>VWZE01012562.1:280343-339010 GCA_013396675.1 Eubucco bourcierii | reverse complement strand
TGGCCAGCAGGAGCAGGGAGGTCATTCTCCCCCTGTACTCTGCACTGGTTAGGCCACACTTTGAGTACTGTGTCCAGTTCTAGGTCCCTCAATTTAAGAAGGACATTGAGGTGCTTGAGCGTGTCCAGAGAAGGGCAACAAGGCTAGTGAGAGGCCTTGAGCACAAGCCCTATGAGGAGAGGCTGAGGGAACTGGGATTGTTTAGCCTGGAGAAGAGGAGGCTCAGGGGGGACCTTCTTGCTGTTTACAACTACCTGAAGGGTGGTTGTAGCCAGGAGGAGTTTACCTTCTTCTCTCAGGCAACCAGCACCAGAACAAGAGGACACAGTCTCAAGCTGTGCCAGGGGATGTTTAGGCTGGAGGTGAGGAGAAAGTTCTTCACTGAGAGAGTCATTGGCTACTGGAATGGGCTGCCCAGGGAGGTGGTGGAGTCATCGTCCCTGGAGGTGTTCAAGGCACGTTTGGACGTGGCACTTGGTGCCATGATCTAGTCTTGAGGTCTGTGGTAATGGGTTGGGCTTGATGATCTTTGAGGTCTCTTCCAACCCTGGTGATACTGTGATACTGTGATATGTAACAGAGGCAAACATCACTTTTTCATAGAGTTGTCTCTCGTGCCTAGTATAGGCCTTCCCCAAAATCTTACAACCTATTCTGCAGTATGTAAACCTTAAATCCTTCAAAAATAATACAGCAATAATCAGGGCTGTGTACAGTCTCTGTTCTTATTGGGAGAAAGCCATAAATCATACCATAAGAAAAAGCAGCAACTGGTGATCACAAAATCATTCATCTTCAGCACCAGCCTTTCCCAATTACATCAATAACACTGTGGTGATAAGGTCAGGATATAGGCACAGAAAAGGATCTAAACTTTAAGTCATTCCTGTCAGAACTTTACAATTCTGACCACTCTCTCACTATGAAAACCCATCTTAAATAGTCACTTTTTCCTGACTAGGCATTAATCCAAGATAGTAAAAAAATACAAAATGCAGTTCAAATTGAATGTGCAGGGTTTTTCCCTATCTGTTGAACAAGATCCCTCTCAGGTGAGACCCTAGTAAGGTTTAGAGCTCTTTTAGAGGTGTTGTTTTGACCAGTTACATGAATTGTGACTGGCAATATCATAAAGCAGAGATTTTAGGGAGGAAGAGGCACTTTGAGCCATGTTGAAGCCACGCAACTTTAACAGAGGAGCCTAACTCTTGGCTTACTCCAAGTAGTCAGTGGAAGGGGAGACTGGCTATTAGTCTCTTTATATATGTGTAAAAACAGACACTTGTACATTCAGGGACCAACTCAAGGTTTAGTGCCTTAGGGAGGGAGATTAAAGCATGGAAAAAAAATTAAAAATTTAATAAAACCTTCTTAATCTCTTCATATATTGCTATAAGTAAATGGTGATTATTTTTTTGAGTTGGAGTCTGGGAAGAAAACAATTTTGTATTGTGCTAACAATCATCTTTCTCAGTCATGCTTGAAATACTGATTTCCTTGACTATGAGCTGTAAGACACAGATTTAGATCCTACTGAATTCAAGTAGGGCATAGAGGCTGAGGGAACCATTTGGTGCAGTGTCTTTAGTGACTTATCCCAGGTCACCCTTTTGCCAAGCAGCAACTGTGATCCTGCAACCACTTAGGCAGGTTCGTTGATCTGCACAAAGGCTCACCAAAGACTTCAACTGAAGAATTTCCTGTGCGATGCTGGGCCATTGTGAAGGCCAGAAACTCCTCTCTCTGCTTCAAAATATCATGGATTTATCAGATGGATAACAGCTTTTCAAGTACAGCTGTTATATGTTGAAATGCCCTACAGCTAATGAATCCGCATCAAGAAAATTATCACTCCTTTTTCTAAATCAGCTTCCATTACACACACTTAAGAATACTTTAAATAGTAAAACAATTAAAGCATTGGGAAAAGAAAAAAAAAAAGCATAAAATAGTGCAGGGATTTAAGAAAAGAGTAAGAAAGCACGACAGGATATAGTTAAATGCAGAGGTTAACTGAGCTCCCTGAGAATGCAAAGATTTACATCCAAATGTTTTTAAAATCCAACATATTGAAAAGAACAGCTATTTCAAGGAGCACTTCTGCCTTTTTCTCCTCTTTTCTTAAGAAACCTCTCGGTTCAGGAACATCACACAAAAATTCTTCTTAATACATGAAAATAATCCAGGCATGGCGAAACACCTGACATGGCTCACCGCTCTCTGAAGATCCTTTCCTTCCCACAAAAGGTCCTTTACATTCCATCTCACTTCTCAGCAAATCTGCAACTCCAGTTACTCCAGTTCTGCACCCTCCTGGCTTCATCCCTAGCACAAAGGTCCTATCCAGCCACTATAACTGGCCACAGCCTCCCTTTAAAAAAAACCTTCCAAACCTTCTTTTTGTATTTTTGCTGATGATTTTTCCAGCATTTCCCCATCCACCACGAAAACACAATTGCAAGTGAACAACAGGTACTAACCAGTTCATACTGAAGCCCGTGATTCATGCAATTAATGTCCTTCTAGAAGTCTGTGAGCACATGTGCAGTGATTAAATAGAACTGTGCTGTGAGTGGCTGGCTTTGGAACTACAGAATGTATGGCCTTGCTAGCTCTGGTTTTTCTATCAAGCCTTCAGTAATGATTGGTTATTCTTTCTTTGCATCTTTCAGTCTGAATTTGTTTCAGTGGGAAAAAGGCTGGGGGAAACTAAAACTGGGGTACTGCTAAACAGCCTGTTGGAAGCCCACAGGTTGGAAACCAAGGTGTAAAGGCAGTGAGTGGAAGCATTTGCTATGTGAGAGGAGACTTGGGTACGGCGTCTTAGGACGTCAGAGATGAGAATGTGCCCACTACTGTGAGCAAGAAGTGAAGGAGAACTAGGAACAAAATGCTGCAGACTTCCTTACCTTGTCCTTTGTCTTAAGCAGGTAGATAAATTAACTCTTTTGGATATATTTGATACTGAATCTGCTTATCTGTGCTAGGAGAACTGGCAGTCTTCAGTTAGAGGAATCCCTTTGGCTCAGAGAGGCAGCAAGTACTGACTTACCAAACACCGTCAAGGTAACATGTGCATCTCTGACAGGTGTGGATGTGTCCCCTCTGCCTGGTTGAGGAGCTGCAGACTGATCCTTGCATCAAGCAGGGCTCTGCATTGTTGTGCATCATTCTGCCCTAGACTGGGAAGTCAGAGACCCCAGCAGGAGGTCAGACTACCTTTTTGACTTTTTTTTTTTTCCAGAAGTTTTCATATTTTGCCTTTCTCTCACTGCACAATGTGACAATATCTAACCATCACATGGCACCTTCAGTTTCATTCCAATCTCCTAGATATCTGCCCAGATCTCAGTGCTGGTCAAATTTCTCCTTGCCTAGCCCTTTCCTCTCTACCTCCTCCATACCCTCAGTGCCCTAAGGAAATCTCTACTTTCTTGTTTTTCACTGCAAATTTTGATCCCATTTCTCTCAGATTTGTGTAGGGATGGGAGATGCTGCCAAGTGTCCTTGCTGCAGAGCACTCTGCATTAGTGGGAGTTCTGCACTTCTTGAGGTGCCACTTGGCCCAGAGGTCCTTCATGGTACTGCTTGTGAGAGGCAGAGACCCCAGCCCATTATGCTCAGCACTGCTACTGTGGCACTGCTCACTAGTGGGGCTCCAGCCACCATGACTGTCTGATCTTGCACTTGAATTTTAACTTCTGTAGTCAAAGAAGTCACTTGAAGTTATCTGGTGTGGATTTGTACTCAGCAGCCTTGAGAAGCAGCTTGGAGCCTTGATAAGTAGTGAAGTTGCAGAGCATAGTGAAGCCTCCGAAAACCTGTTCTGACTTCCTGTCCTGATGAGACAATACTCTTCCTACTGTCCCCCCATGCCACAAGGGTTACAGACAAGGTGAGCATTAACAAACACTGCTTCCAAAATTCTGTGAGGTGCTCGGCTCCTACTTGATTACTATCAGTGGCTGTCTGGGCACCAAAGACAGCAAAACATTACCCCAGTCATTCAGAGCATCTGTTCAAACAAAAGATTTCAGAGCCCCTCAATGAGATGCTGCAGAAATCATAGTAAAACATCAAACTCTGTATTGCTTGTACATCCCAAATATTATCCAGCACTAGATCAATGTAAATATATTTTTTCCTATTAAACTTCTTAATACAAATTAATCCTTTTAATGGAACTATGATAATTTACACCAACTAATGTTCTGTCCTGTAATATTCTTCTTATTTTCAGAATAGCAGGAACAATTTCACTATTGAAAGAAAGAAAGAAAGAAAACCTCACAGATGCTGTTATTAGTTTTCTGTAAGTTTTTGGACACTAGCAGTTGTGTTTGCTTCACTTTTGCTCTCTCAATCTCTCTCCCAAGAGCAATCCAAATAATAGGAAAATATACAATGTTGTTATGATTAATTTTTTTTTTCATGCTTTGGTCCAATTTTTCTTACACTTTTGTTTATATCTTTCTGGAAATAGGAATTCTTCTTTGAAGAAGAGTCCTTACAAAGAAAAATTATAGTCATCTTATATCAAATGCATCATTGAAGAAGAGGATTTATTATCTTTCAAGTATCTTTTCACAAAGAATTTATCCCAGCAGGTGGACTCCATCTATGTGGGGTAGGTAAGCATGAAATTTGATCTACAGATTTTAGAGGTACTATGAAAGTGCCATTTTTGTTGTTATCTTTACTAATAAGTGTTTTGATTTATACTGAAAGAGATTAAATTGAAGTTCCTCTATCTGATGAACTATACTTTAGTAAATGAAAGTTAAAACTACTATGTAGATGGAAATAGTTATTTTCTTCCTCAAAAAATGAAAATTAAAAAAAAAATGTTTGTGCTGATTGTGCTTCCTTTTCTCCCTCCATCATTTCATCTTTCCATTCCTTGCTCTTAAATTCTACCATTCCCTAGTTTGCACACAAGCTCTATTAGCTTCACATTTTTTAGGTTATTATCTATGAGCAGAAATAGCTTACATCTTTGCAATGTTGGTCAAGGATAACATTCACGCTCTTGACAAGAGACTCTCTCAGCTCTAATCTACTTCAATTCTAATTGATGAATTATTAAAGTGAGAGACCCTCTTGTACTTTGTCAGTACCTACATTACTGCTGAAATACCAGCAGTGATGGTAGAGCTGCTGCTAGATTTGAACTTGCACCACCCACCTTGCAACAGTTTGGGAAGAATCAACAACTTCAGATGAATGTGAGACTTCTTTTGCATGTTTGAACTGAACAGGGGATTTTTTGTTTGTTTGTTTGTTTTCCAAACAGTACATCCACTATAAAGGGATAGTACTTGCAGAACACTGAGTGCTCTTCAGATACCAAAAAGATCCAAACAAAACCTTATAAGGAAAATTCAGCTATTTGCTTACCTGAGCTCTTAAATAACTTTCTCATTGATGTGAAAGTGCCTGACAATAAATGTGACCACTTGAGGATAGTTAATGACTTTCTCACATCTGAGCAGTACTCAGGTGGGTGCAAAATTGCAGCATTTGGGACTGAGTCAACCTCTTCTCATATCCAGAAGTGTTGCTCCTAGTTCTGCTCATTTCCACTGACACATAACCAGAAAGGAAGCCAAAGCACTGAGATGGGACAATGTTTGCATGTGCCACACTTGGCTACCTGCTCATAAAGACCGTTACAAGAGCTCAGAACATGCAGCATTTCTATGTTGCTCTATTTTCACAGTTCCAAACTAGTATAAAAACAGCAGACACCAGTGTGATTTGTATGCCTTATGTCTGATTTTCAGCCCCTTCTGAACCTGTTTATGGTAGCTATAACAGCAGTGGAAGTTGTGATATCGCATTAATTGTAGGCATGGAAATGAGGTGTGCCATGGAGCCGTGTGGCATGAACATTCACATCAACCTGGTGACCTTCTCAAGTGTAAACCAGTTACCTCAGTCTTAGCAAAGCCAATGTTATGATTGAAAAGGCTGTTTTGAGCTGGTATGTTTATATAGTATTTTGCTTCTGAATTTTTTTTTTTTAATGTGGAACACTTTTTTTTTTTTTTTTTTCGTAATGGATCCTATAATTTGAGTCTAATTTGACCTGACAAGAGTCAACTGACCATGCAGTTATTTGGCACCTGCTGAATGCCTCCCCATTAAGCCAAATTTACACTAATAAGTAGCAGTCATTACTATTCACTGTCACTATATTAAATCAGTTACCTGAGACACCTCCCAGTAAATATAAATCTTGATAAGATACATTCTAATTAAGACCCAAATTCTTGTTTCTCATCCATTTTCACTGCTCATGTCTTTAAAGTCCAGCCACTCATCAGGCACATTGCACATGTGTCTGCTGGATGCTTGTGTGCTGCCTTTCTTCTTGTGGATCCTCAGGAGAAGGAACACAGACATTTACTAACATGTGCTAATAGCAAACTACAGTGGTGCATTGGCATCTCTGCTGCCCTGCATACTGTGGAGCAGACTTCAGGCTTTGTTCTTCCCACCTCCACCAAATATAAGAGAAAAGTGGGATCGGTTGCAGAGCAATTTGAACTCTTCAGTTTCCACTTCCTCTGTTTTTGATTAGTTCTTATTTTATAAAGATGTATGTTTATGTTTGCAAAAAAATCGGAGATGTACCTGTTTAGACTACTGTAGTATTTTATTTGATTTTTAGATTTTTCTTCTATTCTTTCAGGACATGCTAGAAGTAGAAACGCATCAAATTATTGATACAGTTCAAACCTTCATTATGCTGTATTCTGTCATGATATGATGAGGTTGTTAAAATATTAACACTATTTATTTTATTATTTATTTGGTTTAGCTTACTTAATTAAGTCTAACCACTACATAGTACAGATTGAAATCCTGGTTTTCCAGAAGAGTATGTGCTTGTGTTGGGTGGCAATGACATTGCCTGACAACCTGCTTATATTTTGTTTTAAATGTGTCTCCTCTTTTCATTGAAATGAAAGAGTTTGGCACTTTTGGCAAGAGAATAAATTAATGTAAAACTTCTGTTTCAGCACAAAGCAGAGGCATTGTGATATAGAAAACAAATATTTAAATATGTATTGTGTATCAGATTCCTTAAATTATTTAAAAAATAACATAGAGCAAAACTTAAGATAAAAATAAAGTAACAGAATGCTTCAGCTATCATTAGGTTAATGTGGTATTGGAAGTAGCAAGGAAGTAGCAAGTCTGCAGATGACACCAAGTTAGGTGGCAGTGTTGATTTGAATGAGGGTAGAGAGGCTCTTCAGGGGGTCTTGGATAGGCTAGACCAATGGGCCAATGTTAATGGGATGATTTTCAACAAGGCCAAATGCTAGGTCCTGCACTTGGATCACAACAACCCCAAGCAATGCTACAGGCTTGGGGCAGTGTGGCTGGAGAGCTGCCTGGCAGAAAGGGATCTGGGGGTTGTAATAGACAGGACCTGAATATGAGCCAGCAATGTGCCCAGGTGGCCAAGAAGGCAAATGGCATCCTGGCTTGTATTAAAAATGCTGTGGCCAGCAGGAGTAAGAAGGTGATTACCCCCTTGAACTCAGCTTTGGTGAGGCCACACCTTGAATATTGTGTTCAATTTGGGGCTGGTTTTTGTTTGAAAAAGAGGAGGCTGAGGGGAGACCTCATTGCTGTCTACAACTACCTGAAGGGACATTGTGGAGAGGCTGCTGCTGGTCTCTTCTCACAGGTAATTGGAAACAGAACAAGGAGGAATGGCCTCAAGCTGAGACAGGGTGGGTTTAGACTGGACATTAGGAAAAAGTTTTTCACTGAGACAGTGGTCAGGCACTGGAATGAGCTGCCCAGGGAGGTGGTTGAGTCACCACACTTGGATGTGTTTAAGGGTCATTTGGATGTAGTGCTTAGGAGTATGGTTTAGGGTGAATCTTGCAGAGTAGGGTTATAGGTTGGACTTGGTGATCCTGAGGGGCTTTTCCAACCTGGACATTTCTGTGAAATCTGTGAACAAATATGACTAAGTGACAATAAGTTGTTGGTTTGTTTTTTTTTCCCCCAACATCAAGTACTGTGAGAGGAAAAAATTAACTGAAAGTATTAGTTTAGGTACAAAACTTTGCCAAAATGACACCACATACTCAAAAAACTCACAACATTTCCAGAAGAGTTTTTCTTCCTATGACGTCTAAAATGTTTTTCCTGTATGTATTTGCTGGATAGCTCACACATAGGCTTTTTAATCTTACCCTTTACTAATACTCTTATGTCTTTGTTCAGAATATCAGATCTTTTTTTCCTAGGTGACAGTAAGTGAATTTTGCCCCATCTTTCACCTTCAACTATTCAATGAACTAACTGAGTTGAGTTGAAAACACTCATTTGTAAATAAATATACAGGTAAGGAGATGGTCCACCAGGGCGAAAGCAAGCAGCTGAAATCAAATGCCTGTAAATTGGTCATGCTAACACAGGAGAGAGTTTCCTGAATCAGTCACACTACGTGGGCTCTGTTCTCAGAAGGAATTGTGGTACAGGATAATGGGATGGTTTGGGTTGGAAAGGAGCTTTCAAGATCATCTAGTCCACTCATCCAGCTATAGGCAGGGACATCTTTCACTAGACCAAGTTGCCCCATCAAACCTCATACGGAACATTGCAAATCATGGAGCAACCGCAACCTCTCTGGGCAACCTGTTCCAGTGTCTTACTATCCTCACTGTAAAAAAATTCTTCCGTATATCCAGTCTGAATATATCCTCTTTCAGTTTAAAACTGTTGCTCCTTGTCCCCTACCTGCACTTTCTCCATCTTTTCTGTAAGTGCTCTTTAAGTGTTGGAATGTCTCCTCAGAGCCTTTGTGTCACTAGGCTGAACAATCCCAACTGTCTCAGCTGTTCTTCATTGGAAAAGTGTTGCAGCCTACTGACAATTTCTGTGGCCCTCTTCTGAACCTACTTGATCAGATTTGTGTCTTTCTTGTACTGTGAACTCCAGAGCTGGCTGCAGTAATCCAGATGGGATCTCCCTGAGTGGAATAGCGGGGTAGAATCACTTTCCCTGATCCTCTGGCCATACTGCTATGTATGCAGCTCAGGATACAGCTGACTTTCTGGTGCGCAAGTGCATATTTACAGCTCATCTCTATATTCCCAGGCCCCTTTCTGCAGGGCTGCTCTCAATCCATCCCTCAGCCTGCATTGATAGTGGGCATTGCCTTGATCCACATTCAGGACTTTAAATTTGGTCTTATTGAATTTCATGAGGTGCATTAATATGGGTTCACTTCTCAAGCCTATAAAGGTTCCTCTGAATGTCATCCCTTCCCTCCAGCAAATCAACTGTACTGCTCAGCTTGGTCTCATGTGCAAATTTGCTGTGGGTACACTCAATCCCATTGTCTGTGTTCTTGATAAAGATACTAAACAGTATTTGTCCCAATATGGACCTTTCAGGGGCAACTCCTGTTATTGTTTTCCATTTCGGCATTCCACTAATGACTAACTCTTTGGATTCTGCCATCCAGCTAATTCCATATCCATCTAATTTTCCGTCCAACAAATCTGTGTCTTTCCAATTTAGAGACAAGAATATTGGGAAGGACCATATCAAATACCCTGAAGAAATCCAAGTAGTTCTTCCCTTGTCCATGGAGGCACTCACTCCATTCACATACAAAACAGAGGAAGAATGAACTTTAAAACACCTCAAATTCTTCATCTTGGTGAGTATTTGCATTTTTAAAGATGTGGGATCTTCTAGGATCTACATCTTTTAGGATGTAGAGAAATTCTGTTTAGGGTTCCTCAGATACTCTTACTAAGTTTGAGGGATTTATTGCACTCATCCAGGAATTCCTATGGGCTGACCAGAGATATGCTGGTCAGATGTGCACTAAAAAATAAAAAAAGAACAAAAACAAAAAACAAAAACCCTACCACTCAGAAACATTGAACTTAATGATGTGGTATGGATGCTTTTTTTATTCCCAATAAACCTTTGATGTAAATATGGAGGCCTTAGCACATGCATGCTTCTAGAGGCAGACATTGTGTCTTTTCCAGATAATCAAGCAGTTCAACATTGCAAATTAAGCCTCTTTTCCAGTGACCCAATTAGCACATAGGGCCACAGTCATCCTACAACTAAATACAGGCACCACATGTATGCACAAATTTTAATCCTTTCAAACTTTGCAGTGTACCTGGCTCCTAAACAGCACATTTCATCAGATCTCTGAAAGCTTTACAGAGTATCAGCATCCATCTCACAAGTTTATGGAGGACAAAACAGAGGCACAGCAGGGTAAGATGACTTGCCCCAATTCACCATTAAGGCCAGCAGCAGATCTGGGAATAACAATCCAAGTCTTTCTGGTGTTGTATTTCTGACTTGCTCAAATAAACCAAATGACCTTATTGTCATTTGTGAGGATTTATTGTAAACAATGGATGGAGCATTACAGCAACACAGATCTGTCATTTTCATCTGTAGTGGATTCCTCTTCGATTGTTGGCAAGTGTCCCTCAAAAATGGCTTTTTATTTTACCCAACTGTTAAAATTCTTTGTATGCAGATGTTTACTTCTAGATATCATCTCTATTGGTTGTTAGTGAATGCTTAACTTTCACAGAGGGTCAGAAAAGGTCACCACTATAGAAAAGCTTTGTATAAACTAACAACTTATTTAAAGGGAATAATATATTGCATTTAAAAAAAACCAGCTAGAACTGTTGTACTGCAAAAAGAGATGACAAATCTATTTTTATTCAAGCCTGCAGCATGCCATAAAAATGTAAGGGTTTGAATATGCTGGATGATGTACACCCATAGACATCAGATAATTTACACAGTATTACACAGTATGTAATGGGAGTGATAATGATCTCAGAAAAAAAAATCTTTGTTAAAGCAAAGTTAAGCTCAGGCATGTATCACAAACTAAAAATCTCACTCTGGGTCTAAAAAGAACACATTGGCATGTATGGAAATTCTCTGTAAAAGGTGAATTCAAATTTTTTAAAAGTGACGGTCAGGAAGTTCATTTTTTAGGTTCCGCAGTCAAATATAATCCCTTTCTACATGGCATCAATCTCCAACAGCCACTCAGCTCACAGCAGTCAAAGGCCAGGACATGGCTTTGCAACTCTAGGGGATTGCAGTCCTGCATGAACTTGAATCCCCGTAACTGCCTACTTGTTTTATGTTATCTGACATTCCTAAAATCCCATGAGAAAGATGTCTTGAACTACTGGGGGCATGGGAAGCCATTTTGCCAGGATAGCCACTCCTAAAATGTTTAGCAAAGATGTGCAAATTCCATTTATGAGGTTCTGGGTCTCTTTATCCAGAAAGGGACCCTTCAGAAACATGCAGTGACATAAAGCCTGCTACTCTTCACTTCTTCTGGATCTATATGTTGGGCTTTCTGTACCATTTTGGATCCTGAGTTCAGAGGTTTCTTTTAAATTTCTAATCTACCTACTCAGCTATCTGTGCACACTGTGGCTGTGTGTGTTGATGTTCTGAAGGACAAAAGGTGAAGTATTAGTAGTAGCTTCTGTCAACACAACAACTGAAATCTGAACACACTTTTCTGACCCTCATGCAATGTGAAGCAGGAAAGAATCTGTTTCTCTGATGTGGATGATGATTATTTGGAGTAAGTGGAAAAAAATCATGCCAGTTGAGGAGTTCAAAGTCTTTATGTTTGCAGGATCTAAACTGTTGCTCTTGTACAGTGCATTGTTTTGAAGAGGTGTGAATGATTAACAAGCTCAGCTTAGGAGACATTTGGCTGAGTAGAGCTATGTCAGCTTTGAAGGAGCAGGGACAAAGGCACTCGAAGTCAAATCAAGGAGTGTATTTGGTATAGGATTTCATTTGCATTAGAGTTAGTCATATAGAAGGAACTTCTGAAATTATATCTCGTCTTATTCTAGTCCTTCAGAGTTCCCCACTCAAAAAAGTGTTTTGTACTGCTGCAGCTGCCTGCTTTTCAGAGTAATCTGACAATTTTGGACATGGTTAGACCAAGTAATTTTCTTTGTCTTATGTTTCTGTACTAGTCACACAAAGTGAATATGACTTAGACTGTGTTGCTCAGAGTTCCCTTTAAGGGAGGAAGGAAGGGGAAGAAAAGAGAAACAAACAAACCTTGTCAGCTTTGAGGTTTTTAAAACACTTAGATTTAATTGACAAAAAAAGAAGTTATTTTTAAATGTTGCCTTTTGTGAAATCTCTGGTTTTCCTTCACGCTGTGTCAAGTGGCATAATAAAGTTGCTGCAGATATGAGAGGTTGTAGCAATTTCCCCCAGCTTTTCTTTTCCTTTGTATAGCAGCCCTGGGCGCTGTTAGCTGTGCTCATTTTGTAGCAAAGCTTCTTGCAGTGGGAGGGAAATGGTGGGGGAGCACTTGTGGAACGAGTAAATTAAAATAATAATGGAGTCATGTTGTGAGGTGCAACCTTCTGCCACTGACTCAGCATGTTCGTGTACATGTGGGCGATGGTCCGTATGACTTGTACTGACCTAGTTGACTCAATCAAAGAATTTGAAAGAAAATGTTGCTGCCAACTTTGGGACTTCAAGGAATATTAAACTCTTTACCAAGATCTTGTGCACACTGGACCGGAAAATGAAGGAAATAAATAAAGTGGAATATGAAGGAGAGATTGGATAGGCAACTGTGGAATAATCAGTAATAATAAGGTGATTAGAGGACTAGAACATCTACCTTACAACAAAAGGCTGAGGGCTGAGTCTGTTCAGCCTATTCAGGATGACTGTCAGGAGGATGAAGCCAGACTCTTCTCGGTGCTGTCCAGTGAAAGGACAAGCAGCAATGGACACAAAGTGGAATGTAGAAGGTTCCTCTTCCATAAGGAAAATACAATCATAGAATCATAGAATGGTAAGGTTGGAAGGGACCTCAAGGATCATCTAGTTCCAGCCCCCTACCATAGGCAAGGACACCTCCCACTAGTACAGGTTACTCAAGACCTCATCCAACCTGGCCTTGAACACCTCCGGGAAGGGAGCAGCCACAACCTCCCTGGGCAACCTGTTCCAGTGCCTCACCACCCTCAGTGTAAAGAACTTCCTCCTGACATCCAGTCTAAATCTTTACTCTGCCAGTTTAAACCCATTACCCCTAGTCCTGTCATTGCAAGTCCCTCCCCAGTCTTCCTGTAGGCCCCCTTCAGATACTGGAAGGCTACTACCTTGAAGGTTGCCCAGAGAGGTTGTGGAGTATTCATCTCTGGAGGTATTCAAAACCTACCTGGACATATTCCTCTATTAGTCTAGGTGATTCTGCTCTAGCAGAGAAGTTTGACTAGATGATTTTCAGGTCAGTTCCAAGCCCTACCATTCTCTGACTCTGATTCTGTGAATGCTGTTTAGTATTTATCAGTCAATAAACAGGCATGTTTGCCCTGGAGAAAACTGATTAGAACTTATAATTTTAGCATGGCTCAATGCATGAAATTTTTCACCATGGAATAAGTTCTTCAGTTGCCTTAAACTTTAGTAGAAAATATGGGGCTCTGAGTAACTCTTCTCCATGCTGAATACCAGCAGAAAAAAAGCCAGTGAGAAAGGCAGGGCATCTGAGATGGTGGAGCAGTCAAGGGTGAGCAGCATATTAGCAAAAGTCATTGCGACAAGCACATGATATAAGAAAAGTCCACTGACAGTTTGAAAATGTGTGGAAGTAAAACACAGGAAGGGCAGGGATTTGGAGAGATAGTCTCCTTATTCTGCCTCCATTAGCATCCTATCTATGTCCTTCTTGATCTTCTCTGCTTTTATCTGTTCCGCCTCCGCTGGAATGCTATATTGATCTGACTTTAGCAGGAAGCACAAGGGAATAAAAGGAAAGGAGTCTGTTCTGGTCTCTGAAGCCAGACATCCATCTGTCATTTGTACTCTAGAAACCCACAGTCCAATGCACTGCAACAAACCTAAGCTGAGTTTGGGGAAAAACAACAGAAATTATGTTATCCAAAGCTGGGCTTTTTGTCCAAATGTAGGCAGGTATAGCTGTGCCCTGCAGTGCTGTTGGGGTGATGCTCACCCACTCTCCCACATGTGCATGTTTGAGGTAGAGGGAAAGAGGAGAGGGGGAAGAAGCAAGTACACAGCAATAGCCATAGTGGTTATGTCAGCTTTTTAGCCTGTGCAATCATACCTGTGGTGGTTAAGAAAGCTGGGCCATAGCTGGAGGGATGCAAATAGGATGTTGCAGCTCTACTAAGTGTTGCCAGACTGAGATCCATCCTGCACGTGCCTTAATAAGCAGCCTCCATGAGTAATGGGGACTTCCTTTCCTCACCTCCATTGAGTAATGGGGCAGTCAAATCCTGCTGTTTCTCTGCACACAGGTGGATGAGGGCTGAAATATAGTAACATTGCATTCAGCACTAGTTCCCTAGAAACAAAATTTCTTTATTCCATTTCTCTTCCTTAAACTTCTTGGCTTACTTTGAGAAAATCATCTATAGAATCATACACAGCATACCTGCCTGTCTCCATGTAAGGAGAGGATGTGTAAAAGAAGACATGGGATTACTGGGAAAGGGGAAGGAGAAGGAAAACATCAGTATGACTTTATCAGCATAAATTTAAAAGGAACAAATTTGGATGAAATACCAAAGTGGTTCAGATAAGGGAGAAATGAACCTTTCATCAAATTTATACTCTTTTTAGCTACACCTATACTCAGCTCTGAGCTTTGACTTGGACACCTATAAAGCACAGAGAGATAGGTTTTTGCTAAATTGTATTTGTAAGGTTTTTATTGCAGCTACGAGGATTATGAAGAAAAAAAAAGAAAAGAGAAACATTGTGAAAATTACTAGGCTTCTGAGGAAGTGCAGCTAGTGAAATACAGTTATCAGCAGATTGCATGCTTTGATTTGGTCTGAGTAAGTTAGGTGCGTCCAAAAAAAAATTGTGATTTACAGATTTCTCGACTTTACCTGTTTCATAAGGTTGACTCATGCACAGCAGATTAGATTGGTTTGGAATAATCACCCTGAAAAGAACAAGTTGCATCTTTAAATGGTCTCTGAAGCAACACTGCATGATACCCAAATTGGAGCTGAACTAGCTGTTCATTCTGAGTATGTCTTGATTAAATGTATCCTTTAGTTCTGCTGATGGATGACCTGAAGCAGGCCATTTCTCTTCATACTAATTACTGTTAAGCTTCTCTTTTTTGCAAGTATATTTCCGTCTCGATTTTGCTTTACTGAGATGTTTGCTATGAGTGAGCTTTTGATACCTACAGCTCTGAACTGGGCTACTAGAGGTCTCAAGCCTGTTCTCTGAATGTAAATCAGCACACGTAAAGATGCCTTACATTCATACCCGGTAACATTCATACCCTTCCCTCTTTTACTTTCCTATATAAAATGGATTGTTATTTACACACGTACTTTGGATTTTTATACATCCTTAGATCCTTCTGGCCCTTCCGTGGCTTCCAACCTCACTCACATTCTTCCCCTCTGTGTCGGATGGCCAAACGATTGCGTTTATTCTCCAATTTTTCTATCGCAATGACCGATTCCTAAACAGACACCCCGGAGACTATAAACAGGGGCCTCCTGGACTGAATTAACTAGTTTAGCATATGTCTGAGAGCTCAAACCTTGCCAATTACTATCCCTTACAGATCACATCAGGGCTTTCAAATCACCAGTGAGTTCCATTTTCTCTCATCCCACTTTTAATATCATCATTCTTGGAGATATCTTCATCGACTCTGACTGTGCATGTCGTCTGTTTCTATTAACAGAAGCCTTCCACCAGGTCTCCTCTTGTGTATTTGGCATGACGGAAATGTAATGAGGCATTTGAGTTTGATTTTTAATTTGACAGAATAGTTGAACTGGTTTTGTTTTTTTTCCCTGATTGTATGATATTATAGAAAGGAAAATACATCCCTTTTATTGCTGTTTATAAACTGACTTTCTGTTAAAATCAGAGCCACTCTTACTTGAGAAGAGTAGACTCTTGAAAGAAAGAAGGATCCCTCCTTGGGCCCCAAAACATTTGGCAAAGTCAGAGCTGGGAAGTGGAAGTAGTACGTGTTTTCAGTCTAAATCCCTGGGATTGAGAGAGTAATTGTGGCAAATTCAAATCCTAGATTGAAGTGATTCTCAGAAAGCAAGGCCAACTCGCCTCTTTCGGCTAACATTTTTCCCCTATACCATGGTGACTTTTATTGTAAATATTCAAGGAGACCCCTAATAATGCCAGCCTAACAGCTTCATGTTCTGATTGTCTCTTAAAGGAAAGAAACTCATGATACATTTTTCTAAGATGAGACTCACTCTTTGTGCCAGAAGGTGAGAGCTGACCTCTGGATGCTAGAAACTTCGCCCACAGATAACATGCATATTGTATTTGCCCACAGACAGGTTTTCCCTATTTGGAAAAAAAATCTTTTATATCACAGTATTTTCTGCATTTATAAAACTCTTTTGTTAATGAAAAAGCTTCAGCAGAGGTTCACATACTCTTAGAGTAAACACTCATTGCAGGTGAGGACCAGAGGTGTACGCTTCTATGAAGCTGCCCTCTTCAGTTTTCACTTTATCAAATAAATTAAAGGTGCTTCATCTATACTTATAAGTACATCATTACTTCTAAGTGCTATATTATTATTATCGAAGCAGTCTTACACTGTCACAGAAAGACCTTGACATGCTGTAAATAACTTTGCCTCTCACTTTGATACTACATAGACTCCTGCAATTGTGTTTATTGTCTGCAGGCATTATGGATGCCTAATATGAAAGAACTGGAGAGCTCACACTCAAAATGAATGGATATACATTCTCCTTCTATTCAAGCTGATTCTCTACCTCAGGGAATGTTTGATACATCATCTTGGGGTTTGGGACTGAAAAGTCTAAAAAGGAAAGAAAAAAACCCCATACACTGATTCTTTAAGAGCCTGTTTTTCTTCACCACCATTCAGTAAATGAAGAAGAAAAGTATTATGGAGCCATCAGTGGCTGAACTTCAACAGATTCTTTGATATAGGGTGCATGCTTAATTATCAGCTCATGTGAGACTTTCTGATCACTAATCTTGTGCTTCACACTCATTCCTGGTAGCTGCTGTCTTGAGCTGGCCAAGGCAGCCTGAAAAAAGAACTTGAAATATCACAGTAACTTATTATTTCAATATCCAGACCAGAGGAAACAAACAAAAATCCTCGTATATACATGGCATAATTGTGGGTCAAACTACCAAGATACATTGAAAACCAGGTCTGTGAACTGACTCTTAACTCTAGCAAGATAAACTCTATGACAGTAAAAAAGAGAATGCTTATCAGCTGGTTGAAGAACAAAATAAAGAATGGTCAAATCTGTAACCTTGTCACCTTTCAGAAAGCTTGAAATTTTTACCTGGCAAAGGGGCTCTTCCTAGCACTGAAACTTTCATCTGCTAATGGACCTGGAGCCAGAAACCTGATGGAGCCATCAAGAGCCTCCAGTGTATTACATATTGCTTGCAAACCACTCAGAGGTGTGACAATATAAAATTCCTAGAAAGAGAGCTTGTGTTGTTTCCAGCAATAAGAAATTTTTTTGCAAGACATCCACTGTAAATTATAGTGTAACTAATTTCCAGCTTTGAAAAATCAGATACATCTAAAGATGACATCTGTTTCTTTCATCAGCCTCCATATCTATCTCATTCTAGTGATGGCTGATTTTTTTATAACCATCCTCATGTTTGTAACTAGCCATTGACAGAGAAAAAGGTTGAAAGTGTCAACAGTGTTAGACTTAAGAGACGTATCCATAGTAGCTTTATATATGAAGCCATTTTCATCAGGACAAGGCTAGATTTGCAACTGGTAGCAATCTAAAAATCTGAATTTATATATAGAGAATATGAAAGAGTTTGCTTAGAGTGACTTCTAGTCACTAACTCTAGAATAACTTTTCAGTGTAAGAATCATGGGCAAAACCTCCAGGCAACTAGTTTTCTACTGAAGTTTGATACATACAAGAAGGGGATTCAAGCTTCACTGCTTGTAACTGGGGGACTGCTGATGACCTGCAGGGTCCCTTCTGGTGCTGTATCCTAATTTGTGACTAGCTTTGTTTCTGCTCAGGTAGCAAAGCCATCCCAAGGTTCGAAAAGTTCTCTGGTTCAGATCTGCTTTCCTTTATCAAACAATTGTTGTAGAATCTTTATTATTGCTGAGATGTGAGGCTGAGAGAAATCCCCTCAGGAAGAAGAAAAAGGCCACTGTGCTTTTACTTTTGTTATACTTACTGTCTCTGTGGGTCAAAGCTAGTCCTAGAATTCCCACTATTGAAATGTATTGATTTATTAGATTGTGTATCAAATTGTAATGAAACTAAATAAGTTTAATCGCTGTGTGTCCAGCTTTAAATGCTGTGCCTGTCACAAGGATATCTGCACACTTTGGTAATTGAGTTGCAAACTAGAAATTATCACTGAAACCACCGATTTTCAACTGTTGCTCCAAAGGTGCCAGCAATTTGTTAGGATGTTTCCTTGAGGATATCCGGCTGACAGAACTAGAATTCAGGGGCTCTCCTAGTGATTGATGTAGAGAACTGTGCTGGGTTAACATAGCCTGTTCTCACAAGCCTCCCCTCACACAGACTGGAGGGAATGTAACACCAAAGAAAGCCTCTGGGTTGAGATAAAAAGAGTTTAATGAGATGAGAAGATGCAGAATTACCTTAGCCTATGTGCAGAAAAGCACACCAAAATGCAGAAGCAGCAACAGAAGTCAGTGACCTTCCCCACCCCCTGACCTGCAGCCAGCTCAGTGGAAGAGACCAACACCCCAAATCCAGAAACTGAAAGTAGCAACTGGAACAGGAAGCCTCTTAACGTTACAATCTGAACTTCAAGCCCCATGATTCTTTGCTCCTTCATATTGAAGCTGACACGAATGGCAGCATGGTATCATCAGATTCAGTTCAACCCACGGCAAGAACAAAGCTGTATTTTTATGTAAATAGAGAGGATCATTTGCTTTCAAAAGGAAATATGCCTGAGCTGCACTGAAAGTAGCCAGAGCTTGTTTCCACCAGACAGAAAAAAAAAAAAAAAAATTAGGTTGCTCGGAGGTATATTGATCACACTAAATGAATACCTAAAATATCAGCTTTTTTAGACCCAGAAGTTTGATTCCACACACTAATGAAGCAAGACTGTAATAACTTCCTCTATAATGCCTGCTAGGGTTGTGGAGTTTTTTTATCAGAGGATTGAATAGGGTAGAGTGCAACCCTCTGCATGGCCTTCACAGGTCTATGAAAAAGAATTTTAAATTTCAATGGAAATGCACATTATATGATCACCACCACCTAGGCAATGACATTAGTTGCCATAGTAACCTCAGGTTGCATCATTAAGAATTTTAAATGTTGACAGTTGGGAAGCATAGCTTGAAACTCAGGGAGAAGAGCAGAAAAGAGGCAGGCTTGAACTAAGTTTACAAAGCAATCAGAGAGCTGAGTGCTTTCTGTTGTTCTGAGACTGGTTGGGGGAAAAATGGAAGAAACTCATGACTGGATACATCAAGTATTTTCTTCCCGATTACTGTAAACAGAAGGGGAAAAAACCCAAAAGGGTTCTTCAGTTTTCCTACTCCTCCCTTTTTCTAGCCAGAAAGAAGGGCAACATCCCCATTTGAAACTGGTCACTTATGATCTCCTTCTGCATTTTAGACAACCTGGGGAACCACTTCTGGCTTCTCTGGAAATACTGGTGTTTGTAGGAACTTGTATTTTCTGAGTCCCATTTTGTTCACACTGGCACTGGTGTGCAAATTCTGATTACTTACTAAGGTGTTATAGTCTTTGTTAACAAGGGTATTTACACCGCTGCCTTTACCACAGCATAAGGTGACCTTGCAAGTGTCAAGAGTATCCAACTGTCATTTATAATACATCTTCTCTCCATCAAATCTCTCCTCAGCCACTGAATTGAATATTCACATGGGCAACATAGCTTTTAGGAGTACTTTACATCTAAATTAAAAGTGAACAAACCCAAATTTCATTCCAAGAATAAGTGATTTATATTCAGGCATATTCCTGTTTCATTCCTCCTTCTACAGCCCTGCTTTTCCCAGTGGATTGGTGGTGAAAATAGTGGAATGCCAAGATAAGAGCCAGAGCAAGCTGAACGATGTGCTTACATTGCAGTGTTCAGACCCCTACGCCACACAGTCCTTCCTGGGTTTTTTGCCTTAAAACTCAGTAGCTGTTGCTAACAGACTGGCTTTGGAAAAATATGCCAGAACTTGAGTATTTACCCAGGAAACCACTCTTGAAAACCCTGAATGAAGCCACCAGGAAAGTTCTGTGTTTTCATTCTTTAGTTACTCTGCAAACACGAATGCAGTTATTTTTGAGTGCTATAAACATGTGAAGGAAAAATCAAGTTCCAAGCACAGTTTCTGGGGAAGTATGAACAGATTTTGTAGTTTCCCAGGGCATGTCATACAGAACTCACTTCTTTACAGTGAGAGTGATGGAGGACTGGAATAGGCTCCCTAGAAAGGTTGTGGAGTCTCATTCTCTGAAGACCTTCAAAACCCACTTGACTGCATTCCTATGCAGCCTGTCCTAGGTGATCCTGCTTCGGCAAGGAGGGTTGGACTCGATGACCTCTGGAGGTGCCTTACAACCCCTAACATTCTGTGATTCTCTGATTCTGTGCCTTGCTCGGAGCTGATTCTAGCCCATTCATTTAGAACTAGTATTAAGTAGGCTTCTGCTTTGGCTTGAGTTAAAACAGCTTATGGCAAAAGACAGACTTCTCTTGAGATGTCTACACAAGTCTTTTTTCTAACTGACACTAGTAATTGCTAGTCCTACACATCTAAACTTAAACATTACTTTGATGCTTTAGGAATACAAAACACAAATTTCCACCCGTAATTTATCACTAATTTGGGATATACAAATCTAGATGGGACATTAGACAAACGTATTAGTGCAAAGCCTACCTGCTATGAAATGGCTATTAGTGATTACATTTTAAAATATGTTTTACAGCAGATATGCTCTTCTTGTTGAATAATCAATGGTTGCACCTGTATGTTAAATTTATTAGCATATCTACTAGGTGCACGTGCATTTTCGTTGTAGAAAATTAGATGGTTACTTTAAAATTAAGAATGATCGCATGGTGAGATATGTTAAACAAAATGGAATTGATAATAGCACTGATGTGTCACATACACCGCTGCTGAGATTTGCATCAAAAGTATGTCTCTTTCCTGTTGCTGGGTTTGGTTTTGTTTGTTTGGGGATTTTTGTTTTGTTGGTTTTGGTTTGGGTTTTTTTTTTCATCATACTAAATTGGCTCACAAGTATATGCACTGCTATGAGCCTTAATAGAAGACAAAAAATCTCCCACGCTCAGAAGTAATTCTTGACTATAAGGTGGTTTAAAATCACAGAATCATTTTGGTTGGAAAAGAGCTCTAAGATAATTAAGTCAAACCTTCAACCTAACCACCATCAAGGCCAATAAATGATGTCCCAGGGTGCCATGGCTACATGATTTTTTAACACCTCCAGGGATGGTGACTCCATGATGTGCCTAGGCCACCTGTTCTAGTGCTTGATAACACTCTCAGTAATTTTTTATTTTTTTTTAACATCTAATGTAAGCCTCCCCTAGTGCAACTCGAAGCCATTTTCTCCTGTTCTACCACCTGGTACTAGGGAGAAGAGACCAATACTCACCTCACTAGATCCTCCTTCCAAATAGTCATAGGGAGCAATCATGTTTGCCCTCAGCTTTCTCTTCTCCTGACTAACATCCCCAGTTCTCTGAGCAGCTCCTCATAAGACTTGTTCTGGAGACTATTCAACAGCTTTGTTGCCCTTCTCTGGATGTGCTCCAGCACCTCAATATCATTCTTGTAGTGAGTAGCCCAAAACTGAATCCGGTGTTCCAAATGCAGCCTCACCACTGCTGGGTACAGGTTTATGATTACTTTCCTGCTTTTACTGGACGCACTTTTCCTGATACAGGCCAGGACCCTGTTTGCCTTCTTGGCCACCTAAGCATGCTGCTGATGCATATTCAGCAATCAAATATGTAAATGTAATATACAGCTGAAGATGTGCTTAGCCTCAGATTCTGCCTCAGAACTCTACTTGTGCCTGGTAGTAAAGTGGCTATGAAGAATGGCCACATCAGCATGTCTCATATTCTGGTCCAGCAATTGCTTAAGCTATGCACAGCACCTTTGTGAGAACTTCAGGACTCTCATGTCCAACAAAGGGCTAGCACGACTCACATGCCGGCACTGTCCTAAGAAATGGTTCACAACACCTGCATAATTAAGCTGAATACCAGGAAGTTCTAGTAGCGGAACCTGGTGTGGAGCTCTGCCACATCAGTGCTGTGGCACAGCAGGTGTAGTGGGGCATGGTGTTCTTCTGAAATCTGAGATGACATATGAGTTATTGTGAATGGCATAGGAGAATGATGACCTCCTAGATGTTTTTTTGCCTATGACAAACTGGCAGTGTGGACAGTCTTGCAAGAAGTAGTCATGGGGAGTGATGTAATGGAGAAGTGTAGAGACATCAGAAGCAACTGGGTCCTCTGAACAGACGGTGTTAGGCCCTAACACAAGAACTGGATAACTGGTTCAGCACGCAATCACAGAGGGCTAAAGAAAAAAATGCAGAGAATACATGGCATCTGAGGTGTATGGTTGACCCTGTTAGATACAGGCATTTCTGAAACCATCTCAAGCTGTTCCAGTCAGGAGAGCTCTCATACATGGGAGAAGACAGCCTTGGGAAGACAGTTCAGTTCTCACACTATTTTTTTTTTTTAAGTCTGTTAATGGAAGTGCTTTCCTAGGGTGCAAAGAGTACAAGGCAACAGGACATAATAACATGTATTAGCAGTCTCTGATATTAATAGTACAGATTGTCACATGATATGACAGTGATTAAAGTGGGCATGGATGGAGGTCTCCCTTTCTTCTGGGAGGCACTGTTCCCCTTTGCAAACAGAAAATAAACACAGCCCTTCCAGAGTATAAATGTCAATAACTGTGAAATTTTGATTAAATAATAGATATGTGTTCAAAAGCACTTTTTATAGTATGTGATTAAGAAAGATAACTAGACATCCTTACAGCTATAATGATAATAATTACCACAACACATAAAGTGTAGAATATGACACTGGAAAGGCCACTATTAACCTTTCCAAGGGTTATTTTTTGGTGCGTTTTTGACGCTATGGACAGGAATGTTCAGAGAACAACAGCTGTGACAGTTCTTTCCAGTCATTCTCTGGTACATTAAAGAGGAGGTGCAGAAGGGAGTGAAGTATCTTCTATTCAAAACAGATGTTTGTTTAATATCAAACATCTGGGTAGTCTTGGAAAGACTGTTCTTCTAAGATTTCTGCAGCTCTTGGTAATTTGGAAAACTAACAACAGTGCTTCCTTGTTTAAAATTAGGCTGTAAATAGCATCTCCATGCCCTGGACCAAAAGCTTTTTTACTCCTAGCAAGCAAATTTCATGTCTCTAAAGTGTGATGCCACATTGTCCAGCAGATCACATACATTATCAGATAACACTAATCTGTGAATTCCACATTATGACATCTCAGTGCCTTGCAGCTCTATTGGAGAATTACAGATCATACATGACTGATCATGAAAACAGAACCGCTCTTTCAGATATCGCCAGAATTACTTGAACTCAAAGGTCTGGGTAAAGGGGTTGTGGAAGGCAGAAAAGATTGGCTGTGGTGACATCAGAGTTTCCAATAACAGAAGCAACAATGAGTAAATTCCAGGACTCTAAACATGATGTGAACAAGAGTATCTGAATGCAGTGAATAGGTAGAATTGGTACACCTCAGAGGTTCCTGTTACTGAAAAAGGGACACTCGGCTCTGGAGCTTTGTAATCCACCTGTAATAGAGGCTGGCCTCTGTAAATCAGTCAAGCTTGCAAACATATCTCTGATGTTCAGTTCTGCTTTCTGAATGATAAAAATGGTCCTTATTAGTCAGAGTCTTCAGAGCTCAAAAATTGTTTTGTATGAAGGTGAGAAGATGCCATTATTTTAAATGATGGCATTGAAATGTAATAGATGGTGTGAAAGAAGACTATAAATTCTGGGTCAGTCTGTTCTGAAGTGTCCTGCAAATAACACAGGCAATCCAGTAGTCCAAGCTGCTCAGGATAGTGTTTTTAAACACGTTAATTAAATTGAATTGAAGTAAACTCAGCTAAGCCAAGATTTCTTCAACAATTTATTACTGAAAACACAATTAGCTGGAGGCATTTGGAGGAGTTCTGTGAAATCAAAGGCTGCATTGCAACTGAGAGTAAGTTTTCAAGCCATCAACTCATTAATAACAGAAAATGGATGTGCTGCTGCAAGGCACCAAATCAGAAGTAAAAATATGGAACTTGTTACTGTGACTTCAAGAACAAATTCTATATGTTAAAATATTTCCAAGCTCATGTCACTAATGCCCTAATTTAATTCTTAAAGTTGAGACTCAGACCTCTTATATCCAAAACTAATGGTCTTTGCTGCACAGCAAGCAGCCAATCAGTACAGATATTTGGTTCAAATGTTTATTTGGCAACAGAGTTATTCTGATTGTTCCAGATTATTTTCCTCACTCTCATTTCTCTCAGTTTCATCATAATTTCTCAAGTCACTCAACTTCTACATTGTGTTAGATGCATAAATAGTAACTATCTGGAATAAGGGCATGTTAACCAAACTCAGGCCATAGGAAGGAAATCTGCTGCTCACATCCATGCCAGGCTGGTGACCATGCAGTCTGGCATCACAACTTCTCTGTGAAAGCAGCTGAGTGTTTAGTCCATAATATCTGTTCAAAGAAGCAAATAATAGAGGTAGTAAAATGTTCTTAAATCAGCAGAGCAGGGCCTGACACTCTCTGTGGGAGAGAGTAGCTTTATGGGCACAAAGGAAAAGCAATTTTGCATTAAACATCTTCGGATAGTGAGTATTGAAACTACAATTCTCATGTTAAAATGTCTGCAAGAGTGCTCCAAATATCTGTGATTCCATGAACCTTTTGTCCTAAAAGGAAGAAAATGTAAACCCAGCTGACACATTCGTATCTGAACTCACTACACAGAAACGTAGCAGAAATCCACCCCTCTCTACCCTAGGGTTTACATTAATGTACTTCATGAGTTTCACTGACTTGATGTCAAAGTCATTTGAAGTGAATGCTGTCGAAAGTAAATTTCACCTAGATGTTCAAAATAGTCTTAGGGGTAAAGAATAATTTTCCTTCTGCTCATATGTAGTCTCTATTGATTCCAGCTGATTGTAAACTGAAAGTAAAAATACACTTTGTGTTCTGTCTGCAGAAAATGCTGGGTTTCCATCAAATTTTGGTTCATGCATATGAGTTTGTTTGAAATGAAGACTCAGGATTCTGTGATTCAGTTAGAGGCATGTAGACAGACTAGAATTCATCCTACCCAGCCCAAGCTGTCAAATATAAGCCAAAGTCCACATTGACCACACAGTGTATATGACACAGTATGACAAAGTGTCCAGACTAGTAAGTTCAATGGAGCATTAGCTGAAACAAACAGCGCATTTTTCCCTTGAGCATGCTTGCTTAGAAAGGGAGCTGTGTCATATCTGAACCACAGGTTTTTTGCATCCATACAGCTGGGAATGCAAAGCAAAGCTCACCAATGTACAAGTAGATCATACTTAATTTAAGGTTACGAATTATAATCTGTGCTGCTTCCTCTCTTGTATTACATTGGAAGTAGAGGCAACACAATTAAAGAATTTTGCATTCCTACCCTCAGATATGTTTAAATGAATCAACCAAGAAAGAGAAGATATTCAGTACTTTATTTTAAATTCCTACTGACTTTCACCAGTCTTTGCTTTCAGAATACATGTAGAAATGCTAATGTAATTCAAGGAAATCGTATGAATGCCTCTGATGACTTTTAACAGGACGTACTAGAAATCTCTTGCAGGTTCTCTCTGTAAGTTCTGCTATTAGACCTCAGTTTAGCTCCAACTCTGCGGTCATGGCATTGCAGATTTTATCTTAGTCTGATTTGTCAAGGAAATCAGTTACAGCATTCTCTAAATATTTGTGTGTGCGCTCATTTCTCTCTGTAGCATTGGAACTCAGTGGCCAGTTTCAAGCAAAATTACCTGAGAGATCCTATGTAGAAACAGTTGATCAGATGGAGGATTGAAACTCAAATTAGTGCCCTACAATGGAAAAGGATATAAACTGATCTCACCGGCATCAATAGACACAAGCAAATCCAAACTGGTTAGAGACATTTCAAATGTTACTGTTGGAGGATCTTCAATTAGAGTTCCTATCTCAATAGCTGGGGGAAAACCCAAATTGAAGACATGGGTCCAGGACATCAGCATTCAATTTCTGGTGTTCTTTGAACTGCTTTGCATTTTTCAGTCAGAAGTTTCTAGGCTTCTTGAATTTGGGAAAAATTTAAAATTTATAAATAGACACTAGAGATGACTGGAAACTGGTAAGGTTCAACACTTAATGTTGGCCAAACTCTGCCTGTAAAGCTACACAGCTATTAAAATTTAAAAAAAAAAAAAAAAAAAAAAAAGTGTGAATTTTCTGTTGTTTGGGGTTTTTTTTCTTTTTTCCAGATTTAAGATAAAGATGAATATATGTTAAGTAACAGAAGGAAACTCAAGTGAAAATAATGCCTTGATCTATCATGAGAACAGGACCATACCCTAACTTTTGAAAAGCTGGAACAAATTGAGGCAAGTGCGGAAAAAAACAAGAATGATAATTTGGCACCCAGGTTGTATGATGAAATCTTAAGGAATGTTGTCTTGCTTAGAGAGTGGAAGGGAAACGTGAAGGTTTGGGAGTTCCCCGCCCCCCCACACTTTGTAAAATGACCCAGACTAGAACTCAGCTGACTGGAAGTGATGAAGCTCTATTTACAGCTTTGCACAGTGTACAGCAGATATATACACTATAAACAGAATATTTACAGAAATATACAAGTTAAAGGTAATACAGAAACACAACTCCCCTCCCAGAAATCAGAGACCCCAGGAGGGGCTCCCAACCACCCTTCCACCTTCTGCCCACCCCTGTACCTTACCCCAAGGTTTACCTTACGTGCAAGGTAAATTAGGAGGATCGGCCAAGGGGGTTAGAAGAAAAGTGGTTAGTGAGGATTAATCAGCAGAGGAGCCAGAGCCCAGAAACTGCTAGATTGCCCCAGCAGCTCCTGTTCCAGCAAGAGACAGAGAGAGACTGACTTATCTAATGTTTTGGTTATTGTTCCCAAACAATTTCTTAGCAAGCGTATGAGTGAAGTAGACATCATGATGTTTTCCTTTCACAGCCTATAGTATAATTTTCTCTATTAAAATATTCCAATTAGCCTCAAACCAGCACAGGAAATGAAAGAGCACTTTCTAGATATGGGGTAAGATAGTGAAAAGGCCATTAATCCATTAAGTCACAATCTAAGATAAGTACAAGCAAATGATACCTTACATTGAACATAGAGTGATCATACCCTGTAAAAATCCCTTTGTTGGTGACTCTGAAAGCATTAAAACAGAAAAGTAGCTGAAACTTCTGTCCCAAACACAGTTATTGTTAATATTTCTCTGGCCTACTCACCCAACTCTATATACACTCCACCAAAGGACAAACACTTTCTACTCCCATGTATGTATGGATTCCCCTTGCTGGTTTGAGTTACTCTGTAGTGCCATCTGGAAGTCTCTAACACTCAATTCTCGGGTTAGGTGAGCTGATCTCATCAAAACAACCTCCTGTTATTGCTCAGGGCTTTAGATACTTCCCTATAATTTATATATGGTAAAGATAGCAAGATCTGAAGATACAGAGGTGACTACAGATTGGAGTAGTCATTTGGATGAGTGGATTAGTAAATAATTAAATTAATCCTATTACAATGCAGAGGAGAGGACTATATTAACCTTTAGAGGTCCTGCAGAAACAAAGGGTGATATAGAACACATCAAGTTTGAGGAAAATGACAAATTACATAGTTTATCAAACATTCATATATATAATTTGTTTTTCAGGTATTCAGTGATGGTGATGATTATACTATGTACTGATGAAATGCCCCTCACCAAATCGTCAGTGCCTATTTGCAGAGGTACTTCACAGATAACTTTCAGGCAATACAAATTACATTCAGGAACCACCTGAAGTAAACTGAGCAAACTGGATATATGGCAAGGATTAATGATGGAGCTTTTCTGAATTTTGACGTTTATGCACACATGAGATGTCTGACAAAGCATTTTTTTCATATTTGACAAAGAACACATCGCTTTTCACCGGTAATGTAAGCACACAGAAGCTGCTCTGATCTCCAGGAGTGGAACATACAACGTGCAATTAAGAAAATTCTGAAGAGCCTGTATACAAACTTTAGGCAGCTCCCCCCAAAAAGCAAAGCCTGACCAATAAAGAGTAAAAATTAGCCTGAAATCAGGCTGAAGTTGCTAAATCTCAAGCTGCTCTTGAAATATTACCCCTGATTTTCTCATGTTAACTCACTGACTCCAATGGACATGAATGCAGTTTGGCCACGTTTTCTTAAGCTGCTCTTTTGAAATTTCTACATCTGAGTCATGTTTGAAAAAAAATACATACACTTGTACATATAGTCATATATCCCCATTAGTAGAGGAAAGAATTGCTTTTTTGGCAAGAGTTCAAGATGGTGAAACTTTTCTCTCTCCTTGATCAAATGTTAAAACGTTCACATGAAATATAGAGGTTTCTGCCAGGAAATGGCATTTCCAAGAAATTGTAAAGTTGTTTTCCCTGTGCAGGAAATGGTGTGAAAGAGCAACCTTCCACACATCTCAGGTCAAACTTCAGTCCCTGAAGATATGTTGCACTGATTGTAGTGGAGGGGTAATTAATTAATGTGAGATGATATTTTCAAAAATTAGTATTTTTTGTTAATATTCAATATTCAGAATGCAGCAGTCATGGAAACTTTATATACAGGTTATGATAGGATATAGAATTAACTACTAATAATATAATATTAATTGAACTCAAACTGGAAGAGAAGGCTTTGCAGTTAGTGCCCCACTCTGGGTCAATATGCTGCTTGCCCACTAGATGGGCTCAAGGAGCTCCTTTCTGCTTATGGCAGAAGGCAATGGTTAATTACAAGAAACTTTAAGTATTTACTCACAAAATATTATCTCCTGCCTCATGGGGCTAGCTACAGCTTCAGACAGTACCCAAATGCTTCCAGGGAATTCTGTTACTGTCTTGTCATCTGCTGAGAATTCTGTTTCTTCCCGGGCTGCTGGTGAAAGGAGGCAGACAATCTCTGACCTGGTCCTGATTGCCTTTGGATGATCTGTGTATCTCTAGGACTTCCCATCTTGGCAGGAGGCTTTCAGGTGTAGGCAGGATGTCTTGTGAGGTGCAGTCTCAGCACAATGTCATGCTGGATATGCAGGCTGATCATGTGGCACCATTTAGAGCCTGTTCCTGGTAAGCTTTTAGAAGGCAGTTTACAAGCAGTTCAGGATATAAAGCAGCATGAATATAATGGCGGAGAGCAGGTACAGTGGCAGAGCACACTGTGCTACCTGCTCATGCCTTTTATCAATACAGCCTGAGATTAATGAGCCTTTGGACACAAAACAGCTAACCAGAATGGCAGTTAGCCAAGTTTGGCCATATTAGGTGAACCCTTAGGCTTGCTTTACCCAAATTTGGGCAGAGCACAAGACCTTGTTTACCACAGGTTGCAAAGGGCCAGGGTCCCCAGACTCAGTGGCTCCAGGTTTTTTGTCCTCTTTCCCACAGTTGCTTTTCCCCAAAAACAGAAGGAGGAAGAGCAGAAAAACATGCCTGGGCAAGCCAGGACATGTATAAGCCTATTTTGGCCTGCTTAGGCCTACCACAACACTGACAATGCTATTGTTGAAAACACGGTTCTAACATAGGGTTTCCGTGCTTAGTGGAAAAGTTTTGTGCTGTCTAATCCTAAAAGTTTAATAGCTGGAGATTAAAATATCCAGATGGACATTATTATGTCTGAATCATGTGCTTGATATGTAAAACAATTTGGTTAACATTTTCTTGCTAGAAAAGTGTCATGGTGTAAGTCCAGCCAGCAATACGCAGCCACTTTTTCCTTCCCCTGTCAGTGAGATGGGGAAGAGAATCATAGAATCATAGAATCATAGAATAGTAAGGTTGGAAGGGACCCCAAGGATCATCTAGTTCCAACCCCCCGCCATAGGCAGGGACACCCCCCACTAGTACAGGTCGCCCAAGGCCTCATCCAATCTGGCCTTGAACACATCCAGGGAGGGAGCAGCCACAACCTCCCTGGGCAACCTGTTCCAGTGCCTCACCACCCTCACTGTAAAGAACTTCCTCCTAACATCCAGTCTAAATCTCCCCTCTGCCAGTTTAAGCCCATTGCCCCTTGTCCTGTCATTGCAGGACCTTGTAAATAATCCTTCCCCAGAACTGAAAGGGCAAAGCAAGAAAACTTGTGAGCTGAGATAAGAACAGTTTAATAATCACAATAAAATAATAATTATAATAATAATAGTAGCAATAATAAATTGTAATGAAAAGAAAAATATACAGAGATAAATAGAACCCAAGAAATACAAGTGATACAAATGAAGACAATTGTTTACCACTAGACAACTAATGTCCAGCCAGTCCTTGAGCAGCAGCCCCCTTTGCCAACCTTGCCTCTAGTTTTATTCCTGAGCATGATGTCATTTGCTATGGAATATCCTTTTAATCAGTTGGAATCAATTGTCCCAACTGTGTCCTCTCCCAAGTTCTTGTGCACTCCCAGCCTACTTGCTGGCCTTGACCCTGTATAAGCACTGGCCACAGTAAATATATCCCTGAATTATCAGCATTGTTTCCAGCTCAAATCCTAACCATAGCTCCATACTAGGTATGGTGAAGAAAATTAACTCTATCCGAGACAGATCAGCACAGAAAGCAAGTCTAATATTCAGAATTTTCTTTTGTCAACTTCAAGATTTTTTTAAATTTTTTTTTAAGTATACTTCTGTAGAAAATGGTATCATTGCTTATGACTGGTGAGCTTGGCAGTATTAAGGCAAGAGGTAATTGGTAAGTTGCCTGACCTGTTATGCAGCAGAAGTCACAATTCCCAAGCTACAGCTGTTCTGATGCCCATAACTTGCTTTTGTGCCCAACCTGCTCTTAACAAGACACCTCAAATATGTGTTCAACAGTTAGATGCTGTGATATTAGACAGGATTTTGCTAATATATGTGGGAGATATATTTGCTAATAGGAGAGTGTAAATATTCTCCCTTATGTTAATGATCTGCATTTCAAGTAACAAGACTGTATGTACTGTCTGGGCCAGTTGAGGTAGCTTTCTTACAAAGAGCTGAAAGCATTCTAACCTGAACCACAGTTTTGCAGAAACCCTGAGGTTACTCTGAATACAGACAGACCCCCAAGGGACTTGAGTATGTGTTAGGAACAGTCCTGGGCATGTGACTGTGTGAGATTCCAAAAGCATCACGTAGCATCAAACTGACTTAAACTTTCCATTGGGGACCTACTGCTCACTTATCTAAGGTACTTGTAACAAAACATCAACAACAACCAAATCCTATCTGAAAAAAGTCCTGCAGGGATGACTAAGTTGCATCAGTTTTCCCAGAGGTATAATGTATACAAATCAAATCAAAATATAAATCATTCCACCCTGTTGTGGGGTTTATGCACAGTTTCTTTTAATAAAATATGCAAATATCTTGCAGTAAATTGATTTCCCAGTTTCATTTCTCTTATCTCCATATTTATTATTCATGATTCTTCTACTCCCCCACTTGAGCAGACGAAAAAAAAAAAAAAAAAGGGAAAAAGGGAAAAAATAGAGGGGATAAAAAGCTGTGTAGAGTTCACTTGCTTTTAGGAACTAGCTTTATTATTGTTATTATTAGCACAATTCTATACTCCTAGGAGTGAAAGATAAATGTAGATATTACTTCTAATCTCAGCCAAAGCTAAGAGGTAATACAATGACACTCTCTTTAATGCAAATCACTGCAATAAATGACTACATAGCCCAAGTGCTCTACTGCATTACAAATTGTAATGAAAGTTTGAATTGCTGAGCAAAATGACAGTTGTTTAACCTGTGACCAAGCTGGATGGTATCGGCTCTGTTGTTAAAGGTGTACACACCAAGAGTATACAGAAAATCCACCCAAATATTTCAAATATCTAACATTGTTGCTAAATAGGGTTTCTGTCAGCTAAATTTGCTGGTCAGTTTTATATTGCATTAGCCAATGCTTGTAATTGCTGTTTTCCATCACTACATGGTTAACAAGTTTTGCAGCAGAGAATCAAGACTGATCAAACCTGGTGTGCTGCTCTGGTTGCTGTTGCTGGAGGTCACTGTTGGAAATAAGAGACAGGATGATGAAGGAGCCACTGAACATCAGGGTGGCAGAGAAAGCTCAGCTGATCACACGCCAAGAGAAGGTCAACAACAAAGGAAAAGGAAGATAGAATGAGACTAAAAAGAATCAAATCTTAGGTTTCAGTTGTATGTAGATTCAATCCTATCACACCATAGGTAGTTTAAATATAACTTCTCATAAGCATATGCTCTAAATAAGCTCCATTTTTTTCCAGCTTTACTCAAATGGAGCTGCTTTCAATTTAATTAGGCATAATGATTTCTTCCCATTAAGAATCTCAGTGGATTACAGGTCTTGTTTTTAAAAATGTGTCTCTGATTTGGAAATTTGATTGCCCTTTGACAGATTTAGAAGTTTTATTCCTTTACAAATAAAGAGTCAAGCCTGCAAATATTCCAGCAGGAATTACATTTGAGTAACAAGCCCTAGAGGAAAAGGAAGATTTTACAGATATTCTACATTTGTTGGACTGGCTCAAGGATTAAACTACATTTTCTTCTGCCTTATAGGAGTTTAGGTGACTGTAACCATGAATTTTGATCTTTGCAGAAACAACATTTTCATCTAAAAATTCCTCAGAAGAAAAATCCCCAACAAGACCCTAAGGTGGACTATTTGTGAGAAGAAGGCTCTGCAAGGTTTGGCCCAAAGCACTGAAGATCAAATTCTCTCTCAAGTCAAAGAAATTGTGTCAGCACAGAATCTGGCCTTAGGTATCAGTGGTGAAAAGAGACTGCACTGCAACTGCATTGGCATTGCAAATCAGACGGAGAAAGAAGAAATACTTCACAAAAAAGTCCTCTGAGTTCTTTCTAATCATTCGATTTCTTCTCTGCCAAGAAACTGATGAGGTTTCTCTCTGCTCTTCAACATCAGCTTTCAACCTGGCATAAATCTCCTGCTTTAAGTGGAATGGCATCATTAAACTAATGTGATGACATGGAAAGTCACACTCCTATCTCTGGAAAAGACTTGCAGCTTTATTCAACAGTAGAATAATCCTCTTTATCCTGACAAGAAGTTATTTACTGTAGGCAAGTTTTTTGATGTTTACTTTTTTGACAGGCAAATAAGACGGTTTTTCATCAGAGAACCTGACACGTTACTAGAAATTACGACTGTCCATTGGCTCTTTTTCTACAGTCTTATATTCAGATCGCTCCTAAGGTTTATCTTCTCTGCAGTGATACACACCAGATCCTGACGCAGAGATCAGGTGTGGACATGGATCAGAGAGGAATGGGCTGCATATCTCTGGAGTTTTTGATGCGGTCAGCTCTTGCTCGCTGCTGCTTGACTGAATTCAGTACTGAACTTTTTTATTATTATTATTTTATTAAGATGTAAATTCAACTTTAAAAAACTCTGCAAAAGAAAAGTCTGCAGGAAAAAGTTTGTTCGTGTTGCAGAGTATTATCTGTAAGTCCTCCAGCTAGGCTAAAAGCCTATCCCACTGCTCCTTGGGATTTCTAGTGAATTAATAATGTCACTGATGAATATTCAAAAGTAGGCAGCTATTGTGCCTCCAAGCACGTAATTAATTATTCATTACACATTTTTATTCACTGAATTAAAAAACACAGGGTGCTCTGGGAAATGAAGTGTACTTCACTGCTGGGGCATGAAATTCTACACTGCCCCTTTAAGGATTATTACTCTGTATTTATAGTTGCCAGGGCAACATAAATGCCGGGCAATTAGATCATGGGTTGTCCCGGAAGACTGATGGGATAATAAGCAGTAGTCAAGTATTAAGTTGACCCAGTAAATGTCCCACATGAATAAACCTGGGCTAGGACCACAGCTGGCATCTTTCAAATAAAACTTTTACATTAATATAGTTTAAAAGGTGCATTTATCCAGGAACTGAGCATGCATCCACACTGGGAATACTGCAGAAAGGGCTAATACCACTTCCCAGTGGTGGCCCACAGGCTTTGTTCTTTGGCCCAGCTTTGTGCAAAGTTGGGAGCATACTAAGCCTCTCTAAGTTTCTGGAAATTTTGGGGGAGTCACACGTTTGTGCCCAAAGAGCTTGTGCCCTAGGCCAAAGGTAGAGGTTTTTTCCCTCTTAATAATTCTTCAAAAACTCATCAGTGAGACTGAAAATCAGTTTGGTTCTGGGTTTTAAAAAAGAACAAGTATTAAAATTTGAAAAATTTTTAACTTTTTAACTGGTTATGTTTTTGCCTTAAAATCAGTTTCACACAAAAAAATGCTGAGAGTACTCCTGTGTGTTACTATGTGTAAAAGAGTCATGTCACCAAAGGCATTTTTTCTGGACAGTCAAATAAAATACAAAATTTAATGAACCGGAAGGATTCCCCTGAAGTACTGCTTTTTTTTCCAGTTTTCTTGCAAATACCAACTTCAAATTGTTGCTGGCTACTGTCCACCCTTCTTTTAATTAAATTAATTTTCTGAAAATCCTTCCATTTAATTTCAGAAAATTGTCTTCCTCTCAAAACTATGTTCAGGTTAAAGAAAAACCTATGGAGACTTGTCTCCATTATTCACTTTTTCCCCATTAATATTTGGGGTTTTGGTTGTTGTTGTTTGGTTGTTTTTTTTTTACTTAATGCTGTGCTTTGTCCTCGCAGGTGACACAAGGTGATGATTTTATTGTGCTTTTAGATCGCTAATTTTGCAGAGGAAAGTGGAAAATCATAGCTTATCTCTGCCTGCAGACACTTGGCTATGCTAAAGCGTGAAATAGTTGTCAGAGATGCAGAAATCTTTTCCATAGTTTCGTAATACAAGGAAAAAATACAGTTCCCAGGAAGTATTATACATCCCTCAGTGTAAGAGAAAAGACACATTTTTATCAGTGAGTGTGTATGTGCATAGATTTATCCAGATACACATCACATTGCCCCAGACAGCTGAATGTATTTACTCATTCATTAAAATTATGTTTATATCCAATGCAATGACTAGCTTTGTACTGAAAATATTTTAAGGAAGAAAGCAAGTGCTTAGACATAATTTTTCTATTGAGAGTGTTATTTGCCGAAATGTTCTTAGCTTTCATAAGACTACACTTTTAATTATTTAGGGCATAATTCTAGCTGACAAGCAGACAGATATACCTTTCTCCTAAAGGAGAAAAGGAGGGGCACCATAAATTGCTGAGAGGGCAACCTTGCCCAGACTAGTTGGTCAGATACTGGGCTTGGGAACAGTAAGACTTATGTGCTTAAACTAAAGCATGTGCTTAATATTTTTACATGATCAGATCATGAGAGTTGAACAGTTTATCAGCCTGAGATCTAAGTGGGGTTGAAGGTTTGGGTCACCCTTGTTCTATAGGATGGAAACAGTAATCTCACGTGCTCACGCAGGAATTAGATCTCGTGTGCTCAGGCAGGAAGATGGAGCAGGACCACAGCATAGCCAAAAAACTTGAGCTGCAATACAATTCAAGGACATCCATCCTGTCAAGACTCTCCTCCACCACATAACAAATCTGCAGGGGTAGCAAACCCTAGGATATCACCTATGCTGCTTTTATTACTTACTGTTGAGCCTGTGTGCATTTCCCAATGACAAGTCAAGAGGTACACAAGAATATTTCTAGGTACAAAATACATTCATTTTCATACTTATAAATATGGATGTGGTTATATTTTATATATGTGTATACAGACACTAAAATGGAAAATGTCTAGAGCAAATTAATTCAGTTGCATTTGTGAATTTGAAATATCAGCAAAATATCATTTCTAGCAATTATTTTTAGCTACAGGTAAATGATAGAGGACTGGCTGCTTCAGCAGCTTGTATCTGTTTATTAATTACAAGAAGGCAAAAATTTGACAAAAACAATTGAGACTTCTTTCTAGGCAGTGTGAATCTCAGGAAAATCTCTTACAAAATTGGCCATTAATTCTCCACTTGGACATAGTCCACAAGAAACATGACAAAAATCAGCTGCAATGGATGCATCTGCAGCATTCTGGTCTGGTCTGTTATTACAGGAAGGCACAAAATAACAAGCTGATGGGGAACCTCTGCTTTGCTTAGTGGTTAGTAAATATAGGAACTGTCCTAGTCTGCAAGACCTAGGAAGATCAAAAACATGATCAAATAAAGATGTTGATTTTGCTGAAAGGAACACACTCTCCGAAGTTCAACGCAGACTTATCTGGACATAATATACAGTACATACTAATATATGCTTACTACATACTAATATATGCTATTTTATAGTATAGCAACACTGAAGAGATGGGATTTACAAGACTGTAGTTTTGGCCAGAGAAGTCATATCCAGTGATTCCTCAGAAGTTGTCTCATGAGCTGGCAGCTGTTGCTCCAAAGTCCCGAGTTCAGTCCAAGGCAAGGAGCCATTATTATATTACCTAGGCATCTTTGCAGAAAGGACAGGCTTTGGTGGTAACGCTGTATTCCTGAACTTCATGGATAGGCACTGAGGTCCCTTGGTAACATTCAGTCTAAGACAAATGACTCTACACAGCGTTTGAGAGGACTTAAGTGAGCTAGGAGTACCTGAATATTGATATGTGGTAGAGCAAATGCTAACTAGAAACCCCACTTCAGTGTCATCTGCACCTAAATTAATTAGCTCTCAGTGGCACAGTAGAGCTAGAACTTTTGCAAGACACTACACTTCATAATATGGATATGTGAACATCATGGAGATATCAGCACAGTGTGCCATCACACAGTTTCGATATGACTCAAAGAATTAATCCAAGGTCATGGATGATAAAATTGACAAAATCAGGATGAGAGACAAAGATTTCCTAAATCCTCATCCTGCATTTAATTCCTCTGTCCCTCCAAGCAATCCAAGAGTTTAACTGGACAAGTTTACATATTTTGCAGATTTACTTCACTGAAGGCATTCTTGATTTACAAAGGAGGAAGGTCATATCCCAGTTACTGTGTAATATTGGTTAAAAGAAAATGTGCCTCTTTGGAGAGGCACATTTGATTTCTAGGGCATTCGCAGCACAGCAGCATGAAGAAGGTGGAAAGAACATGAGGAAACACAGGCTAGAGAAGAAGAGCAAATTGTGGTCTATTAAAAAAACACTACAGAAATTATTATGAAGGAATATCTACATCTGGGGCAACCCAAGTCAGTCAACCTAATTCTTAGCCACAAGCTTTGTTGAAGGAGTCCATTACTTGACTTAATAGATCGAATTATATACAATCTTAGGGCTAAATATATAAGGATATATGCTTGCATGTATACGTGTATTGGGAGAACAACAAATGATGTTTTTAATCATCCCTTTCAAGGAGTGCATCTGTACTAGGTACTAGCAAAGTAAAGGAGAGAAGAAAAGAATGGGAAAAGGAATCCGTCTCTCCCACAACTCCCAGTCCTTAGTTACAATACACAGATAAATAAGGAGACAGGCAGGCGGATAGGCAGAAGGGCACAGATAAAAGGGCATGTATGTTCAAAGGAAACATAATTACCTGCTATTCCCTTGCTCTATGGAAAAAAGTTCAGAGTTTCAATACTGACAGAAGCTAAAAATTGATCCATAGAAAAATGTTCACTTCACTAGAGGCTGCAAAAGAGCCTCAGCAACTGACACAGAGGCAAGTTGTTCTGAATTCCTTCAGGCAGGTTGGAAGGCAGCTCTGACTTGAATAACGCAAGAGGCCTTTGAGGCATACAGATGCCCTCCTTTCTGAAAAGTTTTTCTTGGAAAGCAAACTTCCTCCTGTCGACTCAACACTTGGCAGAAAGGATTGCAGTCCAGGCTTGCTGTGCAAATTATTTCAGTCTGGTATCAGTGGACACAGTTCAACAAAAGTTAATAGTCTCTTTCCTGCTTACAGCTTTTTATATCAAATGCAAGTAATCATCCGATTTGCCCTTTTTTTCTCTCTCAGTTATTCTTAATCTCTCTTTCCTACCCACCCCAGCTAAATTCTACTTCTCTCCTCTGCCTTTGGACAAACCCATCCTGGGTTTATTCAATATTTATTCCTTTCCAAGCCCTGTCCCATTGTAATACAAAGGATTCAGATACATCTGGAGGTGAACAGATTACAGCTTTCGCCTCTGTAGCATAACATGTGGTTTTAATCTCCCTGACACCCTCCCCCAAAATCTCTCTATGGGAAAAGGAATAGGTCTCTCCCCGTGTTTCAATGACATTCGGCAAGATGAAATCCTGCCCGAGCCTTTGGGTATATGCATACTTAGTAGTACTAAGATGATTTTGAAAACTCTATTGGTTGCACTGGAGAATCCAGTTGGGATGGGAATGTGTAGCCAGCATGGCTCTGCTGGCCCTACACATGCCTCTGATGCTCCTTTGCCCACCCAGTTCAGTGCCAAGCTTCTACAAGTTTCTTATGAACAAGGATGACTTCTGTAAGGCAGTATTAGAGGTTCTTCTCTGTCATCATCTTCAGCCATGTCCATATTTTCTTTAGAGCAATAATTAAAACAACATATTCACCAGCTGGGTTATTTTTTTTCCCCTAGATTTAATCTGTTTAGGCTCTGATTTACATATTAAAAGCACTAATTAGCCCCTCAGAGTGTCTGAGCACGGATAGTGCAATAACTGGTCATGTAGTCACTAGAGACCACTCCCTAGTGCTTTCGGTAAGATCTCATGTATACAGTCTCAGTCTCTGGATGGCAGGAATGGCCATGTGTAGAGGGTTGTCTGCTTTGTTTCATAGCATTAAGGGACTGTAGCGCCGGATTGCTTCACTGCATTTTTTCTTCTCTTTGAAGTGTCGTGTTTGATCTGTCTGCTTGTCTGTCAGGTTTTCCCCCTCCCCCATTCCCCGTTGCGTCATGTGTGGGAGCCTTTGAGAGGACAGACTGCCTTTGGCCAATACTGGTGCAGAAAATTCCAATCCAATCAAAGGTACAATGGCCTTTTCTTTCAGCTTTGATGAAGTAAAAAAAAAAAAAAAAAAAAAAAAAACCGACAAAACAAAATCAAACAAAAAAAGCCTCTCCCCTCAAAAAAAACCCAAAACCAAAACCAAAACAACAAACCCAAACCAAATGAACTAGAACCAAACACTGAAAAAGAAAAAAAAAAAAAAAATCAATAGCCCTTTGAGCCTTTCTCCTGGCTAGGGATGTTTGAAGGAACCATTTAATTTTCTTTGCATGTTTAGAAGTCACCTACAAAATGGCTCATTGGTCTGGAAGCAATGTTGCTTAGCCCCAGGTGAGAGGCCCGAGTCTGAATTCTGATTGAGCTTGTTTCTAAAGCTGTCAGGAGTTGCAAAGCCTCCGGAGTAGGAAGAAAGGCTCTCTAAACCCAGCTAACAGGGTTTTTATAATTCCTTCCTGGAAATCTGTAAAAGTAAGCAATCGCTGTGACTGCTGCCTAGTTTTGGAAGATGCAGAGGTTCCCATTACTCTGCAAAACATACAACGCTTTATTCCTCAAACGCAATGCTGCCACGTGAACATGATGATTTTCACTTGTGCAACAGAAGCTGATGTCACTACATGGCACTACAAGCTGCATTGCCTCATGGCAACAGGCCTCTTGGAGGGATATTTGCACTGCATGTCATCAGTATGTTCCTTTGCAAAACACAACAGAGCAATCGGGCACCAGACAGGGGCACTTCCCCTTCTGAAGAAGAAGCTAGGCCGTGGGGCAAAGGAGATTTCAAAGTTTTTTTGAGTCAAGGTTAGTAAGTAAATGAGAACAAATCATCTAAATCAGTGCCAAGGGCCTGAAGAGAAGGTTCTCCCCATCGTTATGCCCCTGCATCTTAAATAATCTTTCATAAATATCCTAACTCCACCACCTGCCAGGCAAATGGTTTTCAGAGTAAGAACTTGACCTAAAGATCAATTTGAGTAAGCCCTAACACAAAGGAAAGGATTACTGAACAATATTCTGTTGTTCTGTTTTTGCTGTCTGGCCAAGGAAAACTAGCCTTAATGTGCTAACTATCCCCTAAAAGAGTTTAGTCTATGACTGGGTCTCCTGGACACTAGAGTAATAGAGTTAGTCAGTACAGTGATATCACAAGCCAGGGAGCGGGATTTAGGCTAATACAAACAAGGCTGAGTAGAAGAGAACAGGAAAAATTAGTATTTCTTGAAGCTGTTGTCCTGACTTAACATTGTGATTCAAATAATTATTTTTGGTGCAATTATGTTTCTTTGCCTAGAGGAGCCCTAAAGCCTATGAGGAGTTGCAATACCATAGAGGAAAGAGGCAGATGGCATCTACGTCAGCACCAGAGGGTTTGGCCAAAAACCAAGGGGAGATTGTCTTGGCTGTGCCACCATCTTTGCTAGCTATTTTCTTCATAACTATACTTTTCCATGAGTCCTATTTCAGAATAGGTTCCAAATGCCAGAGTTACCAGGAACTAAATCTGCAAGAGAGCCCAAGAAACTGTAAAACTGTAGCTTCCAAAATTATTGACTTCAAGTTAAAGATTGGAAATCATATAATGGGATGCAGTCTGGTGACACAAGTGTGTAAACCACCCTCTGATTCAACAGGGACATATATCTCTGATATATTTTAAAACTTCATTAAAAAAAAAAAAAAGAAAAAGTCAACAAAATCCATTTGATTTAAGCCATAGGTTCCCTGAGGCTAATCAGTACAGACCCTTTGTCTACCAACTAAGCTGTTTGACTAGTGGCAACTCCTACGAGATGCCTCTCCAACCTTTAAATGGGTTGGGAATGCTCAGCAGACATACTATTCTGATTAGTAGCTTTGCAATTGCAACTAAAGCTTGACTGTGCAAATGGCATCATCCACAGTATGTATATGAGGAATTTCAGTAAGAAAGTCCCAGTAACAGCTGGCCACATCCAACAAAGAGGAAGAGACTGACCTTATTTTGGAATTTCTTCTCCAAGACAGGGCAAATCTTGTCTTGAGTAGATCAGAACCAGTGAAGGTATTTAAAGAAAAAAACTAGTTTTGCTGACAAATCTTTGTAGCATAGTAGCTCAGAGAACTCCAGAGGAGAGAAAACCTTCATTCCTCAGTTGGAGACATAATTTCTTATACAAATTTCCTTTTAAATAGCATGCCTCAAGACTTGTTCTGTGATAGTCTAGGCAGCTATTTCCCCTAAACTTCCCTATCCGATTAAAAGATTTGACAGGAAACACAATTGTAGCCAGTATTTACTTCAGACCAAAGAATAGCAAATAAATTTTAGTATGTGTGTTCAGTTTGGGATGATCTGCTAGAGAAGCAATTTGGAGGCCTCCTCCAGGAAATAAACCACCTCAGTGCTTCCCTGGTGCACCTGCTTTAGAAGGACGTGGTCCTGTGCTTTCTCCTTTACTTTTTCTCTTTTCCCTTTATCACTTTCAGTGTCAAACGAAATAACTTCTCTATTCCTAGACCACCCAAATAACCATTCCTCTTAATTCCTGCTCTTTAAACCTTCCTGCTGTCACTCTAGCTATGTCTCCTGTTCTTCCCTTTGATTTCCCAGATTGAATATACTTGGACTTCCCTTTGTGTCTGTATTTCAAGACTCTACAATCTCAGTGCCATTTCCAGTGTCCAGACACCTCAGTGAGACTCAACATTTTATGCCCAGCCTTTTCTCACAGTCATTATAACAGCTGAATTTTAGGAAATGATATGCTAACAGCTCAAGAGAAAAGTATGTTCTATTTCCCACTGACAATGTATCACAGCAAGTTCTTCCTGCACGCTGAGATAGTAAGTCACCGTGCTTGGGACACTGTGGTCTGGGAGCACATTAAGAGTGTGTAATTTTGAGAGGGGTGGATGTCAAAAGCTCCATGAAAGCTTCTGTGATGTACAGAAGTAGTGATCATCAAGTTTTGTTTTAAAGACATCTTTTCAGTCTTCCTAAGTTGACAAAGCAAAACTCTTTTGCCACCAGCCAAAGTTTGTGAAACTCTTGCCTTAAAGCCACACAACAATACAAATTGTCATCTGACTCATAAACTGCATCAAGAAAATACCTACATTGGCCACCACTGTCTGAGTGGAGTTGGCCTGACTGTGAAGTTTATCATCAAATAATACCAGCTAAGCAGCCTCTGGCGTGAGCTGTGCTGGGCATGTTTCACCAGCAAATCAAGTCTGTGACCCCACATTCTGCTCTAAATCTCTAGAACTACTTCATTCTGGAATTTTCTTATTGCTATATGGATGCAAGTCCATTTGCTTCCACAGCTGAGATAACAAAGACCTTAATTCTCACCACCTGTTTGCATTCACATGCTGAAGAACACGAGCTTCTCCTTCAACTTCCTGCTGCGTGGTTACATACCATATATGTATAATGAGCTTAGGACAGAGCTCAAGCTTAACTACTACCACTGCTATTTGCTGGTTAAGACAAAGCCTTGTGCTGATAACCGAGGAGTTCCTTTCTGTATGCTGTGCAGGCTTATTTCAAGGTTTGCGGCTTGGATTGTGCTCATCAATGATCTAGTGCAGAGTAGCTCTTACTAAGCAGGCCAAAGTCCACAGTGCCACATTTTGGTAACAGAAAGATGTTGCTGAAAATAATTGGGCCAGACAGCACTCAGTTGTTTTCCAATACCAGTCCATTAGTTCCAAGGCTCACTGAGTGTTTGGTTGCTCTGTAAACCAGCCACATGCCTAGATATTGTGCCCAGTGAATCTGGAATGAGTTTGATTTAACAATGTGTATTTGCAACTAGCTGCTTCTGTGAAAAAATAAAAAATAAAATCCTTTGGTTGATCCCAGTTACACCTTTTTCCCTTTCTCTCATCAGCTGTGTGGCTGCCAGTGCTCACAGGTATTCCTCAGGGATATGGCAGGAGGCAACAGTACAACTGGCTTCTTGACAAGGGAGAGTTGGTCTGCCAACTGCTACCCATTGACTGGAGTGTGTGCTTGGCTCTGGGAGGCAAATACTTCTGCAATATGCTCTCCCTGGAGAAATCCATCTTCCAAAATCATGACCAGCCTGACACATTCCCAAATCTCACTGCACTTCTAAAGCATGGAAGCTAAGCATCAGGGGAACCATTCAAAAAAGATGCACTTAAGTTGCTGGAAATAGTAACACTGCTTCTTCCCAACACCATTTCTGCAGTCTGAATCAGTTTTCTTTGCACTGAATTCCTGTCACCAGTAACATTCATAGACAAGGCGTATCTAGACTCCAGATGAACACTGTCTTCTGCCTGAGTTTAAGACATACTCTCCTTGAAGGAACGAAGATTCTCCATTCAAAGAGGTTTGCAGAGATGCAGTAATGCAGCCATTTTACTGTTGCTTTTCTGAACACTTCTCATAAGTTCACTCATCTCTAAAGTAGTGCTGCTGGCACCACAATTAACACAGGTTCGTAGCATGTAAAAAAGCTCTCTCCTCTCTAACCTGAAAACAGAGTTTATATTGTCAGAGGTATCTGATATAATGTAGTGACCACAGTCACTAGACTGTGGGTAAACACAGTTGTGCTGATCTCCAGGCTCACTCCACTGAACACAGAGAAATCAAGCTACTTAATAACTGTGTTGTTTTTTTCTAGGAGCAGTTACAGTAACTCCTAATAGCCTCCAACATTGGAAGAGACAGAAGTTACCTACATGAATAGGTTTGGAAAGCACCTAAACACCTGCATAGAAACACTGAGGAGAATTCTGGTCTCTCAAGTATACTATATTGGCTACTGGAATGGGCTGCCCAGGGAGGTGGTGGAGTCGCCGTCCCTGGAGGTGTTCAAGGCGTGTTTGGATGCGGCACTTGGTGCCATGATCTAGTCTTGAGGCCTGTGGAGACGGGTTGGACTTGATGATCTTTGAAGTCTCTTCCAACCCTGGTGATACTGTGATACTGTGATATTTCAGTAGCAGAGAGGCTCAGGTTTCACTGGTGGTCTCCAAGAGCTTGAGAACAAATAGAAGAGACTAGATTTAGTTTTTCACTCAAAAGGACCCTAAATTCTGTCTTTGTTTTTTCCATCCTACTTCTTCTTGCACTGTTAGATACAAGTATTGGTCAGAAAATGCAGAAATATCACTAGTGATAGAACCTAAAATAAATAAATGGCATAACATCCTGTGTCTCATGGGGTATCAGCAGCTTTTAATCTGTGTGTGAAATATTTCTTCACACTAGCTAACTAGTTTGGGAAGGAAGATGGATTTAAATACAGCCATCCACGTTCATCCAGCCTAGCTTCAACTTATGAGCAGTGCTATCAATGCCTCCCATTCAGCACTCAGAGTTTCACTAGATTGTCTACTTCCACATCCTCTATCCGCTGAACAGCCCTTCCACTTTCCTTCCAGCAGACAAGGTCTGGAGTGGAGAGTTTGCTTCCATCTTTTGGCTTACACCATCGCCAAAGAGACAGTACAAAGCACATATCACCTCCAAGCACCAAAAGTGCCCATCTCTGTGTAACGTGGGACTAGAGCAGGAAGGGTTTGACTTTAGAATGATTTTCAGACCAAATTTTCCTCATGAGGAAGGAGGATGAGAGTGCTGGCACACAGTTATCCTCTTGGAGCGTTTTACCCTTTCACAAAGCCCTCCCCAAGCTGTGCATGATCCAGCCCTCCAGGACAGCTCACATTTCTGACCAGATTGTGCACAAGGTTCCAGCAGCCACCTGGAAAGTCACTCCAGCAATTAAGTGTTGGTAGATTTTTTTTTTTTAATTTTTTTTTACTTTTTTTTTTCTAAATGGGAAGGATATGGCCCACTGTGCGGGGTATTGCAGCCACCCTCCCTGTCAGGCCGTTTCACAGTAGTATTGTGGCGCCATGGAGAGGAGCTAATTGGATTTGTTGTCACCTCCTGAAGCTGCCAGGAGCTCACGTCTGCTCTGGTTACAGATGAAGACATCACGGTGACAGGCTTAGAGATGGCTCAGCTGGCATCCTAGGGCCACTAATAGAGCCATGTTGATTTAATGTCCGAGTGGAGAGGTGCAGACAAGCTGTTCAAGTTTTCTATTCCAAACAAAGCAGAGATCTGTTATCAGTTGTCTGTGGATCAGTAAATAAACTTCCATGTGGCTCTCACAGCACCTAACCATCACTACAGAAGAATGACAAAGTATTTTAACGTTGAGATGGTACTTTTAAATGAAAGCACTGTCTCTATGGTTTGTATTGCCCTCAGGGAAATCAGTTAATTCCTTCATACATAAATTTTACTTAACTATGTAATTATGGATGAATCCTATTAGTCTTTAAATTGCTCACTAGTTAAAAGGTGTGTGTGTTTTCCACATCTCTTTTTTTTTTTTTTTTGTGGAACGTACAGATCATCTGCACTTATGAAGATTAAAAGCCTAGTTGGGGGGTTTTGTTTGTTTGCTTGCTTTTTTCCACTTTTAAGTGAAAGCATACAATATATTAGAAGACTAGAACATGATTTTTTCTTTTTCTTTTTTTTCTGCATAGTACTATCTACTCAGAGCATGAATCTGAGCTTAGGCAGCATTTCCTTTATCCTCATCACTCTTGACATCTCTGTCAGCAGTCACTCTGGTCCCTGGTTGCATTCACGTGGTATCACGCACCTTTCCTTTGTGCTCCGTGTTAAATGATCACTCATGCAATCACAGGGAGTGTGTGAAAGACAGCTCAGTGTCCTTTGGTACCCATTTTCACAGTTCTGAGTCAAGGCTGAAGTAAAGCTCTGAGCCCCATTTTCGAGGTCTCCACTCCGAAAGCCATATCAGACTTTCTGCACCACTTGGGTCCTACTTATAGACTCAGGTTTAGGTTTCTGAGAGCACCAGGAGTCCTGCTTTTCCACAGCCACATCTGCAGCCAAAGATTCAAAGGAGTTCAGCATCTTCCATTTTAATACCATAAAGAGATAATTTGCTTGATGACTCAAAGCAAGTGGAACACTTTAAATAATCTGATCACACAGGCATTTATGAAGTAAACACATGGTTGTTGGCATGTCTGGTATTTCCACCAGTCTTTTTCTTTAGGTATCTCCAAACTCAGTCACATCCTAAATCTCTGAAAATCCAGAGTACAGCTAGGAGTGCAAGGTGTTTCCACAATGCCACCAAGTAAATGCACTAAGGCTGAGATTCTCAACAACTTTTGTTGCCTCAGTCTTCACTGGCAACCCTTCTCCTCGTGGCTCTCATGTCGATGGCCCACAAGATGAAGACCAGGGAGACAAAGTCCCTCCCACACTGTAAGTGGAGACAATATGTATGATCATCTGAGGAACCCAAAGATACGGAAGTCCATGGCACCTGATGAACTGCATCCCAGAGTCCTGAGGGAATTAGCTGATGTAGTTGCCAAGTCGCTCTTGATATTTGAAAAGTCCTGGCAGTCGGGTGAAGTCCCTGGGGACTGGAAGAAAGGAAACATTACACCCATTTTTAGAAAGGGTAGAAAGGAAGACCCTGGAAGTTGCCAACCTGTCACCCTCACCTCTGTGCCTGGGAAGATCATGGAACAGATCCTCCTAGATGCCATACTAAGGCACATGGAGGACAGGGAGGTGATTCGAGACAGCCAGTGTGGTTTTACTAGGGGCAAATCCTGCCTGACTGACCTAGTGCCTTTCTATGACAAAGTGACTATGTCAGTGGATAAGGACCACCTATGGATGTGATCTATCTGGATTTCTGCAAGGCCTTTGACACGGTTCCCCACAATGTCCTACTTGCCAAGTTGGAGAGATATGGATTTGATGAGTGGATAAGGAATTGGTTGGATGGTGACATCCAGAGGGTAGTGCTCAATGGCTCGAAGTCCAGATGGAGTGCAGTGACAAGTGATGTCCCTCAGGGGTCCATACTGGGACCTGTGCTGTTCAATATTTTTATCAATTCCATAGACAGTGGGATCAAGTGCACCATCAGCAAGTTTGAAAATGACACCAAGCTGAGCGGTGCTGTGGGCATGCTAGAGGGATGAAATGTCATCCAGAGGGACTTGGACAAGCTGGAGAGGTGGGCCCAGGCAAATCTCCTGAGTTTCAACAATAGCAAGTGCAGGGTTCTGCACCTGAGCCAGAACAAGCCTCACTATCTGTAGAGACTGGGAGAGGAGATGGTAGGAAGCAGCCCTGCTGAAAAGGACTTGGAGATGTTGATGAATGATGCTGGACATGAGCAGTCAATGTGCACTTGTAGCACAGAAGGCAAATCACATTCTGGGCTGCATCAAAAGATGCATTGTCAACAGATCCAGAGAGGTGATTCTACCACTTTATTCTGCTCTGGTGAGACCTCGTCCGAGGTACTGCATCCAGGTCTGGAGACCGCAATATAGCAAAGACATGGACATGATGGAGCAGATCCATAGGAGGGCCATGAAAACAATCAGGGCGTTGGAGCACCTCTGCTACAAAGACAGGCTGAGGGAGCTGGGGTTCAGCCTGGGGAAGAGGAGGCTCCAGGGGGACCTAATAGCAGCCTTCCAGTACCTGAAGGGGACCTACAAGAAGGATGTCAAGATACTGTTTGCAAAGGCCTCTAGTGACAGGACAATGGCTTCAAACTAGAGAAGAGCAGATTTAGATTGGATGTTAGGAACAGTTTCTTTACTATGAATGTAGTGGAACACTGGAACAGGTTGCCCAGGGAAGCAGTTGGGTTTCCATTCCTGGAGACATTCAAAGTGAGGCTCAACAGGGCTGTGGGCAACCTGATCTAGTTGAGCATGCCCCTGCTGACTTCAGAGGAGGTTAGACTAGATAACCTTAGGAGATCCCTTCCAATCCAGAGGATTCTATGATTCTATTCTATGAAAGCCTGCAAAAAGTCACCCCTTGCTACAAGCTGATTAAGATGACTTTTCCAAGTGGCATTATAGGCATCTTTCTCTTGTCAGGCAATAGATCTCCAGCTTTAACACATATTCATTTTCTGGCACAGCAGTACCTTTACTTGGAGAAATGGATGAAGGAGGAGATGCCACTTACCAACTCATTTTTAATAAATAAAAACATAAAAAGAAGTGTGTCCAGCAGTTCAAGGTAGGGGATTCTCTCCCTCTACTCTGGTCTGGTGTGACCTCACCTGGAGTACTGTGTGGAATACTCAAGAGTCCTCAGCACAAGAATGCCATGAACCTGTTGGAGTTGGCTACAAAAATGGTTAGAGGGATGAAACACCTCTCCAGGTAAGAAAGGTTGGAAGAGTTGGATTGTTTATCTTGGAGAAGACAAGGCTCTGGAGAGACCTCATTGCAGCCTTTCAGTACATAAGGAAAGTTGAAATTTTTTACAGTGAGGGTGGTGATACACCAGCACAGATTGTCCAGAAAGGTGGTGGATGCCCCATCCCTGGAAATATTCAAGATCAAGGACAGGAACTCTGAGCAACACGATCTAGTTGAAGATAGCTCTGCACACAGGAGGACAACTGTACCAGATGACCTTTAAAGAATCCTTCCAACCCAAAGCACTCTGATTCTATGATTCTATCTATTACCATTATCAGTAATTTCCACTGACAGTTACAATCTGGAGAACTCAAAAAGATTTTCCCTCTTTTCTCACAAGGCTCCAGTTCTAGCTCTTTTTGGTAATCTTCCCCAGAGCTGTTAGGACAAATGATTCCAGCTTTATCTACATTCCCTCATAGTAAATGAGCTAATTTGTATGTTGTGGAGTCACTGAATAGATAAAACAAAGTCAGCAGGCTGAAGAGTACGGAGTACAGCACCCGCGAATTTTCAGGCTAATCGTTTCTTCTCAAAAATAATTCTGGAGGATTTGGACTGAGATCTGGGTTAACTGAATTAAGATAATTCTGGCTCCCAAGGGCTGGTTGGGATGTTTCCTTTTGTGTTAGAAAGAAAATGTAAGAAAATCAGAAGTCTAGATAAAGTGCACTGAGGGAAGTGCAACAGATAAGGCAGGTAAAATGACCATTTTAGCTTCTACCTGCTGATCTTTACAATAGCTTTAAATTTAGATGATGCAACAGTTATCAGCATAAACCTTGGCTCAGTAAGTACCAGACTTCAAATTCCCATGTTTGTAATGACCAGGAGCAGCATGAAAAACACACAAGCAAATGTCAGAGTAGCGAGTTTCCTATTACACCTGTGTGCTAGCCACAGGTACCGTTTTTCCTGGCTGCAGTATGTATCCCAGATCTGCACCTCTGTTTGCTGTAGCTTTTTCCTGAGGTTGACCCTTTTTTCCACTATCACCTTAGTTCCAGTGTCATACTTACCTGTCTCTGTCCAGCTAGTCTATGTTTTGGTCAGATGATCAGCACAGCCCCTCACTGCAGAATACGCTTTGTTCTCTTTTCACTTGTGTCCACAGAGTGCCACAAATCACACAGAATCACAAAACCTTAGAGGCTGGAAGGGACCTCCAAGGATCATGGAGTCCAACACTCCTGCGAAGGCAAGATCACCTAGGGAAGTTTGCACAGGAACCCACCCAGGCATCTTGACAAGGAGGAACTGATATGTGGTGCTTGTATGTGTGTAGGCACAGACTGCCCCGGCTGTGGCTGGAGTTGGGTTTCAAGCCAGTACACTAGAAGCCAGCTTTGCCAGTGGGAAGGTAGGACACAAGGAACAGCATCTGAACAAACAAAAGGGCTGCAGGATAGCACTTCTAATGAAACTGAACCCAACTTATTTTCAGTTTGTGCCTTTCATTCCATTATTAAAGTAGTGGAACAAAAGACCAGGTGACTTTCTTTCTCAACTGTGCTTAATATTTCATGCTTTTCTAGAGAAATTTGTTTTAAAGTAATTTGGTTTGATATTTCCAGTGATGACTGGTTCCAGGACTCTGTTGTATAATTCTGCACTCCTCTCTCACCTGAGGCTTTATTGTCGAGGGCTCTTCTGTCTACATTTCTCTCCCACTACCAAAAAGGGCATGCATTCTTCACCAAGACTAGGACAAGTCAAAAAAGAAAACCTTTCTTTTCTACACAGGGAGTTCAAACAAGTTGATTAATATTTAATTGCAGCAAGAGCAAATAATATTTTATATAGCTTCTCTGCTCAAAGCCTTTTTCTCAGATTCAGCCATTAATCCAGTGTTCACTTGGGTAAGGTCCCAGATAGTCCAGTAGCCACTGGCTCATCACTATCAAGTTGCCTCTGCAAACAAATCATACCTATCTTTAAGTAGGCATAAATGTAGTAGCCAAAAGCTTGCTGTAATGGTCAGCAGAGCGTGCAATAATTTGGACAGGGCAGCTGATCAAAGTACATCAGTAAGCATAAGTAATTGTCTCCTAAAGTTTTGAACAACAACAACTAGTAATAGGAGAATCATGGGAGAGGAATCCAAGTAGAATCTAAGATCAGTGCCAAAATGCAGCATTGTGCTTCTTGCCTCACTACATTACCCAAATGTATGTCTGAGGTGGAGAGGTTCTGTAACAAAATCCAGAAATTGCACTTTTAGCCAAGGATCTCAAACCACATTCAGTAAACTGAGGTTTTACTTTAAATAGAGATTCACCCTTCACTGAAATGAAGTCACTAGTATCATTGAAGATGTGCAGCATTCAAATAAGGCAAATTAGCATGACATAGCAACATATTACAGAAGAAAAGTTATACTACATGTAGTTAGTGTAACAGGAGAAATTATTAGATATGCTAAACATACAACCTAAACTGATGGCTAGGAAAAGGACACAGCAAACACCTCTGTCCATACAAGTGATGCGATACGATGTCTATGCTAAAAGCACTGCCTTTGCCTCACACGGAAACCAGTCAGAGCTCTTTTTGTGGCGGGGAAGAATTAGTAGCTTCTGAATGGGAAGAACGCCATTGTTAAACACCAAAACCAGCAAGCATTTCCCATGAAAGCCCTCTTCTCCCTGACTACAGGGATCTGACCAGGTCACAACTTGAGGCAGTGTCACAGAAAGACTGTAATCTTTATATCAGGAGAGAAACGTGCATACATTCTTCACATTTGGAGGCATTACTTCTAAAATGAGTCATCAAATAGCTTATGGGCAAAATGAAAATGTTCAGAGCCAGCAACCCGGAAGGTGTAAAAGAACTCCCTGTGCTGCTTTTGCTGCTATTTATTTTTAGAAACCACTTCTGAGCAAAGTTCATTCATGACATTTCATAGTTAAGACCACTATGCCAGCATTCACACTCTCGCCTTCAAGCCAGAAGGTCCTAGATTCATCTTGCATCAGACATCAGCTCACACCCGGCACTGACACTGCAAAGAAATATTAGAGAAGTGCTGTAATGAGCTTTGCAGGGACAACCTGAGGGCACACTAAATGTCCTCCAAACATCAGAAAGATTGACCTTTTTCTCTGCAGAAAAGGACATCTAACTCCAAGTCCTGCTGCTCTGAGGGCATCTTAATAACTTTGGGTAGGTGGACACACCAAGGCTCTTTGCGGCTAGGAGAGCTCCAGCTATAGCAGCTCCAGTTACATTCATTCGTTTGCTTTTGCAACACTAACTTAGAGAAAGAGAAAGAAGCTGGAAAAGGGCAAGAACAAGCCTGACTTTCTCTCCCTGCTAACCAGTTATTCACATGCGGACCACTGCTTGAAGCCCAGCTAGTTCCCCTCCCTTGAACTACAGTTTCTGGTAAGGCTCAGCAGCACCTGGATCCTTTTGTTTGTCAAGCTCTGCCCTAGGCCCCAGTGCTTCCCACTCAGCCTGCACACTGCTGGGACATGTACTCTGTATGCCTTTGGCTACACCAAGGACACAGACATGCCTGCACAGACCTCAATGCACCTTCTTCCCTCTACGCTTTGGTGAAGCTTGCAGAGGCTTGAAGGATATCACAATTAAAGTTTATTTTCCTAACAAAAAGGTGAATTTTAGCTCCCTGCCTCACAGGCTCTCCTCCTTCACCCAACAGTCCTGTACCTCCATAATGGGTAACTAACAGCTAACGCAAGAAAAGTTATGCTGGGAGAGAGTTCCTAAGGAACTGCTCAAATCAGTCCTGGCCCATCTGAGAGGCTGTTCCTGACAGGCAGGCTTCAACACAAAATTCTTTGAACTGATACATGCTCTAAATATCCACTCAAACCTGACTGTGACAGTATTATTCCAGTAATGCCAGTGCCCTGAGCCTTCTAGTGGTCATTTTGCAGAAAATACTCTTATATTCTTATGTATGACATGTCCACATGGCCCCATTGTTAAACAGAGAAACACTTGAATTGCAGTTTTAACATGAATGTGCAAGGTACAAAACGTTAGACCCTGACTTCATGTCCTAACATTTATATCTGGAACTACAGCCATTTAGTAATAACAATCCAACCCACTCAGTACCATACTAGCTTTTTCATGTCAGCAAAGACTTCCAGTAACCTTGTTTACCTCTACTTCTCTACTACCTCTGTCAACCCTCCTTGGTACCAGCATATGACCATGCACCATGCTACTTAGATGCACCCATTTTGTCTCTAATGTTTTAGTGTCTAGAGCAACTGCTATCAACCTTTAAGTTGTGTAGACAATTTGTATTGCAAAAGGTTTTCTCATGCCTTTACTCTTCAATGTGTTTCCTTTAGCTCAAGAAAGTGAGTTTGCTTTCAGTAGCACACATATATTCCTGGCAATGCTCTGGTTTTTGTGCTGTGCTGAACTCCTGAACACAGATGTCCCATTTGTGTTTCATTAGTACATCAGCCTCTCTGAGGCTTTCGACCTCTGCACTAGGCAATAATTACCTGGCTCAGACCCATTCCCTCACCAGCTGGCCTGGGAGCTGCTCTGCTCAGACCAGGGCTCTCTCTGCTGTCAGCCCTTTCCAGTCAACTGGACAGCTCAATCAGCAGAAAATATCAAATATGGTTGTTGTTCAAGCTCAGACAGTGTTCTTTCTGCTTGATCTGACAATGCCTCTACAAAGAAAGATTATGCTTCCCAAGGTCTAGACATGAGACAGAGGAGTTAAGGTGTCTGACAGGCTTTGTTGAGTTTCAAAGCTCTTTTGCAATAAATTTCACCTGATCGTATTCTTCCCTTAATGCAAGTACAGTTGTAGATACCTCCTTCTCTCAGGCCCAGTGACTAATTATTTGTACAAAGTGAAACATCCCCAAGGAGAGTGAGAGAGGGTGGCTGAGATGGGCTACAGTCATGGGCTGAGGGCACTTGCCTAGGATGTAAATAGTCACTTTGTCTCTGATTCTTCCAAATCTGAATACACATGTGAGAAGGGAAAAGAGTGGTGGGGACAATTTCACTTTTACAGATTTCAGGAGGGATGCAGGCTTGCTTCAATACAGAAAATTAAAATCTTTGAGCTGCTCCCAAGCAGTCCTTGCCTGCTTCACTGGAAACCAGACATTGCGGCAAAGGGAAAACCTGTGTCCAAACCAGAGCATCTCTGCCCTCCTTGACACAGTTAACAGCATGACAGCCCTCACTTTAGGTATTCTATTTATACCAAGGGAACTTGTAGGAGTTAAAGCTGAAAATCATTTTTTATGCAACATTTGTCATGTTTCGTGAAATGTGGCAGTATAGATTAAATAGAGATAGGAACAGATGAAAAGATGGACTAGATGAAAGAGTCCCAGGCAAGTCTACTTTCCCAAGATATCTTTTCAGCATGTTTTAGAAAATATGAGGCCGAGAAGAATCCAAAGACAGAATATGAACCATGGATGAAAGAGGAAAGGGCAAATAAGAAAAAAAGACAGTGGTGCTGGCTCAAAGAGTACAGTCAAGCATATCTCCAATTTGGTAGAAGGAAATAACAAGGCATGGTACTTCCTAACTTCCATAATAGTAGCACTGCAAGAAGAGTTTCTGGATTAGGTGAAGTTCAGAGGAATTCCTACAGATTCACCACAGTCCATAGTAGGAAAGGAAGGTTTCGTAAATTTAAACATAACTGCTAAAAGAAGGCAAAAAACATAACACACAATGATGATCCAACAGGAGAGAGGTATTGGAGACAGTTGGTTATGTGACTTCCTACAAACCTTCTGCTGAGAGTACTGTTTTCAGTAGGTAATGTGACAGACTTGAAATGAGATTTTACTTCAGATAAAGGAGTAGGAGTCATCTATCACCTTGCCTAGTCTACTGTAATTTTTAATATTAAAAAAAGATGGGAGCACTCTGAAACAAAAAGTGAATCCTTTATTTACAGGAATATGTGGTCTTTATTTGTCTTTTCTCAAAAGCAGAAAAGCAGGAATACACCAGAGGAACAAAAGGTAGAGTGAGTGATGGATTATGTGATCTAATGGGCTTAATTGAAAAATGATGGGGTGAGATTTATAATTGAAATACTGATATTGATGAGTTCAATCTATGCAGGATAAGAACAACAATAATATTTAGCAATGATGCAGCACTTTTCATCTTTGGAGCTCATTAACTAATTAATCTTCACAACACCCCTGAGAGGCAGGTAAGTATTATCATTATTAGCCCATAAGAAAGATAAATCCATGATAGAAGCAGAGGAAGGTGGAATTAAGAGCTAGAAGTGACTTTGTAATAGGGAGGAGGGTGGAAAATAACTCCCTGGCTCAGTCATAGCAAGGGGCAATTCTATTACCAGAGGAAGATGGCCTGGCACAGGAAATAATCGTTAGGAGATCCATCCTTTCCTACAGCAGAGTAAAAGGCACAAAAGATAAAACAGGAACTCAATCATTGGAGTAAAATTCATAAAATTTAAAGTGAATCAAAAGGCAGCAGAATGAGTTAATGCAAGCCAAGCATGGTAAAAGGCAACAAGATGTCCTTTTTGTTTTTTCTTTCCTAGAACTGAACTACTGGACTGGATTTGAGTAGGAAAAATAATAATAAGAACTATGTTTGCAGATGATGAAGAATTAGAAAAGGTCTTGTTGATAAAACTAGTGATAAAACACAAGAACTTGGCTATGCTGAATGCTTGGTTGCCAGCAGGCTCAGACCACAGAAATCTCACATAGTAGAAAGAGATAATTCCTGACGTTTAATTCTCTTGTTCTCTTCTCTTATGTGAAAGAGAAAACAAAAATACTGAAGGAAGCAAGCACAGTAATAATCTCAAGAAGTAAGCATAATAATAATCTTCCAAAGAAGGTATGAGACTATGTGGACAATATTGGGAAGAAGAACGTGGATGGAAGCATCTGAAAGTTGTCTTGATTTTTGTATCTTGCACTGAGGGCTGTGTATTTTTTAAGTCAGAGCATGCACAGATTCGGTTAGAAATGACAAAAACTGTGCATTGCACAGAAATTTTGCATGAGATCTGTCTAATTTTGGCAGTTAAAAAAAAAATATATATATATATAAATCACATAGTTGTTGGACCAGTTTGAAGAGATTGCCCATATTATTCTCTGTACTTTCCTGTCAGTAAACTGAAGACAGTTCTAAGTTTAACAAGAAATTTAACTTTATGTACAACTACAATGTTACAGTATGCCTACAAATTGCCAGTATTTTTTTTTCCTTTTTTTTTTAAATGAAGACATCTAAAACTTAGAAATTAGTATTTGCTCAGGCTGGGATATCTATTATGAATAACAAATGAGAGGGTTTAAAAACTGACAGATGTCTATAAGGATGAGAGAAAATCTAAAGAGACAAGTTCTCTCTACAAAGCTTGGCAATGTTTAGCTTGTGGTTAAAAAGGCAGGGGTGAGGGGTGCAGGATTGCCTTTTATTTCCCTAGACAAAATCTGCGCATCTAGGTGACATGCAGAAACAATTTCTCACCACCCTTCTTCCTGCACAATGTGTTGACCTAAGAATCTGGGAGAAAGCAAACTTTTCCCTGGGACACATCCCAAAGCAGATGGCCTCTTTTGGACCAAGACAAATATAGCTTTCTTGGGAATCCCACCAATTTTTTCCTTTAGATATCAGAGTCTGACTCTTGTACTTTTTCAGCTTTTCCTAAATTTTAGAAGGAAAAAGAAAGAAGTATTGTTTTGAAACAGCAGGTGAGGAACTTACATCCCTTCATCCCTCTATGTGAGAAGAGCAGCTAGGATTACAATTGGAGGCTCGCATGAAAGCTGGAGCTTTTGGGTACATTAAAGATGTGCCACCGTGATGCACAGTGTCTCTAAAACCGTTAAAGTTCATGAAGTACCCATCATTAGCTGTATTCCCTGGGGTGGGTCATAGTCATAGAAAAACAGAAAGAAGATTAAAAGAACTTTTGTACTATACCTTGTTAGAGTTGAACTTAGGAAATGAATCAGCACGAGGAGTATCCCAGGTGTGTGCACAGTTGCCTGTTTGGCGGTGTGCTGTAACGTGACATCTGCATAGCATCTGGAACGGGTTAGTGATGTAAAAAGCAGCTATACAATACCAGCACATACAAACCATATAGTTTCCACAAAGCACACTTTTAAAGTGGAGAGGGAAAGACAAAATACACTATCCTATGCACGTCAGGAACGTCTATTAGAGGGACATGTTTAGTTCATTCCTTTACCAAGAATGGGAAAGAAACCCTTCTGCTTTATTCTAGAATTTCCATGATTCCTACTCGTTTTGAGAAAGACTTTTCATTTAATAAGCTGTTTCCCCTCTGCAAAAGAAATCAGTATATTTTCTATGTTTTTTTACTAAGTAAGCCACATGCAGACAGATCTGAATAATCTTTGAGAGGAAAAAAAACAAACAACCAAACAACAAACCAAACAAAACCACAACACCGATCAAAACAAACAAACACCAACAAAAAACCCAACCCAAACCCAGGACATGAATTTCAGAGCATGTGCTTTTCTGCTATTCAATATAACTGATAGGGAAGGATAAGGTTGAAGTTCAAGGCAAGTATAGAAGTGTAATTTCTCTCTGCACAGTCACAAATAAAATGAATCATAGCTCTACAGGATTAAGTTAATTAAAGATAGATCTTGTGCTTGATGTTAGTTTGATAGAACTGGAGTTTGTAGTGGTTGTATCATGAACATAAGTGGGTATCTCTAGTGGCTAGCTAGTATTTTCTTTATACTCATGAGTGTTTACTACGGCACACAAATGCTAACCGGTTTTATCACACAGTCATTATCATATCTTCTTCCCTTTTTCTCTACTATTCAGGTGTTGCTGCTACAAGATGATTTCATATCAATTAGGAATTCCATTTCCTTCAAGGGGCTACTGAAGGAACAGCCACCTGTAATGCATGCTGTTAAACTTCATCTGCCCTATATCTTCACAGCATGAAGATGTTTTGCTGTTTTGTTCTTTTTTTTTCCTCCAAACTCCATATCCAAAACAGTACTAGGTATTTTTTAAGACACACACACATACACACACACACACACACACACACACACACACACACACATATACATAAATAAATGTGTGTATAGATGTATGTATCTATATCTATATAAAGACATATACATTGAAGCTGGCTATGTCTCTGGAAAATGTAGGTGTTATGACACACAATTTACATTACAAGAAAAACAAATCTTCTATAAATGACTTTAGAGATAAAAGAGAAAAGTTGAAAATATAGCAGATTTTTCATCCAGAATAAGAGTCAAATGACAGTAAAATAGAACTATCGAGTTTCTGTGTTGCTGTTGAAACCAAAGGCATTTCATTAAGCAAAATATAAAGTCTACAGTTTCTTTTCTAAGGGACAGTGAGAAGTAACTTAACCAATACAAACAACTTCCAACCTTTTTTTTAGGAAAGAAGATTCTAGTTTCTCTGTAATTTTATAAAATAAAATCTTTTGGGTTTTTACCCATAGACATAAAATAACCATTTGAGATCAACAGTTGTGGTTGTAACTTTGCAGAAATCACTAAGTAACGTTAAGGGGATCTGGCATTTGGAAGGTTAATTTTCTTACCAAAACTATAGAAAATCCTAANGCTCAGCTAAAAAAGGAACACAAGTTCCATTTAAAACATTTCCTAAATTATAAAAAAAAAAAAAAAAAAAAAAAAAAAAAAACCAGCAATGGGAAAATGTTGGTTATGCAGCACTAGACATTCAGTACTCAGGGGATCAATTATAAAAACACTCATTCAGCTATTTCTATTCAAATGAACACCTGAAGAGGAGGTCTCAATGGTTTTAAAAGTGTGTGGATATTACTGGATAAATGTTAGTCCAATAAAAGAGATCATCATCTGCTATTTGTGTGCATTTAAGTTGACACTAAAAAGATCTTTGTGGAATATTGCTGCTTCTTTTTCTTTTTGTGTGAGTGCATCTTTTATCTCATATTCCCTTAACACTTTGTGAACTGAAGAAAATAGACCA
>VWZE01012562.1:222069-280241 GCA_013396675.1 Eubucco bourcierii | reverse complement strand
GACCAAATGAGCTGTTCTTTAAGATTAAAGGGGCAGCATTTAGTTGAACACACCTGAATGTGGAAGGAGTCTATTTTCCTCACACTTATGAATATGTAATGATGTGCTTGGAGGCACAGTCACGAACCCCTAATAAGAATTCACGAGTCTGTGTTTGAAAACAGACATTTGCATTTGCCCTCTGGTCACAGTACATGGGTCATTCTTATTCAAAAATTCATTTGCTTTATTTTTCTATTCCCCCTCCCTTTCCTTCTCATTTCAAAATATTTTCTCATTTCTAGGTTTTGTTTAGAGAAAAATTAAAAAGGGAGGGCTAAGTCACTCCAGAGCATTTAGGACTCAGCTAGAGTGAGTTTATTCAGGGATATATACATGCATTTGTGCAAGTGTAAAACTCTATTGTCTGATTTGAGGGAGGAGTATGCTTCAATAATCTCACAAACACATTTGCTTTACCAAAATCATTTGGCAGGATTTGAGAACAAACAGAAAACCCTCTACATCTGTGAGTAGCACAACATTTTAAAAAAATGAAAAACGGGACTGAAGTAATAGAAACAAACTTATCTAGATTAAGGATATACTTCACTAATCCAAATGTATATATACTTACGAAATGCTGCACCAAGAAAAAGAAAGAACAACAAAGAATCACAAACGTTAACACAGGGAGCTAATCAGTGTTATGTACCAGACTAGTAGCTTTGAAGGCATGGTGTTCAGGCGGGAAAGAACAGGCTGTGGAGATTGGTACTTAATGAGACTATTGCATTTCTCTTAAAATTTCTATTTAAAAAGCAGTTGGAGAGCTACTCCAAAACACACTCAGAATCATATAATTTTTTTTTCTCCACTTTTGAAACAGTATGCTGTCATTTTAAATTAGGCACGGGGGAGGTTTCTCTAAGATTTTTTTTTTAAATCTCATTTTTTCAATTCTTTATTTTTTCTTTACAAAATAGCAAAGGGATTAAAAAAAAGTTTATAAGTGAGGAAGAGAGAGTAAACTTGCAATGCTTCATTATGTGAATAACAACATGGAAGAGTCAGGCCTGTTTATCTAGGGGAAAAAAAAAAGAGATAGAGAAAAAGGTAAAAGGAAAATAAAAGCCACAAACAAGCAAAAAACCCACAAATAAACCCAAGCAAATTAATTTGAAGAGAATGGAATTACTGAGCTACTGCAAATCACCAAAAACAATTTCAGGTGCTCACTATCAAACCCCATGTTAATGCTTATACATTCTACAGCTGTACTAGAGATTTCATCATCACTTCGCTAAGGGTCAGTGGAAGTTAAATACTCTCCCCAAAGCATGGGAGGATTTCAAAATGTTCAGAGTTAAAGTTATAAGTCTAATTTGTAGAGATGTTAGAGCTTATTGCAAAGATGCCGAGAGAGCTTTTGCTGAGGTGTGTACATGTGCAGATACATAATTAAGTACAGGTTCAGCCTCAGCACATACCATGTGTACGGGCACAGACACGCTCGCACTGGGCTTCAATTGATTACTGGTTACTACACATTATCTAGATTTTACTTTACTATCGCAAGTGTGACTTCAGTAAGAAAGAAAAGTCCGAGTGAGGACAGCCGAGTAAACCACGATTTCAGATCTAACAGTGACACCTGCAGCTGAGCCGCACACACTGACACACAACTATCTCACTCAGAAAAACATATGTTTGCTTTCGAGTCGTACATATCTCCTGCTTAGTTATCCTCGCGTACCTCAAATTTGACTCTCCCATTGGCAGCACAATCAGCTTCCACACCAGCATGAATCAGCTTTTCCTCTTACAAAGCAAACAGCCTGCCATAAAATATATAAATAGCCCAGAAAAGCTTCCTTGAGCTGCTTGGTGAGAGTGGAGCTGCCCATGCATATACATAACACAGATCTCTGCTCCACAAGCAGGCATTTCAGGAGAACCATCTGCATGTCTGAAAGGCTCATCTCCATGTTTCAAAGATTTAATCACTTTTCTTTTAATTGCAATATAAAGTGTTACATTTGGTATGAATAAGAACTAGATAACCCAATGATTTTGATTAATTCCCTCTGCTTTCACTGCACACTCCCTGGTTTTGCTACTAGCTGGTGGGTGGCAGTAATGTGGTCATTCTGCTCCCCTTTGCTCCCAGATGGTTCAGGAGTTTTCACTATTTCCATGCAATCTAAAGCACAAAGTTTTTAAGGTTTGGTTGGTTGTTTCATTGGTTGGGGTTTTTTTGTGGTTGTTTTTTGTTGGTGTGGGGGTTTTTGTGGGTTTTTTTGTTCATTTGGTTTTTGGTGTTTTTTTTAAAGAAAAACTATGTTGTCCTTTGATTACTACTCCGGAGGCTAGTTTTAAGAGGACTGACTCTCATGTTAAAGCAAATAATATGTGAAAGTCTAGATTTTATTTTTCCTTTCCAGTATTCTCACAAGTTAGTGTTTATTTGAGTTTCTCCCATATACCAGAAAACAAGCTCTTCTTTCCCTCTTAAATGCAGAGATGGCAACTAAAACGTAATTCCTACTTTGCTGCAAGATTATTATACTTTTTAAATCACTTTTTAAATCAGGGATTCTTTTGACCCACTCAATGGTCCCACTACAATGGTTTCTAATCAAGATCAGTATTCTTATTTCACCCAATATACAGCTCCCAGTGCTACTTCTTCCATTGTATAAGTATCTAGAAGAGCCTCCTGCATAAACCTGTGTTCGTATGAGCAAAAAGATTTCTTTATAACTTTTGTCAATATTCTGCTGATTGTTAGTTCAGTAGCAGATGTGCTATGCTTCACAGTGCATATACAAGAAATATTTGCTAATCCCTAAATGAACTTATCTCTAAATATATACAGGATAAGCTATCTAAACTCAATTTAGCAACTATGCTATTAAATCTACCAGAATCAAATGCTGAAAGAAACATTGTTAAAGCCAGGCACCTGTTAGCAAAACCCAAAGAATCTTAATAAAACAAAACACTGCTAACCTTAGATCAAAATAAATCAGGTACAGTTCTACGTAGATTAATTTTTATTATCAGTGCATCTTGATCCTCCACGTCTCAAGTGCACGGATGCCGTTTTAAAGCACTCCAGTTTTGTTAGTGCTACACTCTGTCAGTCACAATTCATTGTAGAGAAATGAGTTGTCATCAGATCAGTCTTTTCAACTGCGTATGAATACAGATGGAGCCATTATGGGATTTAAGAGAAATTCACAAAAGAAAAGAAGGTAGTGTCATCTGCTGGCTGGATTACAAAATCTGGAAGAATAACTTATGGTGCAAAGGTTCCTGCTGCATCTCCAATTCCCTTTGTGACCCTGGTACAACATCTGGATGTGGCACCTGAATACCTTACCAAATGAGAGTATTTTCACCTTCATTCACAGACAGACTAAGGCTTGGCCCATTGGCTCCTCAGCAATGACCTCTCCTGTCCCTGAAACCTGCAGAGGAGAAAGCAGGGATGCTCAGGGGCAAATGGAAAGAACACCTCTTGATTACTCAGCTCTCCCTGGCACAGGTTCAGTTTAAGAGGCTTCATTGCCTTCCTATCTATCTCTCAGGACTGGTGAGAGCCATGTGCAAATTATTGCAGTCTTGAAATTTTGGCTGGGCAGTGGGGACTCAAATTTGTTATATAAATGACCTCTTCCCATTTAATCTATGACTTTAATCTATGGGCAAACTCTCCCAGTCTAACAGGCTGAGGGGAAGAATATCCTCCCCTCTATTTTCCCTTTCATTTCTTTCTATTTGCATTGGAGGAGAACATCACAAGACCACTGCAACGAGAAGCCACTTTCTCTTGTCTTTGAAGACAGCGCTGAAACTTGATGCAGGGAAAATCTTATAATGTCTCACAACCACACACCATCTAAGTACTGGGAAATAAACTCCGCCTACTTTGCAGCCACTAAATACATCATGACCAAAAATACCTGGACACATCTTTTTTGCTTCTACACACATATTTCTTAAAATAGTTTGATATCTGCAAAGGTGGTAAAACCAAGTATACAGAGATCAAAAGGGAACAAAGTTACACTCTGGCCCACAGATGAGATGACTCCTGCATGGCGAATGCTACCTGCTATGGTGGACAACTTCAACATGGTCCTGAAAGTCCTCTGCTGCTTTCCCTGCATTCCCTTATCCACTCTTATGTCTCCTCCCCTCAGCACAAAGAAGATCATCCAGTATTAGCTGTATACCTGAGACCCTAAAACCCACTTTTTTTCAACCTTTAGGAGCAGCATTAAACAAATCCTAGCTTCACAGAGGTTAAAGTATAAAATCTCAAACAAAACTGATTATTGACTTCACAGTTGTATGTGGAAGAAGAGAATCCCAGCTCAATAAAAGCAAAGGGTTATAGTTGGGGACCAGAGGATGGACAGTTGCCACAGAGGTGCATTTTCAAGATACATTTTTGTGGCATCTGCCTATGTTTTCCTCAGCTTGTGCTCATGTTATTGTCTTATTACCTTGGGAAAACTGCTACAGAATCAACTTTTCCTTTAAAAAAAAAAAAGAAAGAAAGAAAAAAGAAAAAATTTTAAATGAAGAAAAATATAATTTTAAAAGAAGAGGCTATGCATATGCAAAGTTGATTCAAATGCTTTCAGACTGCACTATAGAAAAGCCGTGGCCTAGTTTTTGAAATACATATTTCACTTTATTTTGCACACAGCTGGGTTTATATTGGCACTCACACTAATATGCAAAATGCAGTATCTTGTATTCATGAATGACTCTTTATAAAATGCCAGGAGGGCACCTGCTTTCTTTTCTTTAAGTGTGTATCATGACAAAGAAGAAGCCTGTATTAATGGCCAGCTTCCAGCTCTGACCACAGCCTGGAGGGATTTATGCCAGCTGTACACAGGTTTGGAAGTAAACAACATGCCCTGGTCAAAAGGAGTTTCTTACACTCCACGGAAAGAGACTGCTAATGAGATGCAACATACTGAAGGAGGGAGTGCACATCAATGCTAAATCTGTACAGAACTCTTACAACTGCTCACATCCTGTTCCTATCCAGTATGTAAGTCCAGTACACGAAATGCATCAACCAGTCCTTGTGGTCCTGTTGTAGCCACAGTAACCAGATATTAAACATCTTACCATTCTGAGTAGTTCTCAGGGCTCAGGCCCCGTGGCTACCAGGGTATTAGGTAAACTAAAGCAAACTAAAAACCATGGGCAGTTACAAGTGGGAGTATCTATTTTTTTCAGTTTTTTTTTCTTTTTTTTTAAAGAGAGATGCATTGCATCTCAGTGGTTTAGCAGGCAGGCTATTGAAATGACAAAACGACAGCTCATTTTAAGTAGCTTTGTCTACCATCTAAATCTAAATTAGAATAACATATATGAGACAGCTTGATGGAGGAAGATTTTTTTTTAATGTAAAGTCAATTAAACATATACTTCACACAAAAAAAAAAAGTTTCTAAATGAGATATGAACACCAAACATTAAATGAATTCCATAGACATTTGTGCAGATGCTTACAACTTCAAACAGGATTTTTTTTAAAATTAGGCTGAGATATACCCACTAGGTGGACATGTATTTCAGTCTTCCCAAATTAAATTTATTCAACTTCCACTAGACCAGGTCTCATCCAGCTTAGCCTTGAACACTTTCAGGAGGGGTGCAACCATGGCGTCCCTGGGCAACCAGTTCCACTGTCTCACCACCCTCACTATAAAGAATTTCTTTGTAACATCCAATCTAAATCTTCCCTTCTCAAGCTGTTCCCTCTTGTCCTACTACAACAAGCCCTCGTAAAAAGTCCCACTCCCAGCTTTCTTGTAGGTTCCCTTTAGATACCGGAAGGCTACTACAAGGTCTGCCCCAGAGCCTTCTTTTCCCTAGGTTGAACAGCTCTGACTCTTGCAGTCTGTCCCCATAGGGGAGGCTCTCCAGCCCTCTCATCATTTTCATCTCACAAGAGCAGAGTAGGAGGGCAGAATCATCCCTGTCATTCTGCTGAGAACACTTCTTTTGATATAAGCTAGGACATAGTTGACCTTCTGGGCTGCAAGCACACACTGCTAGCTTACACCGAGTTATCTTCTACTGACACCCTCAAGTCCTTCTTGAACCACTCCTCACCCTGCCTATATTTGTGCTTGGGATTGTCCTGACACAAGTGTAAGACCTTGTAGTTGGGGCTGTTGAACTTCACGAGGTTGCCTTGGGCCCACCTCCCAAGTTTGTCCAAGTCCCTCTGGATGGCATCCCTTCCCTTCAGTGTGTCAATCAGGCCACAGAGTTTGGTGTCATCCAAAAACTTGCTGAAGGTGCACTCAATCCCACTGTCTGTATCATTGACAAAGACGTTAAAAAACGCAGACCTCTGAGAGATGTCGTTTGTCACTGTCTCCATTTGGACACTGAGCCATTGAATGCAACTCTGAGTGCAGCTATCCAGCCAATTTTTTAAAAAATTCTTTCACTAGGCTAGTTGCATGAAGCACATAGTTCTGTATTTTTGCAGGCTAGTAGCAACTCAATTGTAGAAAAGCTCTGTCCCTCATCGCAACATAAGCTCAAATTATTTGCTGTATTGCACTTTTCAGTGTGGAAATTTGGTTGTCGTTTGCAGTTACCTAGAAGAATCTGATTTAAACCTGGGAACTAGAAAAGGGAGTCAGGTAGCTAGTTTTCTACCTCTTAGCTCCCCCATTGAATTACTAGGTGACCACCTTGGGCAAGACAACTGCTCTGTATCTTCATTTACCTATCTAAACCACATCTATTATATTTATATAGCTCATAGGGGCATCAAGAGGCTTCATTAACATTCGCAAAAAGCTTTGAGATCGTCAGATGAAAAGTGCTTATAGAAGTACAAAATACTATATAAAGTCAATGAGAAAAAAATTGGGTAGGTGCCAGAGGAGGCAACTGGACAAACGGTTTCTCCTATCAGCATTGTCCATATTTCAATGTCTAGTTTATCAGTAGAAATATACACGGCTGTTTAAATAAAGTCTCATACATGTTCCCCTGTGTACAGAACCAGTCACCACAGTTTGTAGATGTGAAAACAGTTAGAAAGTAAATGAACTCTTGGGAAGACATATTGTATTTCACTTCCTACACAGAAGTCCTACCTCCAGAGTGGTTCTATATAGAAAAATTCCCAGTGGCAGAAGCATGTAATGGAGTTTAACATTTTCAAGTACTGTAATTTTTTTGATCAATGGACATTGGCAAGGATGTTTCCTTGACTGCTTTATGAGGAGCTTAAATATAACATCTGCAAGCGCATAACTAGTGTCTAAATAAAGAAACAAACTCCACCCTCTCCAAGGATCCTAATGCTCTAGCATCTAGGTCACTGCTATCAACTTCTTCCCTAGGGAATTAGAAATAACTCCAAGATTCCAAATGAACTCTATTCCTTGGCTGGTGGGATCCTGGCAGAAGACACTGTTGCCATCATCTTCCATCTAACCTGGTGATAAGCAGTCTTGGCTTAAAAAATACTCAATGAAGTTATCTAAGATACTGCACTATCCTATATCTGCCAAGAATAGGCCAGCTAAAGATGTATTTGCTTGATACCAGGCCTACCCCTTCCCACCTACCCCATACAGCCTTTTGTATTCATAGGGTTTAATTGCAACTTGTCTCCTAGAAACCAAGGTTTTAAACATGCTTGTGTGGGAAGGGAAAGCACTATGTGGACCTGTTCAAGAAAAATACACCTAAAGCAGAAGACATGATGCCAACCTGTAGTTACTTTTGAGGGGTTTTTGCTAGAGACAAGCTCAGATAACACGAGATAAAAAGACATGGATAGCAATCAAAGCATTATTTACAATTGTTCAGACTCATTAATATAGCAGATACAAGCATTAACACCAAGTTAGAATTAGTATTTGCTGTCTCAATTCAGTCCTCTAGGTAGAAAAAAGTAGGAGTTCTTTCAAAATATCAGGATTACCTCGGTGAGTGCTGAAAGTAAAGAACAAATAATTGGAAGGGCTTCAGAAGATTTGTGGGAAAATGGGATTACCCTAAGGCACATCCTATTCACTAGCATATGGCACTTCGATTTCTTTTTTTCTTAAAAAAATTAAAACCCTTTACACTTACCATTGTGAAGAACATAAATGCAAACCATGAACAGATTCATAAATAATGTCTTCCCTGATTTTCAGACAAGCTTCCATATGAAGGCAACTGGAGCCTGAGCAACTAGAAAAGTTCCTAAACTATTAAAAAAGAAGGCAAATCTTCCAATGATATCCTCAGCACATTCTGTTTTTGTTTACAGGGTGAGATAGACTACATTATTACTTTGTACTGGCAGAAGGTGAACGATTTGTGTAGCCCAAATTCATTTCCAGGTATACTTAATATGCACTGTGCCAATATATCAGTGAGCTAAAAAGCTTGCAGAAAGAAAGACAACAGGGTTAAATAGTTGATAATCAGAATAGCAAACAGCTATACAGATTTTAGGATCTAAAACTCTTATTTCTCCTGCATTAAAAAAAAAAAAAAAATCACCACATGCTGGTCTGTTTATATATATATTTAAAAAAAAAAAAAAAAAAAAGAAAAGAGAATGGGCAAAACAGGATGCAGTATATTTCCAAATAAAAACAGCACCAAGTTGTCCATTTTTGTTTTCCTCTGCTGGAAGACACTCCTAATAACATGCACAGGAACCTTTCCTCTTTCATGTGTTGCCCTTAGAACTAATTTATAGTACGGTATAAAAATCATATATCTGATACAAAATAGAGCTTGGAAAACTAGTATATGACTTTCCACTGGTGTGTGATTCATGCTTACAGTAGAAAGCAATGGAATAATTTTGAAGTATCTTCTGTATGAAAATTTCAAGACATTCACAAATGTTAGCAGTATTTATGAAATGTCTAATAATCACTAACCTCATTTCATATACAAGAAGGTTGAAGCAAAGAGTCAACAGCCCTGCCAAGGTCAGGTATACACACATCAGGAGCAGAGTTCACACTTGGCTTTGCTACGAGTCAGTCCTTGTAACAAAGACCTTTGTGTCAGTGACAAGTTGTAGTTGGGATTGGTTTGTTTCCTCATGTTACTTCTCATGCAGTAAACTAAAATTGTCTTTGAAATATCATGTGCATAACTTCTTTCATTTTGAAGGAATTAAACCACTACAATTATAAGAGGAAACATCCCATAGCATCAAAAAGCGTTGCTACAGCTGAAGAAGGCACTGATAACATGACAAAAGATGATATAACGGACAATTTACTCCCACAATTCTCCGAAAAATTGTCTGGGGTCAAGCAAGACATTCAGCTTGACACTTCACAGAGAGTATTAAAGCCAAAAATAAATAACTTGAAGTAATCTAAAATGTTAATAGAGAACTCCAAATAGTAAAAAAAAAAAAAAAAAAAAAAAAAAAAAAAAAAAGCATGAATTTTAAGTAAAAGTATAAATGTACATCCATAATGAACGTTCAGATTATCCCTGAAAAACTAATGGGTCAGAAAAGGAAAATAAACACACTGCGGAAACTGCAGAAACTCAAAAGTATGACTTCCACATTTTTAAAAAAAGTATATAGTAAACCAAACACAAAAGTATTTTCAGATTAAAAAACAAAACAAACAAAAAAACCCCAAAACAAAAAACACTTTTCCCCCAAAACACCCCCACACCAAACACACATGCAAACAAAATAACCCCAAACCTAGTGGTACTAGATCAAATACGCCATTTTGACTTTATCTGCAAAGACAGAACATCTGGTGTGCTTCTGGCTAGAAAGGTCTTATTCAGAGTAAACACTACTGAGACTACGAACCAATTCCTACACCTTCAAAACACACGAGTGAATTAGCTTATACTGCTGTTAAACCAAAAATAAAACCCACACAAAACAAACAAAAAAAAAAAACCCAAAACCACTTAAGTCTTCTTAGACTCTTACAACCAGTTAACAGAATCTCTGGAACGAAGCCTCTATTTTTCAATTTTATATGGTTTAAAGTAGCCCCAGACAAGATGCAAAATCCAAAATCTGCTATTTTCCCTGTGCCTATAGTAACTACTGGTACTACACTAGTATTTTTTTTTATTTGCAGCATTACTACAAGAAATCATCTCTATCTGGATCAAAAGTTCATAGGAGAGAACTCAGTTTCTTCGTTTTTCCATGTTCTGGGTTGGTGGGTTTTTTTTGTTTGTTTTTTGTTTTTTAGAATGAGAAATAATACATACATAGTACTTTACATATAAATTAATATATTATATACTCCAATGCAGTTAAAAAAAATACTAGTATTTGTACAATTTCTCCATAGAAAATGATGTAGCACCACCTAAAATGTGACCAGACCAAAGGGTTGACCTTTCTCTTGTAAATACATTCAAAAACAAAACAACTGTGGGCCACCAAAATTGCTTTTAAAATCATTGTTCTTGATTTGGGTTATGAACATCTTCTTATTTCACTGGACAGTAGAAGAGAAAAAAATAAGTGCTCCAGGATGAGATATGGAATTTATTGGTCAGAATGAACATTAGCATATAGAAAGTCCACATATTGTTCTCAAAGAAAGAGTAAGAATAATCACTAATAATTCTAATATACTGCATGAGCAGATGGCCTAAACTATCAAATGTTTTATCAGTCTTAGTGTTTTTTACATTGTGATGGATTAAAATGATATGTGATAAGCTGTGGCTGAGAGAATGAGTGATTCCATTCATCACTGGTTTTCTCCTCTTCTAATCATGTGACTGAGTTGAACCAAGTTTATGACATCTTGGCAGAAGAGATTCCTACAGAAGCTAATGTCCACAGAGTACACGAATAATACATTTACTCCCCATAAAAGCAAAAATGTTAAGAACACAGAATTTTTACCTCACTTCATTGAGCCAGACCACAGCAAAATATTTTACAAGTCCTAGCAGATCATTCATAAAAATTTCAGATCTACACAAGCCTTTGTACTGCTGCTGAAACTGCATTTGTTCAAAAGCTGTAAAGTTCTTTAAAAATCATGACAACCCTAAATGAAGGAAATCTCATTCTAAGAGCACAGGCTAAAAACCTAATAGGAATCCATACAAGACGCAGACTCCTCTCCCCACACACTGAACAGGCTTGGCACGGCATCCAGGCATGGCCAGCTCTCTGCTGGGGGCAGCATTTTTGGCTGTGAAGGCAGAGCATGCCCTCTGTCACTCATGGTGAGCAGTCCTGTCCAACTGTCTCTTTACGACAACTTTATCATCAATCTCTTTATTAACAGTTCCACTGCAGACTGAACGCAAACAAGGCCAGTGCGCATGCCAGATTTCTGGAAGGCACGCAGCACCAGACACCACGCAGGGCAGGGCTTCTCTAAGGTTGCAAGTAGAAGCTGTAGCACAAAACCCTTGCATGTTGTTTTAAGAAGTACCATGTTTATGATGTTTTCTTAGAATTAAACATCTAACTGGGGAAAGGTGAGGGAAAGTTGTTACTCAGACATCAAGGATCCCTCCAGCTTTATCCAGCGCTGGCTGAAATGTCCAAGCAACGAAGTGTACGTGACCTGATGTTCCATTCAACTTGTATTAGCACATTACCCTAACCGAAGGAAACATCACATAAAGAATCTCAGAAAAACTGAAAAGTCTGAAGTGTAGGTTTTAAACATGTAAAACATTTACTTAAATAGTCTTATTGAGGATATTTATTTCTAAAAGCACAAAGACGACATTCATAAAGTAGATGTGCTTTCTCACAAAACAGCCTAAAAGACATTTACTTATGAGTGTAAGATGTCCAGTATCTGTGTGGGTCACAATTATCGAGCAGTTTAAATGCACTGCCAATTTTCTTTAAAAAGTGTACTTTTAATTACCCAACAAGTTGGAGTTTTTAATCCCCTTACATCAATGTAATTTTTATCCTTTCCGGTTACTTGCCTGCATTATGGTTCGTATTGAAGGACAGTAATTTACTGCAAAACTCAAGCTTGGTGACATCAGAATATAGCATTAAACATTTTTCTTTCCACCCAAACATTAGAATGCTGTGAAATTCAACTTTTTTCTTAAATTCAGTATCATTAAAGTATGTAGGACATTGTCATTCTTAGTTAGTTTTAAACACTCAATTACAATACAGGGGTCATAAAATGCTGATGTAATTAAGAAAAATGAGAAAAAAACCCCAAACCCAGCAAACAGAACAAACATGCTAAATAGGAACTGTGATCAAGTTAATCATAGAATGGTAAGGCTGGAAGGGACCTCAAGGATCATCTAGTTCCAACCCCCTGCCATAGGCAGGGACACCTCCCACTAGTACAGGTTAATTAATGAATTAACTGTTGTAAGAAGGAAAAGTTCCTTGAAGATGGCATTGAAGAATTTACTCAGAACAATACAAATGCCTAGACTTTATTAAAAAAAAAACAAACAAAAACCAACATTAATTTAAATATCCAAATAGCAGATGGGACATCCCAAAGTGGTTAACCAAATTATCTTTTTAATAATAGAACATGCCCTCTGACGTTTGATATCCAAGTTTGCATTCTTTTGGTGATGATAGGAGCAGATGTTTGATGTTTGTAGGTATTCTGAATTATTAGGTTGAACTTTGTGGACGTAACGAATTGCATCTGCCTCCATCAACAAATCCAAAATGCTTTGTTTCTGTTGAACGGATCCTTAGTTCCAAGTTCCCAAATTTAGGAAGGCTTAATATTTGAGTTTTTTTCCCAATATTAAGACCGGATCATTAAAATAAGTGAATCTATCAAGTACTTAGCTTATACGTGCGTATGCAAACATTTGCAGAGTGTACTAGCAAGACCTGCCGATTTTTAAGTGACAAAATTTTGGGCATTTCTCAGCCACAATGATGCTGAAGAGAGATTAAACATAGCAAAGCTACTTATTTTGTATATAAAATTACAAAAATGTCAGGATCACTAACATGTGAAATGGCTTTTGTACAAATGTCTTTTAAAAATTATGAAAAAATAAACATATTCTGCTTCCTCAGTAACAGAGTTTTTCTTGCATTTATGTTATTCCTTGCACTCGGTAACACTGAGCCTGTTCTTGCTGTACTGAATATTTGTAGTTATTCTAGTCACAAACTCCATTTTAATTTTTACCATTGATTAAAACTATTTCTCTTAAGGTACATTTACTAACAATTTATATTAATTACTACAGTTACTATAGACTTTTGGTCTCAGGATTCGGCATTTTAAAAAAAGAAATGCACCAAGAAACAGCATGCACACAAACTACCTACAGCAAGGAGGACAACTTCAGCTAAAACTCATCAACTCAAATGTCTGATTCAAATCAGTATGTCTCAAGCCATCTGTTAGAACCATGGCTTATTAATGTTAATTATTTGGCTACAACAGTAATTTTCAGCTTCTTCTTTGCAGATCCTCACAAGTCCATGAACTGCCATCTGGAGGTTCATGATGGGTAACTCAGAAAAACAAGCCTATTGAAGCCTATTGCCAGTGGATTGAGAAACACTGAACAGAAATTTGTATATCTACTAGCAGATTTTTATTGGTCAGAGAAAAAAAAAGAGGAATTAAAGTCATAAATAACATCAGCTGTAATGAAAGGGAGATGGAGCGGGTAAGACATAAAGATGATGAATCTCTTCTAAACAAGACAAGCCACTGCATGCTGTGAAAAATATATACAACACAAAGGTTTATTGTTTTAGGTAGGGTAATTATAATGTGAAGACCATAATCATCAGTGGTTTTAGCAGTTAGAGAAATTTTAGTCAAAAGGAAGCTACTTAAAGTTACTCACATCAAGCATTTGGAGGATTGGGCTCATGCTGATACAAAGATCAATCAAGTGATGCACAGATACTTGCAATTTTCACTTTTATTTCAGGGCAAGCTTACACTATTTGACAAGAAGAGAAATAGTGCCATCTGGTGACATAAGAAACAATCACTTGCAACAAAAGCAAGTGTAAGAAACTTACAGCTAATGTTTTTAAAAATGGAATACAAATTTCCAAGAAATTAATCTAGTCTCAAATTTTTAATGCACATATTTCTTCTGGTTTTGTCAGCTTTTAAGAATTTTAGCATTTTGAAACGGACTCCTAATCAGGAGACAAGTAATGGATGATCTTAAATTTAATTTTTGGGGTTTTTTGGCAACAAACTCTGCCCCTGCCAAGCCACTGTACAATCCACCTTTCCCTTTAACAGATCAGAGTTCAACAGCCAGACAAGTTTTACTTCTGCCTCCTGTGTTTAACATTGTTTATTTAGAGAACATTCGTTCACGTACCATTTATTTTAGGCCACACTGTACTTTGTCTTAGCAGAAAATTTAAAAGCAAAGTATGAATTCAGAGGGCAAAACCAATTTTGTACACTCAGAAAAAGCAGACAACTATGGGATTGTGCTGTTTTTTATTGTGTTTTCAATGGAGAAATACATCATCTGTTTACAAAATAGCTCTTGAAAAATACAAGGAGTACAGATACTATAAAACAAAGCAAACTCCAGTCATGAGACACTACGTACATCATGCGAAAGCAACAGTCTGATCTCCAGGTTATGAAAACTAGAATTAAAAAGTCACTATACAGAAAGGTTCCAAGTTTCCAGCTTGGCAAAACTTGGGTGCAGTTACATGAAACGTTTAATAAAATGAAAAAGATCTTCTGATGTGTAAACAAAATGACAAGACTAAATTTGTGCCTGGCAATTTTTCGATCTAAACTCCATAGCTACACAAAATACACAGACACCTTGTACACTTCAACTGTTAATATAACCTTCTTTGGGGGGTGGACAACAGCAGGCTGCACAGGGCAAGGAAAAGAGAAATATTGTATACTAGACATCTTAGACAAATGGCAAAAAAAAACCCCTTCAGTTACTGCACAGCCTAAGTAAAAGATAAGCTACACTCTGACTTTGGAGAATTAATTTAGAAGGATAAGGGCAAGAGTGTAAGTAATTTAACATGAAAGATGCACATGTAATAGGATGGAGCACAACGGGAGAAGGGAGTTCATAAAACATGCTAATCAAAGTATGGGAAGTATGATTTGACATCCCACATATTTCAGACTTAAGTAACAGTAACATGAAGCTTGTTATCTACATCTGTTATTACTGTTGGTATCCTTCATGTTCCTCAAATACTGTTGCTCTTTGCCATGAGAGATTTAGTTCTTTCAAAAGAAAAGGTTAACTTTTTTGATAGGACTACAACAACAACAACAAAAAAAACCAAAAAAACCCAAAAAAAAACAGTAGTAAGAGTTTACTAAATGGCAAGTGCTTACTAGAAATGTGACTTCTAAAAATTCAGTGTTGCCTCAGTACGTAAAACTATTTCTGATGAGCCATTTAAAAATAAAAGAAGTTAAAATTCTTAGGGAAATTTTTTTTTTCCTTTATTTAAAATCTGAAGCTTTTAAATGCATACAGGACTTCTATGGAGCATAAAAAATCATCTTAGATTTAATGACTCGAAGGCCATCAAGACAGGTGTTACATTTCACAGGCACACCATATGCAATTAAACACTTTAGTCAAGGGACAAAGTTTTCATTTGTGCCTACAGGTCACAAGGTATTATGATTAGGTAAAGGGCAAGAGGGAACCCAAAGGAGTACATGGCTTGCTTTTATTTTGTATAAATAACTATTGTCCTATATGGTGCATACAAAGCTGCAAAAACCCCCTCAACACTTAATGCAAAAGCTTTTCCCAAGAAAAAGGGATCAAAAAGGGAATGAGGAGTTTGATTAGCTCAAAAGAAAGTTTATTTGCCATTTGATTTCTGATCTGTATGCACTTTAAAACAATCCTATAAAAGTAGAACACATGTGAATCATGTCCCACTAACACGAGAACTGCCCAATTACTTCCTCAACTTATGTCTTATAACCTCAAGATTTGACATTTCATTTGAAAGGTTTACTGTTGCTTGATGACAGTTGAAATAGATATACTATACACGTTGTGTTCAATGTACAGTATATCACTGAACTTCATCCCATCTGCAGAAGAGATTCCTCAATAAAACAAAAGTTTCAGTTGAAGATCTAAAATTAGTCATACTCCAATTAAAAAAAAATACATAAAAGTGCGTTTAAGGGATTCTTATGCCAGTTTTATCTCAATTTTGAAACAATGCATCAAACAAATTCAATCAGAATGTCAAATATGGCTACAAATAGTGTTCATGTTTTTAAAGGCAGTAATCCTTTGAAATGTTTAATGCAACTGTTGCTAACACATTAATTGTACTCCTGGCTTCACATACTAACCTGGACTTCCAATCAGGTGGTGGTATTAGTCCAGAAAGGGAAGTGCACAAAATATATCTAAATCCATTTGCAATTATGTTCTAGTCTTGCACCCTCCGTTCTTTTTTTCTAGCATTAGAAGACAACAGGTTGAGTTGGCAGGTACTGTTTATGGACCCCTGAGGTTGTTTTTACCGGTTCAATCTCAATTTTATCGAATTCTTGATAACAGGAATAGGATTTGCAGGGAGAGCAGGAATATCTGAAAGGTCTGTACTGGGTGTTTTCTGAAAAGAGAAGAAGTTTGGTTGCATTTTAACTCCATCAATATTAAAAGAAAAATGTTGTACTAATTTTCACAACCAAAACCTTTAGAAGAGTCTTTAGCAATATACCAAAATAATGATAACTACAAACTGCAAATACAGATGCAAATATTTCCTTAGTAATGATGGTGTAGACAAAGGAAAATTTATACAAGAGTCTCTTTCATTGTGTTCATTTCCTTTATCAACAACCAAGAAATTAAGAAGAGCTGCAGATAAGGTTGAGCCTCCTAACAACCTGTATTACAGTAAGACGAACTATCCACATAAAGGTTCTTCACTGATGCCATCTATCTGATCTACATGCTTAGTATCTAAAAAAAAAAAAAAAAATCTTCTGAGCCATTCAGTATTAAGTCTCAGTCCCTTACAAATGATGAAAAGTGTCAGCAATATCAAGAAAGTGTCTTCATACAGTCATATTTCAGCCTGTTTAAAAGATCTTTACAGTCAAATTTCCAACTTTTCATACTGATTTCGGCATACACAGAAAACGCATGAAGAGATCTGAAACAGTGCAATATGACTGTATTAAGAATTTCACCTTGAAAATAATCTGCACACTTTTCTTTTTCTCACTTATAAGACTTAAGTCCCATTTGGCAAAACTAAATTAAAAGCCAAATAAAAGCAAAGCACAGAAAAGGAACACTCTCAAGATTCAGTGCAATTTATTAATTTCTCACATGTTCAACAAGTCTTTATTGTTAGCAACTGGGATGGTTTGTTAGTGTTGTGGGGTGTTTTTTAGGGTTTGTTTTTATGGACCCACAAGTCCATGGGACCAGATGGGATCTATCCTAGGGTGCTGGGAAAATGATGGAGCAGATTATCTTGGGGGCAATAACTGCGCACCTGAGGGATGGCCAAGGGTTCAGGTCCAGCCAACATGGATTTAGGAAGGGCAGATCCTGCCTCTCCAACCTGATCTCCTATGATCAGGTAACCTGCCTGGTGGATGTGGGGAGGCCTGTGGATGTGGTCTACCTGGACTTCAGCAGGACCTTTGACACTGTCCCCCACAGCAAACTGCTGACTAAACTGTCAGCTCATGGCTTGGATGGCAACACTCTGCGCTGGATTAGGAACTGGCTGGAGGGCCGAGCCCAGAGAGTGGTGGTGAATGGTGCCACATCCAGCTGGAGGTCGGGCACTAGCGGTGTCCCCCAGGGATCAGTACTGGGTCCCATCCTCTTTAACATCATCATTGATGATCTGGACAAGGGCATCGCGTCAGTCACCAGCAAATTTGCAGATGACACCAAGCTGGGGGCTGATATTGATGGGTTGGAGGGCAGAAGGGTGCTGCAGCGGGACCTCGGCCGCCTGGACAGACGGGGAGAGTCCAAGGGGATGGCATTCAACAAATCCAAGTGCTGGGTGCTGCACTTTGGCCACAGCAACCCCATGCAGAGCTACAGGCAGGGGTCGGAGTGNCCTTGAGTACTGTGTCCCGTTCTGGGTCCCTCAATTTAGGAAGGACGTTGAGGTGCTTGAGCGTGTCCAGAGAAGGGCAATGAGGCTGGTGAGAGGCCTCGAGCACTGGGGAGACCTTCTTGCTGTCTACAACTACCTGAAGGGTGGTTGTAGCCAGGAGGTTACCTTCTTCTCTCAGGCAATCAGCACTAGAACAAGAGGACACAGTCTCAAGCTGTGCCAGGGGAAGTTTAGGCTGGAAGTGAGGAGAAAGTTCTTCACTGAGAGAGTCGTTGGCTACTGGAATGGGCTGCCCAGGGAGGTGGTGGAGTCACCGTCCCTGGAGGTGTTCAAGGCAGGTTTGGACATGGCACTTGGTGCCATGGTCTAGTCTTGAAGTCTGTGGTATCGGGTTGGACTTGATGATCTTTGAGGTCCCTTCCAACCTTAGTGATACTGTGATACTGTGATTTCTTTTCTTCCTTGTTTTGGTTTTTTGTTTGTTTGTTGGTTGGTTTGTTTGGTTTTTAAATTGAAGTATTTCTCTTCCACTGGGACAGATTACTTGCTATTCCAATAATCCAGTTATTGGACATTACTTCCCATGATTTATCATAAAATGGTTTCTGATGTTATAAACAACCCAAATCAATATAAAGTACATTTGATACATGTGGAAAACTCCATCAAAACGTCTGTTCTTAGTAGTTGTTTTAATAAAAAGAAATCAATTGAGTTAACACTGACTGATACAGTAGTAAAGCACAATCTGACAAGGACTCCCAAAAAAATGGCTTTCATCTCACTCCTTTCCAAGTCCAAGGAGCCCACCCTGGTTGGTGCTGACCTGAAGTTTAAGTTAGTTTCTATTTGGTGCAACGAGCAGTGTTTCAAATACAGCCAACAAGAATACTGAAAAATAAGAGGCCACCATTCTTTTGCAGTTTTCAGACTACTACTATAGAATTTGTACTAGCTACAAAGCTTTATATAATTATTCCTCAACAACAGATGAAATAAACTTGGGCTATCTAATGACTTCAAAAATTTCCCTGAAGCAATTTAGGGTAGCCATGTAACATCTAGTGTTTCTGCCAAAACATTTCGCAACCTTTATTCAGTTCTGCTCCTAGTCTGAAAAGTTCAGTAACAAATTTCATTACTATTGTTACAGTATCTCTCCTTTTTCAAACAATACTTTTACTAAATGTAATCTAATGAGTATTCATAAAATGCTCTGTGACAGTGAAGTATTAATCAGTAGAGCACTAATATAACCTTATTAAATGAGATGTGTTCTCTCCAGTTGTTACATCAGGAAGAAAAATTAAAGTGAATTCCACAGAATTCTTAACATCTATTTTTCCAATCCTCCTTACATTTGTAATACATACAGTGAAGCAACACAACTGGCTAATATATAAGCCTACAGCTTCATACCTAATATCAGAATCTGAACTTATGTTTCAGATTTATCAACCTCTACTAGGATATCCTCAAGCAGCAGCTATTTAAAGCATTTTTTCCTTGTTAGAAAGGACTATTCTGTGATGTGCATACCACAAAGGAATAAACCAAGCCCCTTACTTTGAAGGCACAATTCAGAAGAGCGAATCCAGCTTCGGTCAGTTTGTATGGCAAGCCATACATGTTTAGCTACAATGCACATTCAATAAGATCAATGACCATCTAAAACACAAAAATTGTGACAGTAACAACAAGCAGCTTTCCATACAGTGGATTTGTATTTTAAATTATACATTTATTTTTAACATCTGGACTCATTTTAATTTCAGTGTTTTCGCCATAGATCAGTGTGCACAGAGAGGTGATGTTTTTAAAAACATACCTGAGGAGCTTGCAGAGAAGTTGTCTGAAGAGTTTCTGTTTGAGAATTAACATTCACTTCTGTCTCAAGTTGCTCCTAAAAATGCAAAAGCATTAACACAGTTATAGCACTTCCAATTACAAAAGCCGTTCATACACAACTCCGTTAAGCAGAATGTCTTAAAATTTTGCACATAGAGCAAATTTTAAAAAGGCAAGTTATCTTGTATATGCTATGTTGATACCTCTCCTTTTATAACATAGAAATCACCACACTAGAGAACATAGGAATCTGACATCCATGCAAGCTACATTATTTCTCAGGTCACTTGTGTAACCACTAGATACCTTTAAACAGAATCCTATAGTTAAACATAGCATGTCATTCTTGAAGAAAAAAAAAAAAAAAAAGTCCAGTGTCAAGGACATGAAAAAGCTACTGAATTTGTTGCAAATTCGTTTTTCCACTCCTTTCAACATTCACCTGAAAAGTTTTGCTGCTATTTTAATAGGTTGAATCAGATCCCTAGATGAACAGCTTCATGTCAGAGACAGTTTTCGAGGTCAAACAATGAGACTTTCACTGATAAAGCAGGACAGCAACACATTTTAATGAAAACAGTCTGTTAGGTAAAGTTGTGCTATTTAGTAAATCATACCCTAACAAAAAGGTATGGAATTCAATGGAGAAATACCTGTGGTTATGACAAAGAACTTAATTCCTTCATTTCCTTCCACTATATTAAAGGCATAAGACTTAGAGGAGGTCGACAACAAAAGCTAACAGGCTTATCTATGTCTTCTAAAATGACTTTTATCCAGAGGACCTATTTTCAGTGTTAGAGTTACAAAACACTGGGAGGGCACACTTGAATTTCTGTGCCCCCAAGACATATGCTGTAACTTCATGCCAATTTCATTGTCAGAAAATATTTATTTGCCATCATTTGGTTTTTTTTTTAGATCTCATAAGTTAAGACAGCACCTGACTTTAGAATTCTCAGCCCAACATGCAAAAATCCCAGTGAACAGGATAACTGTTCAACTAAGTAACATACATTGAGATTGAAATGCAAAAAGATTTTTTTTTATATAGACAAATCCCTTATCTGATTTACAAAATTTAACTATAATTATTTTTTATCTACATAAAATACTGTATGACTGACCATTAAAGAAACTGCTGTCCTAAGTGACCACCAGCTCAGGCTCAGCATTGCTAGATTAAGAGCAGGCAATGAACTGCAATTGGTTTAACACTGACTTCTCAAAATTATGATTTTTTCAATGCCCATTTTTACTGGAGAGTTTGTACCATATCTATATAAAGACTTAGTCACTCCTAGAAGGGGAAACAGTAATCTTCAAAAGGAGGAGTTCAATATATGCAAAATGGTATGGTCTAGGCACAGATACCTTAATTTCCATTTTTTCAGGCTCATTCGTATCTATACAGCTAGGATCTTCATTCATTTCATCTTGCTGAAATGCAAACAAACCCAAAAACTATTAAAAATCATTTTAAAAGTATTTTATGTAATCAACAAGAAAATAAGGTCGTGAAGTGTTTCTGGAGACATAATTAGTTATAAGACTTAGCACATTACACTAATAAATTTTAAAAAAAATCACTTTTCATACAAGAATTTAGAATCTAAGCATTTGTAATAATGCAGTACCTCTGTCATATGATGAATATCAGCATAATAAAAACACTAACACCTAAGCAAGCTGAATACGAAAAGCAGCAATTCAGAGTAGGAAATATATACTTCATTTAACAAAGTATTTGAAACCTCGGATACAAGAATCAGTATACTGCAGCTGAAATATATGTGCCAAGTTTTGGACATTGCTATGGTATGATCTCAAAATCTCAAATACCTCTTCAATTTTCAGTTTCTTGGGAGAATCTTCTTTATGGGGAGATGATGTCCTTTTCACTGCTGTGACAAGGCTAGGCATTTTTGTTCCAACATTTCCTGAAGTTCTTGGTGATGGATTTAATAGATACACTGGGGAAACAACTCTGGAGATGGTAGGCTTTGGTGGTGGAGAAATGGTTGGTTGTGTGGCAGTTTGAGGAATGCTTTCATTTGAAGTACCTGTGGATAAATAATTTTTAAACTTTAATAAACAAGTAGACACAACTGCTACATTACAATCACTGGTATTTTTGGTCTCTACTCAAAACCACTGGTATTAAGTAGGCATCAAATGGTACAGTTAGACGTATAAGCATCATGTTTGGAACAGCAGGTCTGCATACACAGCACCCACGTCAGTGATACTCTGCTCTTTAACCTTGCTTAATAGCAGAGTATACTAGCCCAGACAGAGATCTGTGCTAATACAGCTTTTTGAAAAAAGTTCCATATGACAAAGCTCTATCTTATCAGTTGCCCACTTCAAATCAGTCAGTGCACACACAAAGATGCTCCAGGATGACAAAAACTACCTAAAGAAGATTTTTCATTAAGAACTATCAAGTGACTGCTTTTGATTAACCAAAATAGAAGAATGACCAACTTCTGATATGCTTTCAAATTCCAAATTCGGGCATGTAATTTAAGGTCCACTTAGTGCTCATGGACAAATTTAATCACAGAACAGTAAGACTCTACTTCACTACATGTTAGAGTGAAAAAAGGGAGCCCTCATGTTGAAATGATAATCAGTTGGTCCCTTTGTATACAGTTCAAGTTCTGTTTGACCATATGAACTGCAGATCTGCATTATGGCTGGAGAGTAGTCCTAAGGAAAAGGACTTGGGGGACCGAGTTGATGAAAAGCTCAACATGAGCCTGCAGTGTGCACATGCAGCCCAGACAGCCAACCGAGTCCTAGGCTGCATCAAGAGCAGCGTGGCCAGCAGGGCAAGGGAAGGGATTCTGCTCCTTTACTCTGCTCTCGTCAGACCCCACCTGGAGTACTGTGTGCAGTTCTGGAACCCTCAGCACAGGAAGGACATGGAAGTGTTGGAGCGGGTCCAGAGGAGGGCCACAAAGATGATCAGAGGGCTGCAGTAGCTCTCCTATGAGGACAGGCTACAAGAGTTGGGACTCTTCAGCCTGAAGAAGAGAAGGCTTCAAAGAGACCTGATAGCAGCCTTCCAGTGTCTGAAGGGGGCCTACAGGAAGGTTGGGGAGGGAATATTTACAAGGTCTGGTAATGACAGGACAAGGGGCAATGGGTTTAAACTGGCAGAGGGGAGATTTAGACTGGATGTTAGAAGGAAGTTCTTTCCAGTGAGGGTGTGAGGCACTGAAACAGGTTGCCCAGGGGTCTTGTGGCTGCTCCCTCCCTGGAGGTGTTGAAGGTCAGGCTGGATGAGGCCTTGAGTGACCTGTACTAGTGGGAGATGTCCCTGCCTATGGCAGGAAGTTGGAACTAGATGATCCTTGAGGTCCCTTCCAACCCTTCCATTCTATGATTCTATGATCACTACGAAGCTATTCCCTTGTGACTGACAAATAAATCCCTAGGAATAAAACACACACTGCAGCACAAGGTATTCTATCATGATTTCCCAAGTCCTAAAGAAATTAGTTACACTTGTGTATCAAGGATGTGTTACGGTATGTGTTAGAAGTCCTCAAACTGATCTGTTTTATAAATGTTAAAAATACATCAATAGAAACAATACTCTATGTCAAATCCCTTACCCCCTGAGCTTTCACTGGAATTTATTTGTGGCACAGTGACTTCAGAAGCCTGTATGTTGGTCACAGATGCTGCTGTTATAGCTGGCGCAGGACTGTTTCTGCTAAAACAAGAAAAAAACCCAACAAAATGCCAAATATTATTAAAGCTATGGTGCTGTATGATCTGCCTTTCATTACATCATACACATGGCCAGTAACCACAGTTGGTAGGATTTTACCTACATTACAGAGCAGTACTCACAATACTACATTACAGGAAAAGACAGAAATGAGCACTGATAATTTAGTGTCAAAGCTGAGCAGTGGAAGTCATTTCAAATACCTCATCTGAACCATTTCAGAGACAGGGTTTTGAGATCAGTAAGAAGCTGTATTTAGAAAGGTAAAACTTAAGTCCAAAGGAAAACTTCACAATTCATCTGAAGGACTGAATAAAACTAGAAGAACTAGAACAGAATGTATGTTTATAATCTATGCACTCCCTTTGGGCTATGATTTCAGTCTAGACTTCCTAAGGAAAAGCCTGGGATTACACATGACAAAAAAAAATATCCACTTTTCCCCCCCCCACTTTCAAGAAATAGGGATACAATACAAATGAGCACAGAGTAATCTCCACTTCAGATGTGACATCCTAGATGTTACACATTTGTTTTAATATCATGGTCAGCATCATCAGAAATAATTTACCTATGAAGACTAACTAAAAGAGCACTTGTCAAAATTAATAAGTTTACTGGACTTTAGTATTTTATTCTATACAATAATGCACTTCTAATACTGCACACTTGCAGAGATCGATGTTAACTTCTCTGTGTATCAAATCGACAAGCATGAGATTCTTGAAATAGATTTTGATGCCAAATTGCCAATAATTCTTTCTTGCTCCAACACCTCTATTATCTGCTCACTCTCTTACTAGCCTCCTATTGCAGCGCCCTTACATTTTCATATTGCCTCTTCCTTGTAAGTATCTTTATCCAACATTCTAACTCCTTATCTGAAGCCCAATGCCATGTTCCCTATTCCCCCAATCTAGCCATATTCTAGCACTCAAACTGGAAATAAGAGTATCTGCAAGCTCAAACATTCTCACCTTGGCAAGTGTAGTATCTCATGTATGCAGCATTTGCTAAGCTTTTAACACAAGTAATTTCAAAACAGAGAGCAGCAACAAGACTGAAAGTCCTCATTACTTACCCCTGAGAACTTCCAGAACTGTTCAATGGACTCGTCTTCATAGCACTAGTAGGCGAAGGCACAGACGTGCTGTTATCACTGTCCATAGACAAGTCTAGGCTGCTGTCATTCAGAGCAGTCAACCTGATCCCTTCTGTCGAATGCTGCAATCCACAAAAAAAAAAAAAAGTATTAGTCTTAAAGAAATAATTTGGATCATCCTTTAATAGTTCAGTTATGCAAAATATGTTAGCTGTTAAATCTGTAAGGAAAAAAAAAAACCCCACACACACAAATGAGGTGATTTAACACCAGTAAGCTTTCACTGTGAACCAAAAATGTATGCATGGTTTAAATACAGTTATATTTAAGTAGTCTTTAGGAAAAAAAAGAAAAAAAAAAACCACAACACACCACACTCCAAAAGGGCTATTTAAAAATGAAAAATTTTAAGTTGACAAATTTCAAATAATCCATTACTCTTTCACTAAAATTTAGCATTAAATTTTCAAGTTCAGGTTTGCCTGTAGCAATGATGTTCAAAACCTAAGATAAACTGTTATTGTATTTAATGATTGTTTTTTTTGTTTAGTGGGCTTACAAATACTGTTTTCATAAAGTTCAAAGTAATCCTGATGTACATCAAAACCACAATTCATAAAAACAATTTAAAGACTGGTTTGCACTTATTGGATAAGGAAAACCCTTCTCTGACCTAGTATCACTTAAAAAGATGCATTACTTAATATTTATGTTATCCTCTGAAACATAGTAGTTTTGGTTTCAATACAAGATTTCCTATTCTTTCAGAAAGCTGTTAATCTAGAACAGCTCTAGTAATAAAACATGTTATTTGGACATACCTAAAACAGTATATTAAGTGGTTTAGCTACTCAGACAGACAAGTCAAGCTGTATTGCTCTCAGATTGCACTAATACACAGAAGTAGAATTTTTAAATACAGACTAATCAGTAAACTCAATGCTCCACCTTCTTTCTGCCTTCAATGAAAGCAAATCACATGCAAAGCAACAGCTTAATGAAGAATTCTTCTACCATTTAGATGTATGGCCACACAAGTGATCTTCACAGAGAGAATTTAGTACTGGCTAGGTAACAGGCAACTTTCTGATGTCAAAACTAATTTAAATATTTTAATTAGAAGAGAATATCAAAAGCTGCCAGCTTTAAGGTTTAAGAATATTTTTCTGTAAATTACCCTTAAAATATTCAACCTCAGTTATAGGAACAGTTTACTGCCTAAGATAAAATAGGCACCAACAAGTTTAACATTCTATTCTGCTTCTATCTGAAGACTTGCAGTCTAAGTAGTAACAACTTAAGAAGGAAAAGTTTGAGATAGCAACAACTGACTGATTGTTCTATTTGTATTGTTACAGATGGTTTCCTTCAGGTGATCTGTATACTAAAATAGCAAGAAAGATTTAAAACCTTATTATTGCTCTGCACAAAGCACATTCATTCTCTGGAAAATCTACTATTATATGTAGTACATCTAATAATACTGTAAGAGTCCAGTGATACCAAAATACTTAAACAGGTAAAATAAAGCTTTTGAAACATTAGTTTAGTTCTTTGACTGTAAACCTATTAAGCTGAGGAATAATTTCTCAACAGTAATTTTACTGATCTCAAATGCTAGTCAAGTTTACCTTTTTCTTCTTCTGAAGCACATGATTAGGTAGTAGTTGGTGAAGTTGCCTACGTTTCACATGCCTTGCAGCAATCTTCATATCCATCTCAAACATCTTACTGTTTATTGCTTGCCTATAAACTACACGATTAGAATAACATTAAGACATATTGAAGCATTTTAGACAGTTCACTTACCTGCCCAGGTACAGCACTTCCTAATATTTATTATAATCAAGAAGAAAGCACAGTGTCTTCTCCTTGTAGTAGAACAACGTGAACTACCTACTACTCCAGAACTGACAGTACACATGCTACAATGTAACTCTGGAAACAGGTGACCCTTTCCAAAGACAAATACCTTGCAAGCACGCAGTTAGCTAAATTCCATTTTGAACAAGTTTTAGCAGTAACAGCTCTGAAGTGAATTCTACATTTTGTCTCAAATGGACTGAAGACAGATATAAGATTTCCTCCTAAGAATTACAGTATTTGCATAAAATTGTTTTCTTCACAGTTGATTCAACTTTTATGCAGCTCCTACAACAAATGAGTTTTAGTTCAGGAGTTCCTTGCTTGCATGCCAGATAATGTAACACAGATCATTCTGGTAACTCTGATACCACTACATTTTTATACACAACTGATTTATATTTAATGATTGCTTTTTTCTGAGGTTGGTGGCATCTGTGGGTTTTGTGGGTTTTTGTTTGTTTTGTTTGCATTGTGGCGATTTTGGTTGTCATTGGGGTTGGTTGCTTGTTTTATTTTATATGTCTGTTATAGTAATCTATTTCTCTACCTCAGAATTTTAACTCTGAGGCAAAACTGTTAGTGCTAGTAAACAACTAGCACAACATCTTGTGTTCAACTAGAGCCACGTGAAAAATGAAACATCTCTTGTTCCTTCACATTGACTTTCAACTTTGTGCAGAATGCTGTGGTAGACGTGAATAAAAAGATCTGTAGCTCTTCAATACAAAAACTTAGAGAGGTATCTCATTTATTTAATGTCTATTCTGCAAACTTTAAGGAATCCGCTAAATATTCTGTAAACATGCAATTAACTTTCTGTTAAGAGAGACACACCAAAAAAAAGGTCAGTAATGCTGCATACTGAAGAGCCTACTACACGAACTCTTGGTATTGAAAAATTCATAATGGTTATGTGTAAAGGTTATACAAGTTACAGCTAAGGTAGGGGCACACTCAGGAAAGCCAGACATCATTAAAGCATTCCATATTCCTAGGTCTTGCCAAAGTTTCACTACCAGGAAAACCTACCCCACTTTCTCAGCCTCTTTTCCTCCTCCTGCTCTCACTAAGCAGCAAGGTATTCTCTTAATTTAATCCTTGAAATGGTTTCAGTAGTTTTGACAAAAATCTTAGGCTCTATTCCAGACGATAGGACAAACATGAGAGTTTGAGATGGATTTGAAACAGTCAAGATATATCACATTAATCTGAGCTGACAAAGAAAGGTACACCATATAAACAGAAATAGTTCACTAGTTGCTTACTTTTGGAAGTGTATTTACAAACTGAACAGAAAACTACGCATCACAGTCTACAGTGATTTTGATGAAACACTAAAATCTGAAATTTGTGTGAAGTACAAGTAAATCAGATTTGGAGTAAGCCCAAGTTTTAGTATTTTCATAACAAAAATCTAACTACTGAAGTACCTATCTAAAGAACTAAGAAACTGCAATTCATAGATTCTTCACTCCTTCAAAGCAGTGGCCAAGCTGTTACACCTTTTTGTAAATTCTCAAAAATTAAGATGTGTCTATAGTTGCACTTTCAATCCTTAGAACTTGGGAAGGAGTATTGCAGTTTTACCTGATAAAGGGCATAGACAAACAAGAGCCACTCCTCATGCCCCACACTTCTACAGAACAAAAGAGACTTTGAAACCATGGCACTATTTACTGAAATAGTTGTGTATTTATATTCTATTCACCTATGCACCAACATCAGGGGAGTAGGAGTGCACAATTTCCTCACTTCAGTCTTACTGAGGCCTAGAAATCCAGAGACAATGGTTGCAATAAGTAGCATTTGAATCTATTCTTTTAGCCCTGTAAACATGTAGTACATGATCCTTAACTGTCAATTGCTTAAAAAAAAGAGACTGCAGATTTCTTAAGTATTGTTCTTCTCACAGTTTCTGGAGAATTACATTCTTCAGCTGTTACCAACTCTATGCTTTAGAATTTTTCATGTGTGTTCTAAATTATTTTCATGAATCAAAAAGTAAACAGTAGAAAAAGTTAAAAAGGTTTCTTGCACTGAGTGCTGGACACAAAAGCAAAAGTTACTCAGTTGACCAACTACTATGAAACTCTATGCAATAAAGGACATTTTGTTCTAAAACCTACTACTTGGTTTAGTCCACTAATAAACTCAGTTTCATTAAGTAATACAAAGTTAAATACAAATTTAAATTATACACCATCAAAATGAGATTAAGCTAGGTAGTTTATACGCAATTTGTCAGTTTAATAAAGATCACAATATAATGTACCATTTTTAGTGAGATGTGCAAATCATTTTAAACAGTTTACACGAAACAAACAAAAACCAATTAGTCTGAAGTGTCTAGAAGCATCAAGCATCTTAACTCCTTAGTTGAATTCCTTTTACTCTATGTCTAGATAAAATTCTACTACTGAAACAGAGTAGATTATGAGCAAAGACAGTAGCTTCAATACATCTATTAATATTAGAACATCTAGAAGGCAAAACTCACCTGTGTCTGTAAATGATTGAATATCATAGGTAAGATCAACACTTAAATTTTCAGAATTTTCGGTTTTCTTAAACACCAACCCAATCACCCACATTGTACGGTATTCTTCCCTGGAAAAAAAATTTGTACAAAGAAGTTACACAACAGTGACAAGAACTGAATAGTAAGTTATCTACCACAAAGATATTTGTGTATTTTAACTCCAATAGTAATAGGGAGACAGTTATAGAAAAGCAAAAAGCTAAAGCTACCTAAAAAACATTACATCTGCAATACAAGAAGTGATGAAACATTGATGCATCTTTCTTCAGCAAACCAGGAACTAAAATCATCAGCAGATTACTTCATTCAACTGTGCTTCTGTATAGATGCTCTCATTTTTAGGAGTTAAAACTAGTCAACTGCAGGAAATAGATTTGAAAACACACAAATTTTTACCACCTGACTATGAATATACTTACAGTACTCCATAGTTAAAGAACTGACCCCTAAATTTGTATTCGACTCTCAAATTTCTTAGCTGTAATTGACCACAAAATGCAGTTTTCAGGTAAGAGGAGGCTCCTTTTGAGAGCTCACCTTCACATAATACATACGTAAGATGAACTAGTATATTCTATTACAGAATACAGTGTAGCACTTCTCTAGCAGTTGAAGGTATTATGTGTTTCAATTCAAATGTCTTTTCCCAGTATTTAAGAATAATAATTTTGTATTCAGTCAATGAACAAATTTAGGACAGGAGGTGAAGAAAATACATTATTTACATTGGGAAAATGATCTTTCCTAAGAGAACCACTCTCTCAGATAAAAGCTAATAGGAGTCTGTGATTATGCAGGCAGTTCTAGCTGCCCTCATTCACTAAAATGGTGCTGATGGGGTATTGCCTGCTTTTGTCCAATTTCTCTTGGGTCATGTATGTAACTTACGCATACAGCTTTAAAAAAAGTAAAAGCATTTTATATAGATCCCTGAAGTAGTTATGGCTACAAAAAGCTATGTGGAAGGTAACCAGGGATCTTCAAATATTTCCAGTGAAGACCAAAACTACTTCTTTACTCTCAGACTTCACACAAAAATATGATTTCTTACAATTATAGCACTACTTAGAAATTATAATAAAGCTTTTTAGCCCACACACCTGAAATCATTGTTTTGAGCCAGGGAGAAACAGGTAGCAGAGTAGGGAAGAAACTGAAAAACTTATATAACGCTAAACAATTTGAAGTGTATGGTACTGTTTCCACATCCTAAGGAATTCTAGTATCACCCCCTACAAAGTTTAAGTGATATGCATCTCAACTACTAGATTTACTAGTATTAAATGTACTTAGGCACTAAATATTTCAGTTCTCCTGTGCCCTACGTTCTACCCAATTCTTAGTGCTGCCTCACAATTAAAACTACCTTACAATTTGATGCTAGAAGCTCAAGCAACAGCAGTTAAGCACCACAAGCTTATATGCTTTAATGGCAAGAAATAATGCAAAAATATATTATTTCCTTTTTTTTTTTTTCTGGCTCTGAAGCATTCTCATACAGAATAAAAAATACCTAGTTTTACAAAGAGTATTTGAAAAGAGCTAAATAATTAGTGAACCAGCATTTTAGTTATTTGCTCACCATTACATGAAAAAAAACAGTTTTACTTACTTGTCAGGATTCTCCTTGGGTGCTGGGAATGACTGTGGATTCACATGAGCCAGTGTAATGAATTCATTCTTCTCCAGGTTTCCAACTAGGATACGGATTTTTGATTCCACCAATCCCACCCTGCGTAAATGCCATTAATTAGTAACTTCTCATAAACATGAAATAGAAGTATGTAAATACGATAAAACATAAATATTATGAAATCCTAAACATTATCCTAGTTCACTATACACGACAGATTAATTTGGATCAATAAACTAAGAGAATGCATTACAAAAACTGATATAAGGAAATGTTAAAAATAATGCCCTGAAGCATTCCTTATGACCAGATTTTATCAAGCGAATTAAATAGAAAGATATTACACAATAAGTAAGAGGCAGTCAGTAAGCAACTCCTACATATTTCTCCAATATGCTATTGGATTCAGATGATCAATTTTGAAGTTGAAAAAATTCCTGGTATCAGACAATCTTAAAACTCCTTTAATAAAAAGACAGCAGAAACAAGGGAAAGAGGCATTTGTAAGAAATAGTATCTGAAGAGACTGTAAGTATTTCCTCACATTGCTTGTTAAGCAAAGTGCATAAGGCTTAAGAAAGTAAGACTTGTAAAGTGGACATCACAGTACCATAAAGAAGCAAAATTGATGCAACAGCCTTCACTCATTTTTTTTTCCCCCTCACTCTTTCAGAAGCAGATCATCTCCAATTTAATTTTGAAACACTGATGCTCCACTTTGCTTCATTAAAAAAGATACTACATATAATTTTGCACCTGAAGTGGACAGGTTTTTGACTTTGTTGGGTGTTTTTTGTTTTTCTTTTAAACAGTAAGCATTATACTCACCATTCTAGTCGCTGTTTTTCTGTTGGTGCGCTTGCTAGAAGTACAATATAATGCCTTTGGAGATAAAGACAATATGCTATTCTATTTATACTTCTAACACTAGACATTCAAACCTTAAGAATTTGCAGTAAATTCTACATTGTAAACTACAGATAATAATCTTAAATATATACCCTATAATAAAATGCAGCATTGTTAAGTAGGTAAAGGGGTTATGTCCCCCAAATATGTGACTAACAGACTTCTCAAACCATTTAAGATTGTAGAGACATTTGCAACTACACTTTTAACGCCAGTAACCCTAATAAAAAGCTATGACAATAGCACCAGTTTGAAAATAATAGATACTACAGTATCTAATGATACCAGAGATTGAAATTGACTACTAGAGATTCCTTGAAGTAATTAACAGTTGTTCACAACCATCTAATGTGTCAGTTGGCTTAGTCACAACATTATTTCTGAAGTGTTAGAAGAGTGGTTAGCACATATGCATTTGTTTCAAGTTAAAAATACAACCATCCATGTAGTTTAAAATACATTTACGTCTGTATTTTACAACGTTCTGAAGACACTCATCTGAAACTTAACAAGGAATCTTTCCCCTGATAACTCTTAGGCACTGATTACAGGATAATCAGTGTACATCCACTGTAAGCAAATTTCACAAAAACAGTACAAGAAGCAAGAAAGGGATTCTAAACAAAGTAGGCAAGGGACAGTGGGGAATAAGACGCTATTACTTTTAAAGTGAGTTCATCATTATAGGGGTAAGGGAACCTTACATGTCTGTGGTCAAGTTTTTCGTAAGTTTAGCTGAGAAACCTATTTTAACATCCTAAGTCATCCAACAAAATTACTCCACAGTGATATAGCATACTTAGGCACTTTCAGAGCAGAATTTAAAGACCAGTAGTAATATGAAGGATTAGACTCTACTATATGTGCTTCAGAATGTAATAGAAAGTCAATGACAGCGAAAAAATTTCAGAGTGCAAAGAGTCCACAGATGCTACTGGCCTTCAAATTGTAACAGCAAATCAAGATCAATAGATCACATCAGTAACTATTCTGTACTTTAGGTATCAAGAAGAAAAAAAATCCCTCAACTCTTAGAATTCAGTCAGAGAATGTCAATTAAATAAGAGGATTGGAAAATAGATTGAAAAACATTTCCCACTTTTATCTACTTATTTCATGCATTTTGGTGCTATTAACTTCATACAAAAATGTTAAGGACTTTTTCCTGTTTTTAATGAGGATTTCAATTACCCTCATTTTAGTTACTTGTAGAGTACCATGAATCATGGGGGGAGGGGGGAAGGGTCCTTTAACTCTATATAGGAAGTTGCCAACTGTTGCTTTTTTTCTAAGTAGTACTATGTATGCAACAATAATCTGTTAGATTCCTACACGTACTTGCAGGCTATTTAATTTAGATAGAAATGACAACCTAAGGTTTTTGTTTGTTGGCATTTGGTTTTGGGTTTTTTCCCCATCATGTATAAGCTGAGACAAATGTTAAATCTGCCAATATTTGTAGAAACTAATTTTCCAGTTACTTATTCAAAGTAGCTCTGTGAAACTAACTTTGAAAAACAATTTTATAAAAGGTAATTTGTGTATGTTTAAAATCTTCAGCCAACTGCTAAGTATCTAGGAAAAAAACCCCTAAATATTTTTTATAAGTATAATGATTAGCTATTTTTGCTCACGTTGTGCAAGTTACTAGGTGAAAAAAGAAACAAGGCTATCAACCCCATCACTAACTGATTAAAGGGAATTAAACACTGAAAATCAGCTATTTCTCCTTTCAGTAAAACTTAAAGTAGCATAAGGTGCTGAAAATTAAGATGCTTAGAGTCCAAGGTATCACTTCACTACAACAGTGAAATCTGTTATCAATTCTTCACTCAATTTTATGACAAATAACATCTAACTCAGAAGTATTTATTACTTTATAATTTAAAAAAAATCATAAGCTTTTGTCTAAGTGTATGAAGTATACAAGTTTGGTCTGCTTTGTCTGGGTTTTTCTGTTTGTTTTTGTAAAAATACTCTAATGTAGATATTACGGAATTGTCTCGTGCCATGTACTTGTACCTACACCTATACCTACAAAAATGCCTCAAAGCATTTTTAACTCCTACTACTTTCTGAAAAAAATCTGAGAACTTGAATATGTTTAGATTTTTCTTTTAAAGTTATCCAGGATTTACTGTTCAAATTAACCAGTGCTTTATCTAAAGTCCTATCAGGCAAGTGTTCAAAGCAGCTTTCTAAAAGGTATATTATACTGTTTTAGCAGGTTGTCTCTAGAACAAAAAAACCAATATGCTGGAGTTCCTGAATTTTTTTTTTCATTGCCATAATTCACTCTTGCTTTTAACCTCTAATAATTTCATTCTTACATGGTATTTCATACTCATGTTATTTTTATCATTTCCCTATAAAGCACCATAGCCAGAAAGTGCATGTTCTTCATTGTTGTTTCCATCTAAAAAAATTAAACCTATATGAAGAACAGGTAACATGTTGAAACTCCTTAAACTCCAAGTAATTGTTGACATTTTAAAATACTACAGATTTCCCCATTTTCCCAATTTCTGATATGCTCCTGCCATACAAGTATTCAGTAGTCTTCAAATTCCCATAAAATAAACTTCAGTATTGTGTGAGTAAACACAGCTATCAAGTCTAATGTGTTTATGATCAAGGTATGTTACTATAGATTTTTAACTGGCAATTAGCTGTTAAACGTGATACAGATTACTGCAGCTATGCTTTCAGAGAAGAAATGTTTTCAGAATTGTGTCAGGGCAAAGATCAGATGTTTTCTTATCTGGCAGGGCACTATACACTGCTTCGAAATTCAGCAGGAACAAGTCAAGGCATCTACAATTTAAACTGGAGTGCAAAGAAAGGAAAACAATTCTGAAGCATCTAGGTTTCAGCTGGAGATTTCACTAAAGGATACTTCATACTTACTGCATATAATTATTTTATTTCATAGAGATTACTAACCAAAGTTTAAATTAACTTACTAAAATCCAAGGAAGTTGTGGATAATTTAAACTAAAGCAGGCTCCATAACACCGTTACACAGTTCAGTAATAACAGAAAAAAAACAAAATCAAAACCATTTTGCATTTAAAAAATCCATATTAAAATTTGGGAATATTTTCTTGTAAAACTGATAAAAAGGTTGAAGCAAGTACCCAAAAAGTTATACAAAAAATGGAGATTATTTCAAATTACATTTAATGTTTCCTTTTTTTTTCCCCCCTTTTGGTTTTGAAGGAAGCAAAGAAAATGTACTAGGGAACTTATTAGCAACCTCTTGAGCAGAAAGATTTGTCTTCAGCCCACTTTTAACTTAAAAAAAAAATGCAACTTCACAGTGGTCTTGTAAGTGTTCTCGAACTTAATTCTCCAAGGTACAACATAAAAGTTATTGAAATATTTTAAAGCTTTTATCATGCAAAAGGTATATAAACAAAACACAGACACATTATGAAGGTCATCAGTCTCTTTTAATGGGGGAACTGCATATTTCAGTCTTGTTTAGATTAGTACATAACCAACCACCCAACACAGGAACATGTGTAAAATATATTTGATCATGATTCAAGAAAAATGGGTCTCCAATTTCAACTGAGGGCAAAGAAGATATAGTCCGCATTTTAATAATCCATATTTATTATAAAAATACAACTTCCAGCAAGTCCATATACATTTAACAAGCTTCTGCCCCATGAGCATGTTACTAGAAACCCTAAATATGTGAAGTGTGAACTTCAGTACTTTCCTCAGAGACACTGTAAAATTAGAGAAGCTATGTGTCCGAGTACTAATAGCCAGAAGCCTTAAGCTTTAATGAAAAAAAAAAAAAAAATCTAGTAATAACTAGTACATCTAGCAGTTAGTCAACACAAATGCAAAAATATCTTTTATTGTCAGACTGAACTGTTGACTATTGTTGACAGAGGAAAACATGCAGTTTCAAGTATTTCAAATATTGACCTTCAGAAGTAGATATTTTAGTATCTTGTTTCCTGGGAGGCAAGACCCATTTTTAGAATGCTTACTGAGACCACTAAATAACAGCTCTGTTAGTCAAACCAGCTCTGATATGAATTTTAATTGCAGTTAAATGGCAACATTCTAAATATCTGGTCAGGGACTAACAGGTTTGTAAAATGAATACTAAAGATACAACCCATCCCATCCAAAGAAAATTAGTATCTAAGAAAATTATTATCAATCTCCTAAGAGAAAGGACAATAATATATTGACTCCCCTCCATAGAGAAAAAAACTGAATAAAGCACTTTTAATAGGTCTAACGTATGTATATTGCAGGTCCTGTGCTACAGATTATCATTTGATATTTTAACCGATAAACTTAAAACATTCTGCCATGCCATAAAATACATACTTGTACTTTTGAAAGAAGTTTGGAGCTTCAAAAAGTTTGGACCACTCTGCCTTACTCAGCAAAATTTCATCTGTGATAGCAAGACCTAAATTATAAGAACACATTTAAACTTTTTTTTAAAATACAGTTTAGTAGCCAGAGTAAAGCCAGATTACTAACTTAGCACATCATTAAGAATTACTTCCCCCCTTCATATTCAAAAGAATTTATCAAGGAGTTTTGTATTCCAGTCATACCTTGAGTTGTTATTAGTTATACAAATTATACTATTAAAACAGAATCTCGATACATTTAGAAGTATATATTAATTGATTACACTGGTTCATGTATCTGCCCTCAATTTAAAGTTTTGTGTATGCCATAGTAACTACTGAATCCAAAGCCAAACATCTTTATCCTTGCAGTATCTAAATCAGTTTTTGTGCAAAGCATTGTACAACAAGGCAAAGAAACAGTGACTCAAAGTACAATGCTCTGCCTGAGTGCTTCTTTTATATTTACTCTCTGCATTAAGTCTACTCCTTACTTCAAAGGTATCTCTTCTTACCTACTAAAAATATTCACTTAGGTTATTAAGATAAACCCCAGAAGACTCATCTCTGAACAAGTTTGTTGTCTTAAATTAGGCCTAGAAACAGTCATCAAGTGGGATTACTACACTAATCTTACATGTGGCATAACACAATTGAAAGGTACTGAAGTAAATAACAATACTGTACCTTTAATTCTCATTTTCATAGCACAAGTTAAGCACTGGTTAATTACCTTCAGTTTCTAAGAATGAATGACAAATCTGCAGAAGTCTCCACTGAATTTGGGACTTCATGCAAGTGTAACAGGCCAAGTTCTACCTCCATCAGAGGAAAAGTCTTTTGTCAAGAAATTATTTAATATCCACCCACCTCCCACTTCACAAAGCAGATCCACAATGGAACTACTTCAAATCTCTTTGAAAACATTTATATAAAGAGTTTAAGATAATACTTACCTTGTTTAAATTCCTCAACCATGACCATCCGTGTGGAAACGGACACATTGTAGGTAGAGTTCTGCTGTGGGTATGCTGGTGTAATTATAGGCATAAGATGGTACCTATCACTGGGGTTTACCTATGTATAACAACAGCCAATCAGTTTTCTTCAAGCACAGACATGAGTTAACAAATTTGGATTTCTCCCTTTACTACAACTGAGTCCAAAGTTCTAAAAGACCTTAGTTTGCAGACCAAATGCATTTACCAAGTTCAGAGAAAGTTTAGAAAAAAAATAATGGTTTCATAACAGACATCACTCTGAATCACAGTGATATAAGAGGGCTGTGACCTGTCAGCTGTAGCTAGAAATTTCTCAGTCCAGAAATATCAAATGAGCAACTTCTCTCTTTAACAGAAATTAGCTTGTGGTCACATCAAAAGAAGAATTTCTTATCACTACAAGAGCACTGTCAGNATATTGAAAAAAAAAAAAAAAAAACAAAACAAACCTTTATACTTTATTTCTGTAACATCACTGAAAATAAAAAGCTATCCTGGGAAAAGAGGCTCTAAGCAACCTGATGAAAACATTGCCCACATTAACACATTTTTTTATTAAAAAGGGGCAAAGCATACACACACAAAACATCTTTTAAATAGCCTTATGATAGCGATTTTGTAGATAGCAAATTAAAGAAATCCCTATCATTAATTTACCCCACTTGGCTTAGCTACTGTAACACAGACTGTTCCCATCACACACTGACCTCAAACCCTCTATTTCCAGGAATAAAAGCAAGGCTCAAAACCACTTTTTCGACTGTCACACATTATTTACATGTGGACTTTTGTCAATCAAAAAAAACCAAAAACCAAATCTGAAGTACATAAGGGCATATAACTCAATTTCTAGTGCCTACACCATTCTTTGAAAAAAATTAGTTGAACATCAGCTATTCTAGAATTCACAAAGAAGCACTGAACACATCCACATTATGTTCCACTGAAACCTCAGAATGTGAGCTGTGATATCTGCTGCAATCTCTTTTATTGACTGCCTGAAGGACTTCAGTGTTCCATGTTCCTAATATCAGTGTTCAAAAAGTCAGATCAGGTGCTATAAGTAATAAGCAAAACAACACAAAGACTTCAAGTTATGATCTTCAAAGACTAAAAGTCATACTACTACAACTACACATAACCAAACTTACGCATCTGTGAGCGTTGTACTGAAGTGAATTCAATACCCTTGCGAAAGTTCCAAATTTTATGTCAGAAGTAAACTATTTTAAGATAAGCAGTTTTTAAAAAAATGCATTGCTTTAAAAGCTTTCATCTAATTATACTGAATAGCTATTAAGACCACTTATTGGAGAAGTTGAGAGTAAAAAGTTAGTTTGTCAAGTGTGCTTCAAGCAGTCAGGTCAGAAAATTAAGCTAACTTTGTTCCACACTCAGGAGAACTAGAGTTACCTATAAAGAAGACATAATACCAAAATATTTAGTTTAATAAACCCAAAATGAAGTTCACCTACTATTTTTTAAGCAACTGAATTTATTGTACAGTGTGACTTATAGGGGAAAAAATAATACACTAACCCTTGGGTCCCATACAGGCAAATTAAGATTGCATTCTTCTGGTTGTTTCAATAGCACTGGATTTGGCCATTCCCTGTTCAAAAAGATTGTAGCACTGAATAAGACTATTGGATACAACCATGTATGTTCAACAAACAATACTTCTGAATGTGATCCTTCTTAACTGCGCTCTCACAGTAAAGCATCATTATCTCAAGACTAAGTTGGATCTAGCTGGGATTGTTTAAATAAGCTATATTGCTGAACTACAATACAGCTGCAATTAGCAACTCCAAAGTATCAGAACAGTGATTTTTCTGTAATCTTGGAGGTTTGTAACCACTATTTGAATAAATGAAATTCTCTATGTTTTTCTGGAAATAAACCTATCAAAGAGAAATTGCTCTATGAAGATTGACACTGTGTCCACCTTCAAGCTAGCCGTTTCACAGACAAACTACAGAAGAAACAGCGAGCATGACTACAGCATTCCAGTATCATTACAAAGAATATCTATTAAACAAAAAAATTCCAAATCAAGATAAAAAGAAGCCATGCTGAAAGAAAAGTAACGCTTGTGTTCTTTAAGTCGTGTCTACTCCCATGAGTATAGCTATCTTCCTATAAAGAGAAGTCAGTTAATCTCTTCGTATTTACATGTATGAAGTGGACAGTAGTATAAAGAACACATTAAACAGCTTGCAACCAGTTTTCCTCTATTAGTTTGTGCAGCAACACTACCTCAAAGTAGCTATAAAGGCTATGGATTCAAGAAAGTGAAACTGTGGGAATTATCTTCATGTTACAAAGCAAAGACACTATACTTGAAATACCAACTTGGTAAAATGATTAAACGATTAAAAATCTGTTAATGTCTCATGAAGAATGTAAGTATCCAGACATGCTCCTTCAAGAAGTAGCATTCATTTGTAACCTGCAAATTACACTTTTGTTCCATTTATTCTGAATTTACTGGGAAAGTTCCCATTGTTTCCATCGTTATTCAAGCCATCTTCCTGAGGTTTCTATCTAGGAGTATGAAACAGTATGTAATTCCAAAACACCTATCTCTCCCATACTTACAAGATTAAAAACCACACCTTCGCCACTGGTTCTCCTAATCTGCATTTAAGCTATATGCCCAAACTAGGTACATCCTTTTTCCATCATCCCAGTATCCAAATGTTAAGACTTTAAATTTTGAGGTGTCTGCTCTTTGCACCATGTAAGTATTTTATCTGAAGTTACAACAAATACCTAAGAAAATTTTACCTAAAAAATGAGGGAGTTTTGGTTTGGATAATTTAGGAACACCACATGTTGGATGACATATTGAAAAATTAACAACTTTCTGGCAGCAAGAACAATGCTTGTAACTACAATCTTGATCTGGTTATAGTAGAAAATGATACCATAAAAACAGGACTAAAATTTAGTGTCTACAAACAATTTTATTTTAGTGTAACCTAAACGTAAAAAAAAAAAAAAAAAAGGGAGGAAAAAAAAAGGAAAAAAAAAGGAAAAATAAAAACGACAACAAAAAAACACAACATACCATTTAGAAAATACCAAGAAAAATTTATGTACAAGAGTTGATGCTATTGCATTTGGATAAAGCTGGCAGGTTCTTGCTACTAGCATAGCCCAGGAAACACCACCAAGGAAACCTAGTATATTGGAATAGATGTTGTGGCCTGTGGATTGAAAAGGAAAGAGACAAAAGGAAAAGTTATCAGTAACTGTGAGAGTTAATGAAAAGCTAAAAAATTTTGGAATAGAACTGCTTACGTTTTGCCCACAGTTTGATAGCTCTCAGTGTTAACCTGAAGTTGTCAATGTTTGGTACTAGATGCAGAATTTCATCGGTTACCCGGCAACCTGCCAAAAAGAAAAGAGTAACGCATTTTTGCGACCTTTAAAGTTTTTTGCTTGCTTACCTTCCCTCACCTTCAAAGCTATTAAGTTTTTTAGGTCACCACATTGGAAATTAATTTTGTATTTCGATCACTTTTATTTTGAATTAGAAAGCTTATCATATTTTCATATGGTTGTTCATGTGCTTATGCATATTAAAACACAGAATAATAAAACCCATGCACGTATCTTGATTTTTAACAGTAGACAGCACTCCACACAAAATCCTTGTATCAATTTTTTGACAGCATCATTTAGTACCAAAATACATGGTGTGGGGGGAAGAAATCAAGCCTTCTATGCAAAACTGGCTATGATTTCATTTCCACACATGAGGTTGCAATACTTTCAGACAAGTTCTCAATTAAACTACTGTATCAAACAAACTAGGACATTTATTAAGAGATTAGACAAGATGTTTATATGAACAGTTGGATATACTTACCATTAAGACTTCGTATGCATCTAATGTCTAAATTTTTAAGTAGGCTATCATCTCGTAGGTCTAAGTCTTCAGGAATAGTTTGCAGTGCTAATCTTGCAAACAAAATATCAATCTTAAAAAGAGAGAGAAGACATTAGAAAACTGTTCTGTAGAATTCTGTAACACATTTTCATCAAGTTTGCTAATAACAACAGTAGTTCTCCTAGTACAAAGAACCACCTTAAACAACACAAACTAACACTTTAGAGCTATTGAAGAAGCACTTTCTGATGATAAAATACAGATTAAGATCAATTCAGAACCACAATACAAACTCTTGTCTGTCAAATAAAAATCATGTCAGAACAGGCACCACTTCTAGGTCCAGGATACAAAATTCCACTCCAAGCAAGTAGTGAAAACATTAACCTAGTTTTAACCTAAATATTCTCAAAAGTATTACTAAATTACAGGAAAAGCAGGACACCTTTCCCATCTAATGCTATACACATGCAACTAGAGTCAGCTTGAAAAGTCTAACTGTGTGACTACAGAAAACATGAAGTTCTGAAAATCCGGTAAATTGCTGAGCAAGTATAAAAATTTGTATAAATGTTGAAATTATGTCAAATTATTTTGGTATTACTTCTGCAATAATTTATCATAGCCTTTCTAAGTCAAGAACTTGTTCAGCCCCAAACTTGAGTTTTACTTTATCAAACACACACCAAGAACATTTCACAGAACAAAGAAGTCAGTTTGCCTTTCTAGTCTTAGGTTATATTCTCACCATATTGACTGTTACCTAAAGTGCAGTCATATTTGACATGAAAAAGTGCTATTTTCCATGTAAAACAAGTTCAAAATTAACTTCAGCCTGAAGTCCTAGTCTTATCTTTAGGTGGTCTTGCACTTCTAATGATTCAAAGTTCATGGACAAGAAACGTTTTTTTCAAATTAATAAACTAACAGTCTGTCCTATGTAATTTTTTTGGATAGGGGTGAGGAATCGTTCTTTTCTACAGAAAGAATACCATCAAAATGTTTAATTTAAAAAAACAAAATCAAAACCAAAAAACAACCCAAGGTGCTTGTTCATTTTAAGCAAGAGCATAAAATGCGTATGTAAAAACTAGATTTGGAAGAAACACCAAGTTTAACTGACAGGATCATCACAAAACTAATAGTCCTCCTCAGTTATAAGGTTTTCTTTACAGAGGGAATAAATTCCAACACCTTTTACCTAGGTTAGGAAAAGGAAAATTAAATAAAGCATCTTCTGATACTGACATAACAGGCACAAAGGCAGCCATCAGAAATCATAGTCTAACAACACCTGCACACATAAAAAGAGAGCACATTGTAAGTTAGCGCTCAAGACTGGAAAACTCTTATGCGCTATGAGCAACATGGGTTAAATATCAGTCATAGCTGTAAGATACCACAACTCATCACAAGTTACTATATTGGAACAAGATGCTACTACTCTTATAGATGATAATCCTTTTATTTCCATATTTAGGCTTGCTTGACTTTCATTTAAAAAAGGTAGAGACAAGACTGGCTTGAATGTAAATGATTTTTAAAAAAACCCAAACATATATATATACACATACACACATATATCACACCAGTAAACAGAGGATGTCTTAAGGCAAACTTCAGTATTTAGAATCAATACCTAAGCTATGTTAACAGAAAAGAGATTCTCCTGAAAAGCGTTCCTAACGTGCAACCGCACATATGCAACCGCACATAGAAAGCAATGAAACAGCTGACACAGTTGCAAAGTGACAGGCTAGCTTACTGCATACTATATCACATCTCCATACATCTCTCTCAACTGGGAAAAAATATACCTGCCCAAGGCTCAACTGAGTGAAAATATAAAGCTAGATGGACAAGTGCAAAGGCAAGGTTCATCTTCCCAAAACTCAAAATAAACAGTAGTCTAACTCATGACCACTGTAACTACAAGGCAGAGATGTAAACACTACAGTTCTTCAAACTACACCAAATGTCAAAAGATTAGAATGCAAATTCCTGCCCAGTTACCAGCTAACGTAAAACAGCAACAAGTCTGATGAACTATGTTAATAGAGTCACATGGGTTTGTTTTGTTAACAAAAAAGCAACCCTAACAACCAAAAAAAACCCAAAAAAAACCTTTGAGTATCAAGCAGTCTGAGAAAGATTAACAGAGTATCTTCTGAAAGCAGTGTTGTTTTGTCAGCAACAGTAAAAACAAAGTTACAGACTACAGACACCCAATTCATTGTTTTGCTTATGTGTTTAAGACATCTGAAGAGACCAAGATGACAGTAGTACTGAGTTTGCTTTCACAAGTACCTTTTTAACAACTGATCAAAGATCACACAACTTCCTACAGTATAACGCATTAAAGCAAATCCAAATTTAAGATTTGGACAGTTAATCATTAGCAGTCAAACAATTACTGAAGTCACATTACTGATCAATGTAATTTCTATTAAATGTTAAGCCTTAATAATGCCAACACTGGTATTCTACAGGTAAATAAACTGATCAGTGAAAGTTGGTACCAGTGCCTAAAAGAAAAGTATCAAGAGTTATTCTACATGCAACTTTCAGTACATCAAGAAAAACCTGTTTCAGTCTTGAAGTCCAGAAATGCAACTGAGGACTGTTGCCAAGGACTTAGGTATGGACTCTGAAGGATCACTTTAACATCATTTATATTAATGCGTAATTATGTTATTGAGATCTTGAAAACTATGTATTAACCACGTTCTACCAAAACAAAATTTAAAAAAATGATCTTTACCTCTATTCCGTCAAAACAAAGTTTAATAACTGGGACAAAAGCTTCTTCAACAGCCTAGGAGGAAAAAGATACATTTTCACTATAGAGAAGAATGTTTATAAACAATAGTTAGCAGCTCTAAACAATCACAATGAAATGCTATTTATACAGACGCTTTTCTATCTTCAAGCTGATTTTTGTCAGAAATGTCTTTGTCAACCATTGAAGATTTAAGCATTAAGTACTGACCTATTACATGCTACAGCTGTCTGGATGTTAATTGTAAACCAAACGCGTGGCAACCAGCTGAGGACGCAGGACATATCAGGCACCTTTTACTCCTCACAGCATCTTAAGAATACTAAGACCAACCGATAAGGATTCTTATGCTAAGAGGTCTCTTTATTCTACAGTTTATGCAGTCAGTATTTTATGAGAAGTGACAAGGAGACAACTGTAGCTATGAAGTCTGATTTCACCTAAACCAGTTTTAAATCATCAGTCTGCAGAGTTCAAGTATCTTTTCCAAAAGCAGTCATTAAGGTACATTGATAAACACTATTCATGATGAAAATAGGGAACTCGATGTCTACTCCACAACCAGCTAAGAATATCACCTTCCTGAACTAAGCATCTGAATTAAACACAGATCTGCAGAGCCCTGCATTCATAAAAGAGCACTACATACCTCCAAAAACCAAATGTTAGGAACTGCCAGAGGCCAAACAGTTCTAAGAGTGCTCTAGTTCAACAAGAGCAAGAGACAATACTATTTTATGCACTTAACCTTAATTAAGTTTCCTTAATGTTACAGCTTGGAAGGATGGATCCTAAGCAAAATATGACTTTCACAAGTCTCATACTCACTAGTGCAACCATTATGAAAGCCTAGGTTCCCTAAAGATGGAGATGTAAAAACTTTCTTAAAACACAGCTGCAATGACTTGAGTTGCAACATGTTGGTCTAAAGATGTCCCAGGTTGGGAACTACAGGGTTAAAAAAGTCCTCTAGGGACTAGAATATTATTGTTCAATCCCATAATTCTGCTATCTCTTCATAAACTCAGGGTAAGGCATTTCGTTCTCCTTTCCTCCCCCTCCAGCCTTGTGTCGGGTGGGAGCTGCTTTATCAGGACAAACATGTAAGGATAGGCCTGGTTTGGGGCCTCCAGAGGCTGAGCTTAGGCCTCTTGGATGGCAGAGGCATTGGGGGGTGGTATTGGACCACTGGGGATGATAGATTTAGCTTTGGGTTGGGGGAAAATTCAGGGGGTTTGCTTATGGATTCTGTATCTGCTTTGTAATTTCTATCTGTAACGCTCTCCCCACATACAATTCTGGGGTTTTTTATTCCAATTCATTGGAGAGCTTCACTCTCTCGGCTCTTTAAACCCACGACAAAAGGCTATTTCCATCACTGCAAATCTACACTGAACGACATAGATTGATCTACCCTGCTGATAAATCAACTATGTAGCTTGAGCTACATAGTTTACAGCAAAGCTAATTATCTTTAAGTATGCATAATAGAAATGAAAATGTTCAGGTAACAAAGTACTCCGAACAGTTGTTTCAGTGCATATAGTATTACCACCAGATGCGTGCACTACTCTGGAAATTACCAGCTAAAAGATGCATAAAGTGCAAGAACACAGATATAGTTCCATTTATTTTATGAAAGAAGGATTAAACCGAAGTTTAAGATAGTTGCTGGCAAATCTTAATCAAAAAAAAACTACACACAAAAAAACTCACATAACCGCAGCAGTGAAAATTTACTCTGGGCCTACACTGAGTAGATTATAGTTCTCACCAGCTGACCAAGGGAGGCTTATTACTTAAGCATAACAAACAAAACTCTGTGTACCACTGTGCCTTCCATTCCAACAAAGCAAAACTTCCTCTTCACATGCCAAAAACCTTGCACAAGCATCTAGTAATGACACACTAAAATGGTAACTTCAGTTTTTAAAATGCACAGCTGACGGTCAATACAGAAGTTTAGTTAGTATCAACTTCTGCAATTGTTTACATAAACACAAGGTTATAAAAATAGCAACGTAGCAGTACACTTAAAAACCTTTATTAAAAACACAATCCTGGTGCTGATCTTTTCTAAGCTAATATCTCTGTATCCAACTGCTACTAGAGAGCAAACAGAATTTCCTCAGTACCAAACACATGCTAGAGTATCATTTTGCTCTCCGTAACTTTAAAGAGCGTCTTAAGTGGCAACAGAAAATACTTGGAAGAAACTCTATTTCAATTATTGTAATAGGCTTTGCTGTAGGTGAACTAAAAATCCACTTCAAGTTTTAACAATAAAGATACATCTACTTAACATATCATCTTTCACTACTAGCTTTTCAGCACCACTTTTGCTAGGTGCATCAGGCAATACACATACCCTCAGATCTTTTACTTCCTCTTGTTGTTTCAGTTTTTCATAGAATGATGTGAAAAAATCACTTCTTTCAACATGTCTTGGTGCAACACACAGGGCATCAATATCAGCACCTGAAATTGTTTATTAGTGTAAGTTATTCATATCCGACACACGTGAAAACATAGAATCACAGAACAGGGGTTTTAAGGGACCTCTGTAGATCATCTAGTCCAATCCCCCAGTCAGAGCAGGTTTCACCTAGAGCAGGCTGCATGTCCAGGCAGGTTTTGAATGACTCCAGAGATGGAGAAGACACCACATCTCTAGGTAGCCTGTTCCAGTGCTCTAGCACCCTCAAAGTAAAGAAGTCTGTCCTCAGATGGAGCTTCCCACGATCAAGTTTGTGTCTGTTACTTTATCTTGTCACTGGGAATCAATAAAAAAAAAAAAAAGGGCCCCATTCTCCTGACACCCACCCTTTAAGTATTTACAAGCATTGATAAGATTCCCCCCCCTCCTTCAGTGTTCCCTAGGCTAAAATTCCCCATCCCTCCCCCTTTTTTCATAAGAGATGTTCTAGTCCCCTAATCATCTCTGTAGCCCTTTTCCACACCCTGTCAAGGCAGTTCCCTGCCCTCCTTAAACTGGGGAACCCAGAAACAGACAAAATACTCCAGCAGCAGTCAGAATTGTGTTTGAAACCAAACAGGAAAATTTAATTTCTCTTCCAACAGAATCGCTTTTCTTTGGGAATATTAAGTCAAACCAAATGAAAAGAAAGAAAAAGAAATTTAAAGTCTGTGGACACTAAGCATACTAAATACATACATATATTATTATTTCAATTATGGATTTGTCGTCATTTTGAAAGAACAAACAATGAGAATCTGAATAAACAAGTATTTTAAAGTATTTTAAGCTTTATTTCCTGTTTCCCAACCCACAAAAAAGGAAAATATTTCTTCTAGTTAGAATGAAGATGACAAAAAAAAAGACACATAACACCAAACCCAACTAAAAGTAAGATAAATTAACACTACCTCAAGACAGCAAGTTTTAGTTACTTCAATGTGACATTTATAGATACATATTAGAAATATGTTTTGTACTATAAATATTTTTGTATTATAAAAGTAAATGTTACCTTTTGTATGAACCCCTAATCTATAGGATCCAAATGTAAAAATTTTTCCTCCAACATTTTCTATTACAGACTGTGGAAGATTCTGAATGGAGCAAATAAAATTGGTTATTTTACCATAAAAATTCTAACAACACGCAATTTATTTTAAAGCAAAACTTATGTTTAAGGTGTAGTCACTAGCAAAATAATAATAATCTTAGTATTTACAGAAAATATAGAGGTATGTTTGCCACTTGGGAACTATTTGTAACATTTTGACTGCATTACACATCATTTCCTCAAACTTGTTAATTGTTCCAGCAGCTCTACATTCCAGGTGCAACAGCTTTTACAATATTATGGTTAGCACTTAATTATGCTAACATGTTCTCTTTAATACTTGGTTATTTTAGAATTACTTAGAAATAGATAATGGATTCTAACTTAAAGAAACAGAAAAATACTATTTACATCCATACTGCATTCTTTAACTAAAAGTTTGGTTTGAGGAGAGGTATTTATCTTGTTAAAGTTGTTCAGGTATATCTACTAAAGCTCCTAGATTTGTATCTTCAAAGAACTCCAGAATTTACAGTACAGTGGGCAAAGACTACAACATGGCAAAAACACTACCATCAGAGTCTACAAAGGTAGTATTACAGGATTGAAATTTAAAAATATCATAGAGTTGTAGAGTCCATTTCAAGATCTACAACTGGATTCCAAAGCCAAATCATCCATTCACACAGTACTACACATATACGTTTTCACAAAAAGTCCAGCTATATTTCTACCTAGAGAGCAGAGGGAATAACTGAAAATTACTATTGCAACTACCATGACATTTTCCAGCATTTATCAGTTTGCTTCTCTAACAAGGTTCTACTTTGAAGGGGTGATGCTGCCCAGAAACAGAAGCAGCTACACAAAAAGTGGCTTTTTTTTTTTCCAATTTGATCAATTTTGACTCCCAAATCTAAAATTCCCCCCTTTAACACTAGGAATTATGTATTTTCCATATTATGGAATTATCCTCCCAAAACAGTTTTACATGAAAACGCTCATGCTAAAATACGTTCATACCTTGCTTTCGCTGATTTCCCGTATCCATTCCTTTACCAGGTTATTTAACTTGCCCAAAATCAGAATCCTATTAACAAAACAACAGAATCAGAAGTCATTAACTTAAAAAATACTATGTTTGATCTAAGAGCATCTTTACATAGAAAGTCAATTATAGTAACACTGAATATCCAATTACAGATCTTCTTTTATATATATATAGAGACACACACAGAGAAACCAAGTCACTCTTAAAACATTCTCATTATTTTACTCCTTCCAAGATGTTTCAACTGATGTACGCTCAGAAAAAAAGTATGCATACAAAGCCTACACATTTTTATGTATGTAATGTCTACTCAATTTTGAAATAAAATCTTAATTCATAAAACACATGTACCTAAAAGAACAGCGAGAAGCACAACTGATAGCAAAAATCTAGGAAACATAATAAGGATAAAAGTATAGCAGCCAGTACAACAGATCAGCTAAGAGGGAAAAAATACAGAAGACAGACTTCAAAAATGTAAATGTCATTTTAACTCCCTTCTGTGTGCTATGGTATTCCACTTATGAAGAAGAAGGGGGAAAAAAAAAAAAAAAATCAACCTTAATATTCCACTACAGCTTTTAAGAATGCATTACAAGTTACAGAAAAATGCTTGGGGTTCAGAAGTCAACTACATAGGAGAAAAATCACTGCTGGCATGTTTCACTCACCTTCGTTGCAGTTCTTCTTCCTCTTCAAATACACCATAAGGTTTTAGGGTTTCAATTAATTTCTGGGTAAGCATGCAGTCAGACTCCTTGGGGGCAGCTAAACTGATAGGTGAGGTAATGCCATAATGCTTCTGTAGTTGCTGTGTTTGTGATCCCTGGGTTGTAACGGGACTAATAAAGGCAATTAGATAACGTTACTGACAGAAACAAAACAATGTAAAAATTATTTTTTTTCCTCATCAGAGCAGCAGATAAGAGACACATACTAAAGAAATAAAAAGTTAAACCCACTCTTAGCATTTGCATCCCAGATCAGTGTTACATGTGTGTTAAGGACAATAACAGAACTGCCTTTCTCCCAATTCTAAACACTGATTACAGGGTTAGAAGGTGCTGCGAGTCATGACCTTTTACATTAGCTGACTTCATACAAAACATTCATCTAAGTAAGAAGGCTTTAGTACATTTTGAGCCCATCAGCATCATACAGATAGCTTTATGCTGACTTCTCTGCTGGCTAGCATAACAGGATGGTTAGACAAACAATGTGAGCTCCATCTACACTGGCAGTATTACATATAGACTTGCTTCATGAGGGGTGGTGGGGGACTATAAAATTTCTACTAGACTTCACCTTGCACATATACTGAGGATTCAAGCAGTACTCACTCCACAACCCTTATGTTTTCTTAACTTCACATTTCACTTCAAATATTTCACTAGAAAAGTCTAAAGTAAACCTAATCCACCACAAGGGTTAAATTTGCAAGCACATCATTCGCTACTAATTCGCTACTAATCAGTCCAATTACAAGTACCCATAGCACTCTTGCCTTGCACTTTTCAAGGTACATAGATATGAAGCCCTCCCTCATGCAAAAAGATGCTACTTTCAAGTCAATCCCCCATTACCTCAATATTGCAAGAGAGACAACAGAAAGAACTTCCTAAATAACATAAAAGCAAGGTTATCACATTGTGAGAACCAACAGCAGCTTTCCTATGTGAGTATCCTGGGTGAAACACAGTCACGCCAAGTTTGGTTTTTAACAATGGGCATATATTTGTTTGTTACGTTCACATCTGAATCACAGACCTTTTCAGAACAGTTGCTAGCCTTGAAGTCCAAACCATGTGTTAGTTTTGCTCATTATATTCTTCACAATTGAAAAAACAGATCTACTACTTAAGTCTGTATTTTGAAAGCTCTAAAGGTTATTTGCAGCATTAACTAATGCTGATGGAGCCCTCTGGCTTGCACTTGCATGTACAGGCTGTGCTTCACCAACCAGAGAACGGGTAGCTTCAAGATAATCCTTCATCTTGCCACCAAAATTACAGTATGTAATAACTAACCAAACATCAGCTCACTTCCCTCATCTGATTTCCAGCACTACCCCGGCAGCACGAAGTGCAGGTCTGTCTTGACAAAACACCATGCTGACATGACTTAAACCTTAACACCAACACCACTACCCCCCACCCCTCTCAACTCCAGCCACAGGAACACCAGAGCAGGGCCACAGGGCACAAAAACAGCTTAAAAGCTGTCATTCTAGTGACAAGTTAAAAAAAACCTATTAAATCCATCACTATATACATCTTTGGGAGTTGTTACACAGAAACAGAAGCTTTAGAATTACTGGCTTTGTTCATGTTACGACGTCAGCACAGCACCTAACTACACAAATGTTTTTCCCTGTGTCTGAAAGTTGAGGACTTAATAAGAACTCAACTATTCACATCTGTTGAAGTTAAGACTATTCCAAGGTTTCTAAAGCACACGAGATAGCAGAAAAGTGCTCTTGTAAAATGACGAGAAAGATGGTATTCGGCAAGAAAGTTTCTTAAACTCATTGAAGGATGCAATAAGATACTAAATAAGCCACCTTCAGTCACTTAAATGACAGTTATGAAGGTTACTACAAAACTAAGTCATATCCTCTCACCACCAGAAACAACCTTTAAGTGTTCATTTTCCAACTTTAATGTTGCATTTACTTGTTAGATTTTAAGTAAAAAAATGCTAATGAGAAATGCTTCTAGACGCCTAGTTTTTCCTAAAAACAGGAAGATGACAGTCTACTCCAAAATACTCTCATTTGAAAGACAGGGACAGTCTACTTTTTACCTATGACAAGTCACGATACTTCACTTTTCAAGTCCTCTGAATTATCCAATTTATTCAAAGAGAAAGAATAAGCAGGAATAAATGCTAACCCTCTACCCAAGAGGATCAAGGAATCTAAGGCCTCAGGATAGGGCTGTCAAGACATGGGTAGTACATTGTCTGCTAGCCACTGAAGTTAAGCATTAACAAAAATCAGAGTATTAAACAACAGCAGAAAGTCCCATTCCAGCTACTCAATCTTGACAAAAACAAAGAGAATTTTGGCAGACCTTGTCAAGGTCTGGCACTCAACTCAAACGATGGTTCAGGAGTTTTGTTTGTTCTGTTGGTGGCTTTTTGTCTGTGGGTTTTGTTTGGGTGGGAGATTTTTTGTTGTTTTAAGAAAAAAAAAATCAAAATAAAAATGTGAGCTTTTTGTTTGTGGTTGTTTTTTTTTTTTTTCCCTATAGTCAACCACACACACATATGAAGATCCTGCTCTCACTCTCATATGAATTTTAATAGCACAAATATAAAATAAAGTTGCAGAAAATGTAGAGTGAAATTTAATATGCTATTTCTCTGGTTTGACCTCAATTTTTGAAGCGCATATGCTGACAGTTTAAATAACAAGTAAATTGGGTAACAGCTACAGTAGTTTAATTCAAAAGTGTTAGAATCCAGTATTTCATACTCAAATATGAATTCATCTCATCTCTCAGAGACACACATTTTCCCTCATGTAAAAACACAGACATGAAGTTCTAGTTTGTACTAGGCTAAAACCAGTATAGTTAAAGGATTTTTTTTCTTCAGAAATCTAAGTTTTGGTACACCTTCGAATGGAAGTGACTACATTGTTCTAAGGTGGAGAAGGGAAGACTGAGATAAGGGAAAACTCTCCAACTCATCTTTTGAAGATCAAATTACACACTGAACATGTATTCACTTCAACTGAAAATACAAATAGAGTAAATACAGATGTATCTACATACGTAACTAGGAGTTAGATGCAACTTCTAAGCACTAAATAACTGCTTTCTTTTATAACTCTAGACCCATTCTCCATCCTCAGAAGAAACAAGAATTCTCCCACAAACTTCAGACATGTTTTGTATTTAATGTTCCTCCTACACTGACTTTAAAATTCCTGTCTTTCTAAGAACTTTTTATCTTCTTCACTTCCATGTATTCTTCCTCAGTTCTAGGAATAATATTTTAATAGCGTTATTAAGAGTTATATGCTCATCATGAAAAAAAATTATCTAAAGGTACTATTGGAATTTCACACACTTCACAGAAATATGAGAACCACCACCAAAATCTTAATAACAGACATACAATATTCAACAAATTATAACAGCCCACAGAACATTAACTTTAGATCTGACTTCAAGACGGACCTTTGGCTCATTCAGTCTTACCTCCAGATACCAAAACAGACAACTTAAATCTCAGTGACTATTCTCTCTTTTCTGATTACCCCAGCAAAATTCAGTCTTTCTTATTTACTAATGTAATATGTTCAAGTCAGGTTCCTGAAGCAATACTGGTAATGACACCATCTAGTCAGCTGGTTGGGTCTAAATTAACAAAGTTCAAACTCTACTCTGTCCAACTTCAGGGGAAGCATTTTGAAAGGTTTTGTATGCTGGTTTTAAAATCTCCTCCAACAAGGAATGACTGGCAATTTCAGGGTAAAGTTTCTGGCTTTATCTTAATTCCAACACTCCACATAAAAATTCAGAAATCTAGAAAGGAAATCTTAATAAAGTCTGTGTAAATCAGTTACCAAAGAATACATTTTTTAAATGATTAAGATACAGATGTCTTTCCTGGACAGAAGTTTTAATATCTAGCAGAAAACTTCTGGATCATTTAGATCACGAACTAAATTTTCATTTGCCAGTATGAGAAGTTCAAGATACTCAAAACAGATTTGAACAGGGTATTGAAGTAATGGCAGGCAATACACCTATGAAAGGATAGACATGCCTAAGGCAAACAAAAAACAAACCAAACACCCAAAAACAACCCCAAAAAAACAAATCAAACAAAACCAAAACCCCAAAAGATCATGCATACATATTCTGTTAACCTTTGACCTAATAAGTATTCTCTGGTTCTTCTGTTAGTACATTAGAACAGTGAAGACAGTGTGCGCAAACACCCATTCACAACATTCTTACTAACAGCAGTTTCAGAAGCCTCTTGAATTTAAAAAAAAAGAAATTTCTACTGCACTCTGGAGGCAGCATTTGAACCAAAACTAAGGTTCATTGCTATTCTGGAGACAAGAAATACCAGAGGCAACAATTTAAGAAACTGAATCAAAATATATCATATATGAAGTTTTTCACTGTAAGAGATGAATTTGCCTCAGTGGTGAAATCTGTTCATCCTAAAATAACTGAGCTTCCAAGTTCTGGACAGTATCTCCATGTTAACATGGTCAGTCTTTTTCGGAGTGACATTAGAAGTCTGAAAGATATTCCAAAACCACCTATTTTTGTTATCCATTATACATCCATTTGTACTGTATCTAACAAATTAATCCTCAGTACAGATTTTTTCATTCATCATGAAGAAATTAGAAACTACCACCTAAGGCAATTATTCTAAAGTTAGGAAGAGTTTAATTTCTAACAAAACAGCCTATAAAAACTAGAGCACTCTGTTCAGAAACATACTGCTTATCCACTCATAATCAGTACAATTCATTTTAAATACTGGGTTGTACTTCTGGCAGATAGGTTGTTAATTGCATGTTTAAAGCAAAGTTTAGTAGAAGATAAAAAACCCACCTACAAAAAGTCTTACTTCGGAAGCTTGATTGCCTACAACAAAGCCCGAAAAAAAATAACTGATGACATTTCAAAACTCTAACATGAAAGTTACCAATATCGACAATTGCTAGAATTTATGGCACTTTTAAGTGTTCAGGTAAGACTTAATGCACTGTTCAACTTCTGGGTAAAATAAGGCAACTAATTTCTGCAGCAATTTCAACAAACGCTGAAGTTCAACATAGAAGCTGCAAGTGTAATAGTATCAGTAGCTTAACAAGAAAGAGATTCATGCTGATTCTTTTTTTTCCCCTATCTGAAGGGTCAGAAAGGTCCCGATTACATAAAAAAATAATACATCAACTCACATAAACACAGCTGCCACTTCACGGAGTCCGGCAGCCTTTCTGCATAAAAACTACCCCTAACTGGAACACATAAACAGCTTAATAAGCTCAATTTCTCTCTAGCATCTTACTTCAGGTGATGCAAAAGAGTATTCTCCACTTCACGGCTTGCTAAAATGCATTTTTTTAATAGCAGAAACATTCACTTTTGTTTCTAATCACCTTTTTTAAACAATTGAAAGTTTTCCCTTATGCAGCTCCTATGTTTACACAAAAGAAATCTGTAAAAGTCACACGAACAAGTAGGATAAATCCAGAGGGGTTTTGGAGGGGGGTGGGTTGTTTGGTTTTTTTTTTTTTTTTTTAAATATTAAAAGGCTTTTGTGAATGACAGCTTTCAGTAGAACTTGAGTTTGCTTTTGTACAACTGATGTGCCTTGCTCATAGAGAACTTGCTTGGATTTATAGTTTAGTACTATTCTAACAGAAATATATACACATGAGTGCAGTATTAATACTGTACGCTTTTTGATAAATCTGAACTAATGTTCTTCAAGAGTACTGTAAAGAGAGTAAAGACGATCCCTAGTGTATAGGAAATCAACTAGGTCTGGCAATTCTAAACACTATTCCTCCCCCCACCTGACCCCCCCAAAAATTCAATTGAAAAAGGAGGTCAATAACAACCCCCTCCCAAAAAAACCAAATGAAATATTAACAATGAAACCCAAACAACATTTATCATCTCGAAAGTCTGTCAGTGACCTAGGGTTATCTCACTAAGATTATCATCCAAAAGCAGGAAAGAATCAACTGCAAAGAATTAAACACAAAAGAAACTTCCTAAGTTTAGAGGGGAAAAAATGTGAACTTAAATCAGAAGTATCACGTCTTACACATCTTAAACTCAAGAATTAACATTACTAGCACTACAAATTACTAGTGTTACATTTGCTTTTAAGTCTTGACTAATACAAACATAATCATTCAAAATATACACAAACGACAGAACAAACCCCGAATTTGAGGAAGCTTTTCCTACCTAAATCTCCTGTATTTGTGAAGTTGCCCAATAATATTTATATTGAAAACTGCAATGTATCAGTGCAAAGATTTTCTAGTTAAAGTATCTACATTAATAAAAATTATCAAATCATTCCAAACTTGTCAAAGTTGAAGACTGCTACTACTACAACTCCTAAAAGCAGCCCGAACTTTAAAATGTTATTAAGCGTTTGGAATTTATGTAGTCATAACTAAATAAACTAATAATGAAAGTATGCAGAATAAACACCCTCCCATTTTCCTGAGGCCAAAAAGCTTAGTAGACAACTTCAAAGATGGTTTCTGGTATTTTTTTTCATTGTCATAATTAACATGTGCAAAACTTATCTACAGACGTTGCAGTCTCATTACACAGGCATTAGAGGTTACCTGACATAAGCATTTCCTTTTCTGCATTCACACACTGTGTTTTTCCTGCCATAAACTCGTCTAAGTTTGTCTCATGCTACCTACCCCATGACTAACTTAGCAGTATTTTAAACTAAAACAAACACAATAGGTAAATACAGTTATTCACCACTAACTTTATACACCTTTAAACAACGAATAATCTCTAATAATAATAGTGGAGCAGCACTGAATAAACCTAAGCTCTTTTTATTTCTTCTTCAATGGCAATATAAACAAACAAACCGAATACAGCATATAATCGTGTCTTAAAAGCCATTTGACCACCTACTCATGTCTGGTTCCCTCGACTTACAGAGGATAACAACATTATAGACTACGGAGCTAAGGAGATGGAATTTTTGTCCTCTCAAGTCGTAGCCCTTAAAACGCCAGGGAGAAAAATAAGAGGAAGTGGGGGGGAGGGAACGAGAGAAATCGGCTAAGAAATGAGGATGAAATTATGTCCTACTTTGTTATTCATGTCTATTAGCTGAGTTGCAGTATAGCAAGTACAAATCATAAGGACTACTTTTCTCCCGAGAAAGACCCTCGGCAACCCAAAGACAGAATGGCGTGGGGGAGGGGAGAGTGGTGTAGAGGAGCGACGAGGGCCGCCGGCCGGGGGCGCTGCCTGCATCTGCGCGGGCCTCCGCGGGCTCCCTGCAGCGGCCCAGCACTTCAGAGCCACCGAGCACCGGCTGTGCTTTCTAAGGACAGTGGGCCCGGCGTGGGTAGTTTGTTAAAAAACAGCGCCTGAGTTTGCCCTGCCCCCAGAACGAGAAAAAACCGCTGGCGCAGGCACTCGGGGAAAGCTTTGGAGAAACACTTTGAGAAAGAAAGCTTCAGATTTCGCGGCCAGGGCGAGAAAAGGATAAATATGCCGCACCTTCCCACTTCATATGGTTTGATTCAACAGTGGATCGATGAGGGCCACTGCAGATATCCGCCCCGTGGTCGCCAGGCCTCTCACGCTTGGCGTTACGAGATCGTGAAGGCAGCAACAACAGAAACAAAGCCGCATCAGCATCTCCTTCGGGACTCACAGAGATGATGCGGGGATAGGAAAGCAAGCAAGTAGCTGCCCGCAAGGCGGGCGGAGAACAGCGTTTCCACAGCCCCTCACACTGCGGCACCGGAAGAGCCCAGGACCAGAGGAGGAACAGTCAAGAGGGGGAAGGGCGAGAGCTAGCAGAAAGGGCCCGAGCGGATAGGGAGCATGGGGCGCTACGAAGAGAGAGCTAAGGGCCGCCAAAACACAGGCCTTATGACACTCCGCGAGCTTTCCAACTTACAACGGCATCGTCTCTCCGGCCCCTCCTCCTCCTCCTCCGCCGTCGCCGCCACCACCACCACCGCGTCGTCCCCTTCTCCCTCCTCCTCTTCTTTTTCTTCGTCCTCCCCCACCACTGCCGCCTCTGGGCCGGTCACTCGTCCCGCCAAGAAGCGGGAATCGTGACCATGGTACGGGCCGGCGTCAGGCCTTAGAGGGAAGAGAAAGCCTTTTGCTAGGCCCGGCCGCCGCCGCTTCACTTTCCTCTTCCCCTCCGGCCTTCTAACATGGCGCCCAGACGCTACCACAGCAACGTTCTAGACCGGGGGGGGCCTGACGCAGCAGCGCGGCCACCCCCGCACGCCGTGCACGCTAGCTGACTCGCGCAGGTTCTGGCGGCCGCGAGGCCGAAGAGCACCCTGGGGGCTGCAGTTCCAGTGGAGCAGCAACCCGATGTTTGAAAACAAAGCACTAACGGCTGCGGGGCTGCGCCTGCGCGTCGCGCACACGGATTCACGCCGAGCCCGGCTGGAGGAGACTCGGGCTTCCCGACGAGGCTGGGCTGAGTGTCGCGGTGAGGAAAGGTTCGGCGTGACTGATGATGTGCTGAGCACCGGGGAAAAGAGGGGACTCTGCTTGCCATAGGAACTAAAGTGGCGAGACCGCCCTCACGTTACACGGACGAAACGTCCAAAAATGCTCCCACCGCTACGCGTAGGCCCCCGCCACGGCACAGCGTCTAGTTGGTTGCACGCGGGAAGTCCCGGGGAGAGAGACAGCTGCGGGCGGCGGACCTCCACTCGTAAGATGGGAGGCACCCCGGCCCCGAGGATAGCCCCGGGAAGGTACGGCGGAGTTTGTAGTAGGCTCATACGACCGAGCGCAACCCATCCGAGCGCCCCGTTTGTCCCTCTGAGAAAGCAAAGTTTATTTCTACCTATCTGCATCTATCCTATTTTGGTTTTTAATGCCCCACACAGGAAAACCAGATCCTTTCCTAATAATTGTTAGTGAAAGATCTGCCTGTAATAGACTATATAAGTCGAAGAAAATTGAAAAAAAAAATCCACACAATTGAGAAATCAGCTCAACTTTATTCTTACTGAAGTTACGTAATACGGCAACTCTCCACAAAAGCACTCCTTGTTTTTTTTATTTTGTTGGGTTTTTTTTTAAGTGTCCTATT
>VWZE01012562.1:139627-222040 GCA_013396675.1 Eubucco bourcierii | reverse complement strand
TATTTTCATCTTACCTCTGAAAAATAGAATTCGGAAACAAAGCATTTATCTAAAATTACTATTTGATTTTCAACTGCCTTACGTGCAGGTCTAGCTGAACATAGCGTGCTTTTTTCAAATAAATATCTTTCTTTAGAATAGAAAATAATCATTCTGAACTCTGTTCCTAGTTGTCATCACTGACTTGGCTGTGACTGTGTGAAAACAGATAAAATAAGACTTTGTCCGTAATAGTGTATATCTGAATAAAAGTAGGACATTAACACATCTAAAAATTCTAATACTAAACGTAATAAGCGTAAACTGTTTCTACATCACTATTCATTCTTCTCTTCCTCTTCCCCTCCCTGTCCCCTCATCTTCCAAACAGTTCTTTTTTTTTTTTTTTTTTTTTTGATACTGATGGAGTTTAGAAGTAGAAATACTTTTGCAATCATAGAATTCTATCTATCTGCGTACCTAAAACTGAGGAAGAACGATCTGCCCACCCAGAGGCATTGAGATAAGGAAACAACGACTCTTACAGAGACTGAAAGACGGAGACATCAAGATAAGGAAGCGAAGACGCCTACAGAGACCCTGGAACTGGCCAGAACCGACCTAGCAGTTCAGGCTCAGTGATGAGTTATACAGCTCAGCGCAACAAGGAGGACAGTGTAAGGAAGGCTGTCACCTTCACCCTTAGGACCCCAGAGAACACCACCAGGGTAGCACCTGCTGCGTAAAAGATAAGGACCGTCGTGGGACAGACATAAAACACCTCTCGGAAGTACTTAGTATATGCGTAAACTTTCCCTGGAACTCTAATGAATATGTAATGAGTAACTACGTACACACCGCAAGGTTGGGGGACCTGTGCTCGTCTTTGGTGGAAAGATGCTCCGTGCACCAGGGTGCTTAATAATAAACATGCCTGCTTTATAACCTTTTGGGTTGTAAGTTTTTTTCCCCAAGTGTTGTTTGGGCGTCATGTCAACATTTGTTTTATACAAATATGCTATCCATTTCAGCTCAGTCAGCATAGATATTGACAGTTTCTGTGAGAAGTAGATGATGGCAATAGAAAAAACAAATGATAGTCACATGGTAGAAATTTTAGATTCTTCAAGACTATAAAAACATGTATCGAATATTGAAAGAGGAAGATAATTACATGGGAACTATACTAATTTGTTTGATACCAAAGAAAAATGCAGATTTTAAGACTGCTGAGAAAGTCTTCCATGCAGCACAAGACTATGTTGTGTGGGTTTTTTTGCCCTTTGGTAGCTGGGAGGGGAAATAAGAGAGATTGCTTTTTTTTGTTTTGTTTGGTTTGGTGGTTTGTTTTTTTACAGAACAGTTATTTTGAAGCTAGCTGCCAATATCCACTATGGATCCGGATAAGAATAAAATCATTAAATAGAATGTGTAACTAAAAAAAATTGAGGAAGAAAAGAGTTTCTAAGGACTCACAGTTTTAGAAAAATATCTGAAATACAGATATGTAAATGTATTTACATGCTGTAAATGACACTTTTATAGAAGAAATATTAAAAACCCAATACAACATAGTAATAAAGTATAGGAAATAAAATTGGAGAATACATAATAAGCCTGAACAAAAATTTTGAAGCTAATTTATTTTAAATGTATGAAGAATATTCTTCCTTTCACAATTCCTGCAGCTTTTAGTATTTAACATTTACCTCATTCAGTAGCAGGACTGTTCTTGAAGAGAAATTCTGCCTATAAACAGAAGGGTGTCAAAATTACACTTACACTGAAGTCTCAGATTTTAAGTTACACACATATACATAAAAAAAAAAAAAAAAAAAAAAAAAAAAAAAGTGATACCACTGCTTTAAATCCACAGAATATATTAAATGGCTCTACAACATGCTTTCTGACATATATCAAAAGAAACCTCTTCCCCAGAAACACCATGTACTTTGTTCTCCCTTTTGGTAGCACTCAACCCCATCTCTGTTGTGGGTAAGAGAAGGAAGTAAGCTTTCTATAACAGTATTTATCACTCCATGCATGTAAAATCCTAAGGCATCCCCTAGGGATGAATCCAGAAGAGTAGTTAAGGCAGCTCTTTAAAAGTAGTGCAGTTAGTAGGGGAGATTTCATGTTCATCCACGGGTAGTTGTCACTTATCAGAATGCAAAAAAGGTTAAAAGGATTAAGCAGTCCATAGTGCCTAAAATGACACACAAGTTTTCACTTGGTTAATGTTTCTTTTCACCAAAACAATAATAACTTGTTAACAGCTTTCTTGGGATGTGCAGAAAGAACAGCACTACAATGTCACAGCATTTCAGTTCTTGTCTGGTATACTGACCCCACTTGCAGCACAAAGTTGAACTAGGTAACTTCTCAAGGTTCTTTGCAAATTAAATGATTCTAAGAATGTCTTACAGGATTTACTCGTTAATTTATCTGTATTGTGAAGGGAATTATAGGAAAGCTTTTATTCATCATTACAATAACCTGTTGTGTCTAGAGGAGTGTAAGCAGGATGGAGAGTGATGTCCCCCTTTCTGCAGATCTCTATGCCACAGCAGAATTGGCAAAGTAGGATATGCAGAGTGCACGGACTGAAGATAAACCGACTCCTCTAGTGATTCTTCTGTTACTATTTAGCAAATCTGGATTATGCCTGTGCTTGATACACAGTATCAGTTGATCCTACAAAAAGTAGTTACTGTATTTTTAGTTTGCACAGTTACTGATCACCAGAATTGAAAATACTAGCTGTTAATTATCTGCTATGAGGACAGTGGAGATAAAGAATTCAAGCCCTTAGATTCTTTAGGTCTACGTAAATGTTCAAAGGTATTTAAGAAAAAAGGAGCAACTGCCTTACCAGAAAATCTACAGGATCATCTGGCCTGATCCTACAGCATTCATTTATCCCTTGCATAAGTGTTGGCATGACATTCTTCATTAAATAGTTACGTAGTGGAATGGACTGGGCCTCCAATAACTCTTGTTCCTGTCTTTTCACCTCCTCCAGATTTTTATTCTACAAGAATTGAACAAAATCATAAGATTTATAACATCTACAATAAATAATAAATAATATATATAGTGATAATTAATGGTGCCCTAGAGAGGAAAAAAAAAAGTGGTGTTCGAAGGTGTTGAGAGAACTTTCAAAAGTCATGGTTTGACAGGAAGAACTGTGAACTTGAGGCCTTGAGTAACCTGTACTAGTGGGAGGTGTCCCTCCTATGGCAGGGGTTTGGAACTAGATGATCCTTGAGGTCCCTTCCAACCTTACCATTCTATGATTCTATGAACTTCTTATGAAGGCACAGAGCACACAGAGGACAAAGAATCATATATGATGGAACCAGAAATAATCTCCTTAGTAAAATCTCTCTTTAGCACCTAAAAGAACACTTATTCTGAAGTCTTCCAGAGGTCCTGTTTCCATAGGATACTTGGCAAAATGGTTGGAATACAGTGTATCACTTAAAAAATCAGCACTGTTGCAAATGGCAACAGTGCAAATGGCCTATGGCAGCGGGTTGGAACTAGATGATCCTTGAGGTCCCTTCCAACCTTACCATTCTATGATTCTATGATTATGATTAAATGCAGATGATTTCTTGAGGGTTCTTTGAACTAAAGGGGAAGGAGAATATTTTTACTCAGAAGAAAGCTCTGACTAACTATGAGTTATATTGGATTTTTTTTCTTGCTTGGTTTGGGTTTGGCTGATTTGTTTTCTTTTGATTTATGTCAGTTTTTCAAAGGAGATAAGTGTCGACAAAACACACACTGAATTACATCTGTTTCCACCAGCTAAATTTATATCCTGAATTCGGGTTAAACCAGATACAATGAATATGCTCAAAAAGTGTGGGGGAGAATAAAACCACTGAGTTTTAGTTTCTTTCACTTAATAGCATGCATACTTAGAGTTGTTTTATCCAGAGATTATTCAAAAACATTGTTATTGTCCTCTCTTCTCTCATTTTATTCATCAGTAGTCTGAGTCATAGATCACTAGAGCAAGCAGATAAATACTCTGAAGACTACTTTTCTATACACAAGACATAACACCAAAAAAATATGTTCAGGTTAAACTGATGTACCAATATCTGGAAAAGATCTTTACCTTATTCACTCAACCCAGGAGTGCTATTGAATAAATTCTCCAAGTAGTCCTTGGTCACCACTCAGAGAGAGCAGCTAATCTACAGTCTCAAGAGCAAATAGCTGCTTAGATTTCCTGAGCATTTACCTATTTAACAGCATAAATGTAAGCCCCCTTTTTATTTAAACAGCTATTTTAAGTTTCTATAATGCACAGTTTGCTCTCCTCAAAGCTAGATAGCTTTGAATTTGATATAGCTAAAAATCTGATAAGTACCCTTACTAATCTTTTAGACATGTTTACAGAGAGTACAAAATACTATTTAATGTTGAATGGAGATGTAAATAAGCATAGAGATAACAAAACTTATTTATAAGCAAACACCAGAGCAATGTAAATGTTTCTTTAGAAGTGTTTTCAGAGTATTATTTCCCCACAGATGTATATGGGCATTCAAATGCAAGAAAAGGATTTCTCTGTGGAGTGACCAATTTGGTTTTATATAGCTCTAGAAGAAGACAATAGAAGAACTGTCCTCTGGCAAAACAGTCTGTCTCTGATTGAACAAGAACATTCTTACAGTACGCATTTCAGGTTATGTCCTTAGGTGTGGCAAAGTAAATAAGAAAAAAAGTATTGTGTGCAAATCCTGTGAGATCAGGTAGCCTAAATACCAAGCACTCACTGAAGTATTAGCAAACAGCATCTTCCAGACTGTATTAGGAAGTCCTCACTGAACTGAGGATTCAGCTCTCAAAGGTGTTTCTCTCATGAGCTCCGAAACCTTTCTGTGCTAAAGACCACAATTTTGATCTTTGACAAGTTATAAATTTTGTTTGAAAGGTTTGACAATTAAGACTTGGTCGCTGCTTACAAGTGAGCAAAACACAAAAGTTCTAGAAGACTGGTTATGGAAAAACACCACCGATTTCAGTAGATATTTATAAATGGTACAATAATAGGCTACAGCGCAGCAACAAAAAGAAGGCTATCAGAAAAATATTTTAAAGACATGCCGATACCAAAGTGCCAAAAAAACCCAAAAAACCAAACAACCCAAACATTTGCTACATCTGTAATAAAAAAGAGACTATAATATTTAGGTTGCAAAATGTACTGTGAAGTTAATCTAAACTAAATATAAATATGATATAAGGAACTGGAGTATTTATCCCACATCTTCTAGTCATATTTGCAGAACAGATTGCTGGTAGTCATCTATAACATAAATAATACTTTCCAAAAAATACATATCAACCTACCCACTCTTCCCAATTTGCCATTCTTTCATCTCTTTCTTTAGCTTCTTTAAGCTCTTGTTCAGCTTTTTCTTGAGCTTCTTTGATAATGCGTTCTTCAGCTGCCTTGTGTTCCAATTCCTCCTTTTCTTCATCTGTCAAACCATAATTCCGAGGTTCCCCAATTTCTTTGATGATTTCTTTTAGAATAAATCTGTTTTCAGGATCTTCAAATTTGGATACATCTTTTAAATGATACAAGAGATAAGTTTTCAAGTTTTTAATCAATTATCAATGGACATTAATAAAGAACTGCAAGATGTAGAAATTTATTCATGCTGTGTCAGTTTTTGAGTATAAGATGTTTTTGAAGGAAAAGAATATATATTATGTATTATGCAATATATAATATGTTTATAATATATAATATATATAGTATATATAATAGCTATACATGGTTTTTTTTTCACAAATTTTTCTACATCTGATTCTTTTTACAGCTAAAATAGCTTGTCTCTTTAAGATCATGTATGGGAGAAATTTATTTAAATAAGTTTAACAAACTAATTAAAATAGTTCGTACAATTACTCTATCAGTTTCCATTTTCCTACATTTTGGAGCTTGAAAATGAAGTCATTCACTGTCATTGATGTTCCCCTGTGACCAATCATATGTCAACCTATCCAGATGGATAAAATCATCAGCTTTTCACCAAGTCTCCTCCCACAGTTACACAATAGGTTATTAGAACATATCTACAAGCTTCAAAGTTTTCACTCATACAGATTTACAAATACACAGATCTGTTTTACTGTGGTTTATCTACATAAGAAATACGTAGTTTCCAGTAGGAACATAGAGACCAAGCAAGATCTTCTCTTTGATTTCTTTACTTCTCCTGGAGATTACTTGTATTAAAGTACAAGTACTAAAACTTGAAGAAAAAAGAAAAAGAAAACAAAAAAAGAAAGAAAGAAAAATGGTGACTATTTCCAGGGCTCTTGGTATCTGTCTGCATTCACTGTAAGCAGGTATTTGGCAGAAAGTATATAGAACTGTGCATGGAAACTAGGAAAAGTGGGCATTGCAGGTATCCAGAGAACACAGAAATGAAGGACTCCTTATGTAGTAAGGGAATGGAGATATAAAGGCACAGAAACGGGTAAGGAGAGCAAGTGGAGGAGGAAGAAGAACAAGAACAGCTGGAATACAGAGTCTAGATGACAATCCAGTAGTCATACTCCAGTATTCTGTTTTATGCAGTTATTTCAAAAGCTATTGGCAAAGCTTGCTTCCTATTTCATTTCAGTCACTAACTCAGATGGAAGATAACTGTTTAGTACTAACACCGGCATTCCAGAAGGTTAAGTGTTTGCAATTTGGACTTGAAGTCCAAACTCTGCTAATGAATTGTGGAGAAAGCTAACATAATTCTACAATTTTGTTTGTTTGTTTTTACAGCTTCATCTTTCAAAAAGTCAGGAATTGCATTCCTTAATTATTCTAAATTGAAAGAATAATACACTATGCCAAGCACTTCTGCAATTTTATCTGCACCTAGATAAAAAACAATTACAGTGCAAACCACTTCTCTAGTTATGTGAAATACTGCTAGTAACTCTCTTAGCCTTAAAGACTGCATTTTTTCCTTAGACAGCCAAGTAAGACTACAGTAAAAATATTACATCAATCATAATTAACTGCATTTATCTTCAAAAATACCTTTTAAATAAAACCCAAGGTTAACACTGACACTAATTGAGATCTTCAAAGGAAATTACTGTATTAATTTTAACATGTCTTATTGTAGATGGCCTAACATGCCTGTGTCACTGTCCCCAATCTGCAGATGAGAAAAAGCAAAACACAAGATAACTGACTTGCAGACTTTGTGCAGTGAGTCAGTGTAGCAAAGCAGTTTCCAGAATCTTGAAGCTCACTCTTTTGTACTAGCCATATTTTGGACTCAGAAGAAATAATAAATATTAAAGCTATTAATAAAGCTCTATGCTATCATTTTCTAAAATTTAGGTAGAAGAAAGTTTTGATTAATTTTGACTAAATATTTAACAAATCAAGCACATTTTTTAACCATTTCACACTAAATTCCTTCAGAATATGACCAAGAAATCAGTTTGCTCTCTGCTTAAGTCTGATGCTGTTTAATTCTATAAATCTGCTAAACCAACTGGACCATCAGGTAGAATGGGGTTGAGATGGTATTTGCAGAGATTAAATTATCTTTGTTATCTGTCTTTATCAATTTACATACTTTGGTGGGTAACAATCAGTGATGCGAACATAGGTAAAGAGGTAGTTCTTCAGATAAACAAGATGCAAAGACAATGTCGCTTTGAAGGTGAAAATCAACACTGCATACTGAATGTGAAAATCGTCTGGAAGTCACTGAATGTCATAGTTGTGATACCTCAATAAAGAAAATCACCAGGGCAGTGAGTTTCCTTATTTGGAACAGACTAGAGTGTAAAGAGTGATCGTTTGGCATAATTCTTAGCAGAAAACACTGCAATATTCTACTGTATACACTTCATAGGCCCAAATGAAACAAAACTGTCTTGGACAGTGCTACTACTTGCATATGCAGAAAAGTGTAACATAAAAATATGACTAAATGATGGCATCAGTCCTTAATATTGACCATTTCTTATTTTCTGCAGCAGAACTGCATGAATACTAAAATTATTACATTAACACATCATTTTTAACCACTCGTATGGCGTTATTCACAAAATGACTGACATTAAATTAATAAAACAAAAATGAGGAAATCAATTATGACTGAAGCCATTCAACAAATAACTTTGCAAAACTCATTTGAAATGAAAATTCTAAATATCAGCAGTCTGATTTTAGTTTCAGGATTTCCCCCTCATTCTTTCTTTACATACACTGTGTCCTTCTCTAGTTTTCTTAGGGATGCTGTTGCTCTTATTTCACTCTTTTTGAATAATCAGATAATAGTAACCTTCTCATGATTTCTAGAGATCAGAATTTTCTAGACAGAGAAGAGAGATGCTTTCTCATATACTATAGAACAAAATAGATTCACTCCTAGCCTTCCACCTTTAAATTCTAAAACTTTTCTTTCATGCATTATCATTTACAGATTATCCATATATCGTCAAGGCATCTGAGGACAAGACTAAAGACAAAATATAAACACCTATAATATTGAAAGCCCATGAAAGCCAATGAAGCCAAATATTACACCAATCTGTGAGGATGCTGATACAAAGATCTGCAACCTAAGACAGAAAATTAATTTGATCATTTAGCCTACAAAAATGAACAATAAAAATCCCTATTTTTTGAAACAGATTAACCAGACAAGAAAAATTCAGAATTCTTATAAATACACAGATATTTTTGCAGGTTCATAATTAAATGCTTTTTAAATCTGAATTCTGCAATGTTACATATATATTTAAATACAATCATTTTGCTATATTTATATTAATATAAATAATTTTATCTACTATGTAGATGCTATTTATATTAATTACTATTATTTATCTACTATTTATATTAATATGATAATCTGACTATATTTATATTTAAATATAATAATTGTATCTACTATTTTTGTTGTTTCATACCAATAAACTGAGGATGTATTTCAAGTTCATCAAAATAGTTGAGAACAGTTGTATCATCTGTGTTAAACTCTCTGAAGAGGCTCAGGGACTGTAGAAACCGGTCCTGGGTATAATGAGTTCCAGCAACAATTTTTTCTGGCAGATTTATTATTCTGTTTATGAGGAATTCATCAGATGCAGTCAAAGAAATAACAAATTCTGTGAAGAACAAGACATCATCGGCACCCTTATATTATTGGTGTTCCTCTTAATGTTTATTAACACTTACTATTAACACTGTTAACTTAGTATTACTAATAAATTTTAAACCACAATTGAACATAAATAGATGTAAATTATATATCTCTTCATAAATAATTTAATCAAATGCTTATATTCAACTTCTCCAGTTAGAACAACCCAACAATACTGAGATGTGTCTGCAAAGAAGCTACATATTCCAGTTTCACCCAATTATCTTACTAGTATCAGAAAGAATATTTTTGCAATAAATTGGACAAATATGCTGCTTATTTCAAGAATAAGAACAATAATGCAGGGCAGTCCACATTTCTGAGAAAACTATAATACAATCAATATATCTAAAAACTATAGGAGCAAAAACATTTCCTATGCAGGCAAAGCAATGAGTAACACTGGAAAATTTAACAACTCACGTGTTTGTCAATCCATCAAAATTCATCACTTTGTATTATGATTTTTTAATCTCACAGATAACATTGCATCTGCTGAATTAAAGTAAACTTATATATATATATATATAATTCAAATAATACATTAAAGACACTATTACAGCATGTCATAAATTGTCAACTGGTAGACTACTAGTAGACTAAAGCACATCTTTCAAGGATCCTCTCATCATTTCAGAAGTCTCATATTTGTGGTTTCATCAGGCTGAATCTTGCAGTATTTTATTAAATCAACAATAAATTTGTATTTATTAAACATGACTGTAAGAGTCAATCAGAACAACACTATTGCCTCAACAATGCCATCAGAAACTGGGACAATAAAGGACTTCAAAACTTAGGCTAATATCTTAACATGAGTTTGCAGCAGCATGCCTGAAGGAGCAGTTACTGATTCCAAGAATGGAATGCAGTCTCCATGGATACGCAGGTGCAAACATTAGAACTGCATGGGACAGAGGCCATGGTACCATTCTACAAGACAGAAAGATTGATCACACTACTGTCTCAGCTCATTCTGCTGGAGCAAACCACATAACTGCTGTCCAAAAAAAGATGGAGATCTAAGCATTGACGAGGAAATTGTGAACCCGAGGCACATTTGCTCATTATGATGTCATTATAATACTAAAACACACCTGGTTGAAAGCTACCTACCTCAGACACTCCTCTCTGGGCATTCATGGAAACTGTTCTGGAGAAAGATGAAGATTGGCACAGATAGGAAAAATGAGGGATTCTTAGCAATGACACTTTGGAAACTTCGCTACCACGGAGCACAACAATCAAAGAAGATGGCTGTCAGGACTCTGCCTGGAGCTGGGACCCTAGGGATGTTATCTTGGACCACTGGTGGTAGCTATCAGCCTCTTTCCTCTCTTTACCTTACTTTTCTCCTTTTCCTGTCAACGTTTCCACCTATTGCATGCTGCTTTATGGGCTAAAAATAAAGTTTTACTGTGTATTGAGGCAAACACCCTTTGGCAAGTTCACCTTCATTTTTCACACTTCAAGATCACAGCACACAAACCACCACATGTCCGTCCACTGAGTGGATCATATAATTTATCACAATATATTTTAGCCTTTTTTATTCATATAATTATTCAATACTATTGACACCTGTAAAACTAACAAAGCCAGGAAGTAATTTTTCTGACATCAAAGAGAAATTACTACAGCCATAGTCCCCTTACCAGCTCACCCACTTCTAGAAAAACCTCAAGAAACACAAAAACAAACCCAAGAAAACCTTCCCAAACCAACAAAAATCCTTTCCAAATAATTTTGTTTTCTAAACTAAGTTTTCTCCAAGGTTGAGAAAGTATCTTCTTAAAACAGATCCCACGCTTTGAGTACTTTCATGGGAGAAAAAGGGGTACTTCTCCAGTTCATCATAATGCATTCGCATTTTGAGATGAAGGTTAGAAGTGTGTTTTTTCTCAGGAAAAACAGAAATTATTTACTTCACAAATCAGCAGTTCATTAGTGGTTACAAACTTGGTAGAAGTCTGCTTTTAAATCAAAGCTTTCTCTTCTTCATGTAAGTGTAGGAACTAAGAAGTTTTTCAGAAAGTTGTAAATTATCATTTACTGAAATGCTAAGTATTTGAGATATTCAGCCTTCATACTACCTAATATTACACATCTTCTAAGGTAAATATGCTACATGTATTTCTTGAATGTAGTCAAACCTTACAAAGAAATCAATAACAGCAAAAACATCAGGGTGAAGTAATTTCTGCATGGATGAAAATCAGTCTTTTAATTCCCACCTTAACAACTACATTAAAATGAATTTGGTAACATCTTCCAAGATATCACACTAGAGATAAACTTACGGAATTTTAATATACCAAATTCAGGATGAATTACAAACAGATGGAGTGACATTTTAGACTTCTTGTTGGTGGCAGCAGTATTTGAAAACTCCTCTGTTTATTTTAAAAGGAATCTATCAAACTTACCAGGTATGATTAATTTATTGAATTTAGATATTTTTCTTTTTATTTCTTCATTTTCTTTTTCCACTACAACAAAAATAAGAAATTATTGGCATTTTCATTTGAACCAACAATATCATTATATTAGCTAAAAAATGTGTCCAGTACAAACAAAAGTTTGTCTATTGTTGGAAATTTATCTAACCTGGATACCAATTCAGAGAATTCATTAAGTAATTCGTGCTGCCAGTCACCACAGAATTCTACCTTGGGACTCTTAACAGTTATTTGACTAGGCAGCATAAATAAGAACATGCATATGCAATTTTAAAATGTGTCCATAGTGCTGGTCTGACCCTGGTGTCTCCTTCCAAGTACTTTACTCTGCCAAAAACAGAGACAGGGCTCAGAACAGCGAGTAGAATTATTTCAGGATAGTATGGTTAAAATGGTTTCTGACAGTAAGTATCTGTTATTCTGAATAGTCAGTAAAAGTGCCTGAAGGGCACTGGCTGAGGATGAGAATTTACAGCCCATCATATTAAGCTGAATAAGACTGTTTTTCATTTTTCTTCAAACCTCATGATGCAATTTACACATGAGAATAAGTCTTGGTCTTAATGCATGAACAGTGCTTTCTCCCAATTTGAATTATATGTCACAGAGCTCCTCTGAAGTCATATATACTGTAGCTGATCTAATACACCCACTCTAACACAGATCACAAAACAAGTACTGGTGCACTGACTAGATGCCCTCATTAAGCAGCCCTTAAATATTATGAAGAAATTCTGCCTTAGTGCTTGCTTGATTGGAGTAGACCAACAGGCTATGGGAGACCTGATCTAGTTGAGGATGTCCCTGCTCACTGCAGGGAGGTTGAACTAGATGACCTTTACAGGTCCCTTCCAACCCACATAATTCTATGAACACAGAACAAGAAAGCATCCTCCATATTTGTGCTTTTACTTAGTACTTTGTCAGCAAATATGATCTGAAAACTACCTTGTGCTTAAGTAAGGTGAGTTATAATGCTACCTACATTTTAAGCATCATGTGAAAATGACTTTGTTTTGTGTCCTGCATTGCAGTCATCACAGTGCAGTGCCGATGCACTTGCTAGCATGGAGAACAACAATGCTAGTGACAATATTAGCAGCAATAAAAACAAACGGAGCAATACTTACAGTTAAAAAGAGCTTTTGCCTGCTCGTAGGTCTCTGGGAACCCATCTAAAACATACCCCTGATTCCTACATGGCATAGATTTTAGCTTATCCTTTATAAATTGAACAATGTACTGATCATCTAGATGACCTAAGACACAAAGAAGATTCGTAAGTACCTACTTTATGGAAAATAGATATCTGGAATTAAAAGTTTTAATTTATCAAAGAAACTTCTATAGAGACCCTAAAAAATTCAAGTGTTTGGAGTTACCGTTTGTATATTACATATAGTCAATGATCTATGGAATACAAATCTAATCTATACAAATATATTAGATTCTAATATACATTAGAATATATAAAATATATAAAATATATATGAAATACATAAAATAAATTTCCTTCTTGCTTACAAGGATATAAATATTAATATTTTAGTGATACTAAACATTAAATTGTGGGGCGGTGTTAAATAATACAATCAGATTTTAAATGAAAGTGGCAAAGAATTATAGGAAAAAAAGAGAAAACAATTCTCTATGTACAATTAACAGTAAGACTTAAAACAGTCTCGCAAAACAAATGTGAGGTAGGTTTTACAAGTTTCTTTTATAGGTTAATAGATTGAGATATGAAATGGTTTATGAACTTGGTCTACATTGTTGAGCAAATATGTGCAAGAAAAAGGTCTGGCTTGACCTGATTTTTTGTCCTTTTACAAACATTGACTCCAGTTTCCTAAATTATTTTGCATCAGCTTTTAGAAGCGTTAAACATTTATAAACCACTCTAATAATCAAAGTATGTTACTATTTAAAAGGCATCGTTACTAAAGATTTTCAAAACCTGCCTGGACACATTCCTGTGTGACCTGCCCTAAGCTGTTCTGATTTGCACAGGAATTGGACTTGATCTCTGGAGGTCCCTTCCAACCTCTAGTATTCTGCAGACATTAAAATTCTTCAGCAAATGCCATTTACTTTTTGGAAATGGCCTAAATGCTATATGAAGAAATTCAAAAGCCACACAGTTTCATAAGATAGTGCAGTATTTCTTTTGCAAAATATATACCTTCCAACATATAAGGTATACAATGTAAAACATTGTATTTGATTTTTAAATTAGGTACAAAAGATCAGGGCACAATTCTTGCTTTTTTTACATTTGCAGTGTTCCACTTGTTAATAAAATGAAGTCTTAGTACTTTGATTTCCTACCTGCATTCTCCATGCTTTGTCTTACTGTAGCTAATAACTCATGTGTTGTTTCTACATTTACACCCTCCTCCTCTTCATTATTTTCTCCCTTTTCTTCCACATGGTCAGAGTCTGTTTCTTTAGAAGCCACAATTCTTTCCTGAAGACAAGATGAGAAATATAAATAGGCTCGGAAATTTCATAACCTTTTTTTTTTTTTTTTAATATACACAGATACAATAAAAACAAAATCAATATTAAACCATTAACTTCACATAATGCCTTCGGACAGTGAAATACTGAGCAATGACCAGTCTCTAAAAACAGTTTATGCATCCCCCAGAGGAGGTCAGTATATCAAAAGATATTTCTGTTCCGAAAGAATGAATTATAACTAATTTTTAGACGATGCCAGGTATTTTTAAATCATATATATAAAAATAATAGCAGTATTAGAAAACAGTAACACACCAGATTTGCTATTGTTTCAGAAATCACATCATTTATGTTAATGTGATGTAGTTTGTAGTGCTTGCAGAGCTCTTCAGCAATGGTAGATTTGCCAACCCCAGGAGGACCATGAATGTAAATTTTAAGAGGCTGGAAAAAAAAAAAGTTGCAGATACAAGATCATTCAAGCAATATGGATGTTTTAATGTAAATGGAACAGTCTTTAACTAATAGGAAATAACTATTATAAAAATATCATATAAAAATGAAAATACATTTTAGTTTTATTCATTTATTTATTTATCACCAAATAACTCCTACATCATCTATAGGCTTTAAGTAACAAAGTTTAATTTTAATATGCCACTTTACCATTGGAGAAAAAGCACACTTCTATTTAATAGACTCACAGATGAACTTACAGTGGCCCTATTAGCTTTTGAATGATCGAAACGGACAAAACAGAACCCCATAAACAGGATGCAATGATTTTTGGAGTTAGGAGGCAGATATTCTATTATACACACGCAATACCTCTATTTTCCAGCTGAGGTAGAGTTGTTGTCATCACAATGATTATTAATCTTGAAAATTTCAGATCCATCACAATCTTAAATTATGATCAGTTTCATATTTTACCTATGTCGTTCATGGATGAATAAGTGTAATTAAGAATTCAGTATACACTATCAAATATATTATTCAACAAACTCAGAATCATACATCATTAATGCCTATTTTATAGGCATCATACATCATGCCTATTTTAATTCATTAAATCTCACAGTACAAATGACAAATTTAATAGACTACTGACAGGGATGGAAATCTAGGTAGCCTTCCCTCTCTCCTTGCCACTCGGTATGTCTCTATTTTGTACTGATTTTTTTTAATTGCATGCACACATACTCAGATCCAACATTTAAACCCAAACACAGATATTATAATCTTTTCAGAAACATGCAGGGGTTTTAATGAACAACCTTGAATGATAGTACTTGTGATTTGTTTCATACCTCCTGAACTCCTGTTCAGAGTTTGAAGAAGATTTAGACATGCTGAAGAGTTTTATTGTACTTATCAATACTTGAATGTATGCAAGCATTTTTGTGCACCTTTCAATAACCTTCCCTATACATTTGAATACAAAAGCTCTAAATATTAAGCTACCATAAGAATCAGAAAAGTTGCTTAGTGCACTCCATAATAGAGCAGAGTAAAATGAAAGCTACCTTGCAATTGAATATCCTGGGTCACTAAAATAATGAAGAACACAAAATATTTGTTTAACTACTATTATAAAAAAAGCTTAAATAATAGATATATGTATTTCATGGGACATGAAATACATATATGTATGTCATGAGACAAAATACGCCGAAAATGCCACATATTGCATACAGAAACTAGTTTCAAAACAGCAACTCAGAGGGTTTCAATTTTAGGCATTAAAGAAAGAAAACATAATAATTATAGCTGCCTGGGTTCATCGTTCTGTGGCTTAACCTAGGCTTTGGCAGGGAGTTGGACTTTATAATCTCCAGAGGTGCTTTCCAACTCCTACCGTTCTATGACTCTATGATTACTGTTTTAATTAGAATTCCTTCTATTTTAACTTCTTCCATTTAATTTGCAGGTTTTATGTTCACTTGGTTTGTATTTATGTCATTCTTCTATGTAGTTTCATCTAAAGAAGTTAGATCTCATGTTTATATAACCACTTCTATTGGTGAAAAAAGGAGAGAGACATTCTGAAAACAGCGTGGACCAAACCATTACCAGTAATCCCCGACTTTGCTTGTATTCCTTGATGATTTGTTCAATGTTCTCCACCAGTCCTGCCTGAGCAACCCACTTAATGTTGAAAATCTCATTCAGAAACAGAGATTCCATTCGCAGATTCACAAGCAACATGTCCAAATGCATTTGCTGAAGGAGCAAAGAAATATTTATTTAGAAACTTAAACTACACATGTTAAACAATGCTGCCTTAAACTAGAGACAAGAATGGAGGACTGAGAACAGTAAGATTTAAAGCATAGAGAAAGAGGCTTTGTGCACAAAGCAAACAAGACTTTTTAAACTTTAAAAAAAAAAACAAACCATTTTCAATAATTCTATTTCATGAAACATTAATAATTCTGTACAGTACAAAGGCTTCATATAATAGCAGGAAATAACCTTTCTCATAAATTTATCAAGTTCCCTTTTAAAACTACCAGGGCTGTAATATGTTTAGCTGTCCTATGAAGAGTTTAGTACAGATAAATAGATAAATAAAACATAATCCATGCACGCCGTGCTATTGTCAGTCTTGACAGCACCTATTAATTTTTTTTAAATTATTTTTATCATTTTGTACATGTTTTGTTAGAGTGCTCTAGTATATTTTGTGCAGCACTGACATCAATGCTGCAATGTTTTTCTAAATCTGTTCGGTGATGGTTAGATTTTAGTTTGTTTGTTTTCTAAATTTAAACTCAACATCTATTTTTAGGAATTCTCTACGGACAAATTTTTCTGGTGAAATAAAAAATAAATTATATATCTTGGGATATTGTACTTTTAAGTTTAGATCCTTCCATTTAAATAATAAAAGGGAAAAAATACTAACTGTTAGCTCTTTACTCAGGAATGCATTTTCTTTTGGAATATTCTCAATTTTTCCTGGTCCAACATTTTTACTGATGCACTATCAAGAAAAAAAAAACAAACCAACAAAAAGAGAAATCAGATTATTAAAAACAATTGTACAGGATTTCTGCAGATAAAATACGTGCTTTAAATTTTATGTTACATGATACCTGAAAAATCAGTATACTGATTCGAAACAGATTAAAGAAACATTAATATATTGTTAGTATTAAATGCCTTTTTGTTATATCTCACTTCCACTTGCAATAAAAAAAATCAAAACAACAAACAAACAACTCAAAATAACAGAAAAATGTTCTAAATCTCCTAAATCTATGTATGACTTCCTACCTAAAAGATACTGGGGGGAAAAAATGAATCAAATCTCTTACCTTGATTAATTCTTGAAGGGTGTGCATAGATGCATCTACTGCAAGTACATAGCGAGACTTTGGCCTGCGGTCTGCTATATTTTGTACCACTCTGAAACAGCAAGTACAGTCAGGGTTGGTAGCCAAAGAAGAATATTGGCCTTTCATTGTTAAATGCATTTCAGAATCAACACAAGAGTTGATTCTTCAAACCTTGCAGGACTCGTCAGAGCACAACATTTTCATATATATTTTCTTTAATAAAGAAGCACAACTAGATAGTTCACTTGAAAAATAGTTCAAATGAAAGAGAACTCTCCATCTGACCTGGTAAGAAGGAACAACCAGTGTTCTTAAGCCCATCGCCCCAATTTAAAAGCCTTAGTACTCTCCAATGTATTTGGATTTGTTATCTAGATAGGTATCAGTCACTTTCAAGGGGATTTTTTTTTTACTTACGCTGCTAAATCAACAACATGAATTGTTGGAATGAAATTGTTTCCATGTCCAAAAACAGGTATTGTAGGAGTCTCGCTAAGCCAACCTGTCTGAAAATACAGATGGAAAATGAAGCAGCACTATAAAAAAGGAGGAGCATTTGTTTACCAGGCATATCTATATAGATACATTCAGGATTTAAAGTTCAGTTTCTGGAATGATTAATGGAATTGCAGTAAAGAAAACAGTTATTGGGAAATACTGATTGGCAGCCTACCAAACCCCTGAAATTGTTTTTTAGAAGAATATTCTTTGATCTTGACAAATATTATTTTATATTCCAAATCAAAGAAATGGTTGGAATGAAGAGAGGGAATTTAATAAATGTTTATAAATATCTGAGGGCTGGGTGTCAGGAGTGGGGGACAGGATCTTGTCCCTTGCTCCCTGTGATAGGACAAGGAGCAATGGATGCAAGTTGCAGCACAAGAGGTTCCACCTCAACACAACGGGGAACTTTACTGTAAGGGAGTCACAGAACACTGGAACAGGCTCCCCAAAGAGACTGTGGAATCTCCTTCTCTGGAGACTTTCAAGGTCCGTCTGGATGCATTCCTCTGTGATCTGAGCTAGATTGTATGGTCCTGCTCTGGCTGGGGTGTGGGACTTGATGATCTCTTTGTGTCCCTTCCAACCCCTGACATCCTGTGATCCTGTGAATATAATGCTGATAAGACAGGCATTTTTCCTGACTTCATTGATACGACAGCTGTGTTTTCACTGTAAAGTACATATGAAGATACTGTTCAAAAACTATGAAATACCTTAAAAATACATAGTTTAAAAAATGGAAAACATTTCTACTGTAGCTAAAACATTTCAAAACAATCAAATAATTACTTGTTTTATTCACTAAAGCATTACACTTAACCTGTGATAATACCAAAGATATTTAAAAGAAAAAAAAATCAGTTTGAGTGGTTAGGACCCTAGAAATCAAATGAACCTTCAAAAAGAGTTGGCTGTCTACCTTAAAAAAGTAGTGAAAGATTTCTTCTCCAGCTCCATATTGGTGTCCTGAGGCAATAACATAAGTTGAAAATTTACGCTTGTTCTGTGAAGTAAAATCAACATGAAAACTTTTATAAACATATGGTACTGCAAATGGAATACTGGCTTACCCTGAATCCTGAATACTTGTGTGATAAATATACAAAGTGTGCAAATTATATCACTTAAAATTTGTACCTAGAGCTGTTACTGCATATCTTGTCATTTCCTAAGTCATATTGTTGCTATTTCCTTAAAAAAAAGTTTTACTCAATCATAATTGAAGTAACTTATGCAAATCAATGAAGTGAACAGGATAAATATTGTTTCTGCTTTCCACTTCCAAGGAAAAAAAAGAAGTGAACATTCATCTATACTACTCCTTAAAATGCATTGTATTTGCATTTGGCTGCCCACAGAAGTGGGAAATGCAGGATTAATGATTTTATAATTACTTTACTATCATTTTGATATAAAAAAAATTAAAAACTGTGAACTATCCACATGTTTTTCCTAACTACATATCACAATCAAACCCATGTATTTTTGTGCTGACTATTATTGCATAATGTCAGAAATGTGTCTGTCTTGGCTGCCTCTTTATGTATAATGTTATGGCTTGGGTCAGTGTTGAGGATAGTCATACTGAGGAAGAGAAAGATTTTACAATTATTTTAAGGAGAAAAACAAAATTAACAAATAATTCGCATGTCATAAGATCCTAGACATTATGTACCTATTTAACACTCTGTAAAAGAACCTACTTTTACCAGCAGATAATATAAATGAGTAGATTTGGGATCCATTTTTGTGAAAAAATGCATTTTTTGTCATCATCCTTATAATATTTCAGAAATGTAAAACTAAGAATAGGTTCAGTCAATCTTTGATTATATAAGCAAAGCATCCTGCAAAAGGGTAACAAGTTGTAAATCAGTGTATTGTATCTGTGAACATGTTTTTTATCTATTTACTTACAAAATAAAACTTGGTACTAAAAACTATCTCAACTCAGCTGAGTGCAGCATGAGAAACATTAAAATTGGAAGACATAATAGGTAGTGTAAGAACTTCCACATTTAGTTTGCTCAAGTAGTAGCATGATAGAAGCTGTTTGCACCCTAAGAGAAGCAGCAAACGTGCCCCGGGAGAAGACATGTTGTATTTTGTGTCTCCCAGCAGGAAAAATCTGACTGTTGTAAAAGCACAGGAGGTGCTATTTCTCATCTCCGTTAAGAAGAATGTAACACGTAGGATTTTCTTCCATTTACCTTCCAGTAGCTTCTTCAGTAGCAATTTGTGGAGACAAACCAGAATTGATCACTGAATGCTTTGTTTCATTGAAGTACAATCCTCTGACACAGGTTCAAGTGCTCTAAAAACATCTATTTAGCGTCACAACTCACATATATGAGAAGGTACTAGCTGAGATGACTTGAATATACTTAATTTTAAAAGTAAGATAATTGTTGGGCAAGCTTCAGTTACAGCATTTTAGTTACGGATAACGATCTTCACGGTCCTGTGTAATATTCGTTAAAGCCACTAGATGTCACATTCTAGCTATTACAATTAGCTCTATGATTTGGTGGGTTTAAGTTTGTTTGTTTTATTCTAATAAAATGCTTCGAGTGGGAATCAGGTCTAAATTAATGGTTTCAGGAACTGTGATACCACCATGTACAGAGCCGGGAGATGAAAAGCTCCTCTGTCTGTCACAGACAGATGTTGCTCCACGGATTCTGAATTAGGCAGGACCCCAGAGTCAGTGTCTTCTCTCCAAGAAAAGCTACACAGTCCGAAAGCCCGGCCGTAAAGACAAATTTAAAAGACCGCTGGTGGTAGAAAGCAAAGACTTCTATATCACAACCATTGCAGAATTTTAAGTAAAATATAGGTGGGAGATATGCTAACTCAAAGGAACAAAATCTTGCATAAAGCAACAACAGCCATTAAATTGCACTCTAAACAGATATGAAGGCTAAGACTTAGTCCATCCATTTCTAGCTGCAAAATTTCTCTAGATGGCTGACACAGCTGCTGAATCCTAGGATGTCCTGAGGGAGCTCTTTGCACAGGAAGGACATGGACCTGATGGAGCAGATCCAAAGGAAGGCCACAAAAATGATCAGGAGGTTGAAGAATCTCTGCTACAAAGACAGGCTGAGGGAGCTGGGATTGTTCAGCCTGGAGAAGGTTGTTCAACCTTCCAGTACCTGAAGGGAACCTACAAAGAATGATGGAGAGAGACTGTTTACAAAGGCCTGCAGTGACAGGATGAAGGGCACTGGCTTCAAATCAAAGAGTAGATTTAGACTGGATGTTAGGAGCAAGTTCTTTACTGTGAGGGTAGTGGAACACTGGAACAGGTTGCCCAGGGAGGTGGTTGGGGCCCCATCCCTGGAGGGTGAGACTTGACAGGAGTCTGGGGAACCTGATGTAGTAGAGGTCACCCTTGCTTATGCAGAGCGGGTTGAACTAGATGACCTTTGGAGGTTCCTTCCAACCCAGACCATTCTGTGACTCTGTGTGTAATGTTGTTATTTCTTTCACAGATGGCATATTCCCCAGATGTCACTGAATTTAGAAATGAGTAAGAATAGCAATCTAGAAGTCTCCATCTGTCATAGGAAGTAAATGTTGATCTCTTGGGAAGAACAGATGCTTTAGAGCCTTTCTGTTCCAAAGTGCTGACAAAAACTGAAGCACAGCAATGATACCCACTGCAGCTCCCCCTGAAGTTGTGGAGGAAAATGGCTCCTTTTCAAATGTCGTTTTAAATACCGTCCCACTGCTTTCGCAACAGACCTTGTCTGGCAAACACACAGAAGTTAATTGGATTAATACCTTTGTTATGTAGTGACTCAGTGTTTTGGAACAGTCTGAAAAAACGAGTCAACAGTTCACCTGGGTGTTACTAGTGGTAGAAGTTATTGCAAGGTTTGGGGGACACTGTTTACAAGCTTCATGTCTCTAACACCACAAGTATGAAAGTTATTTCACAGTCTTATAATTCCATGTTAGCAGAGTAAGAACAACTTGATCTTTCAAGCTGTAAACCAAGTTTTACTCGCATCCTGTACTAGCAAACTATTCTTAGAATAGAATATAATGTCTAGTACTATGTTCTCAACAAGTCATGACAAGTAGGTTGATAAGGTCCAAAAAAAAAAAAAAAGCCAAAGAAAGTAATTTTAAAATACATATAAAGTGATAACATATATTCTAGTTGTTCTGAGTCAGCTCTATGGCCATGATTAAGAAGTGAAATACGGGGTCACCAAGCTCTCTGCTCCAAGTGCACAACCTATCCAGGAACGTGGTAGTTGTGGCCAAAGCATCTTTTAAGTATTTAAATGAAATATAATATTAACATTAGTTGCTAATAATTAAAGATGCTGTTTTCTTTTATCCTCAAGTATTTCTTTACACAGGGCTCAGCTTTAATTCTTTCTAATACAATGAAACTATTTTCGATGAGTGAAGACATTTAAAAGATATAGTTTCTAAGTTCCATTACTAGGATAATGATCTAAGTAAAATGACAAATAAACCTATTTTTATAAAATAGGTTGGCCCTTTACTCTGCTCTCATCAGACCCCGCCTGGATACTGTGTGCAGTTCTGGAACTCCCAGCATAGGAAGGACATGGAAGTGTTGGAGTGGGTCCAGAGGAGGGCCACGAAGATGATCAGAGGGCTGGAGCAGCTCTCCTATGAGAACAGGCTGAGAGAGTTGGGGTTCTTCAGCCTGGAGAAGAGAAGGCTTTGAGGGCACCTGATAGTAGCCTTCCAGTATCTGAAGGGGGCCTACAGGAAGGCTGGGGAAGGCTTATTTACAAGGTCTTGCAACAACAGGACAAGGGACAATGGGTTTAAACTGGCAGAGGGGAGATTTAGACTGGATGTTAGAAGGAAGTTCTTTACAGTGAGGGTGGTGAGGCACTGGAACAGGTTGCCCAGGGAGGTTGTGGATGCTCCCTCCCTGGAGGTGTTCAAGGCCAGATTGGAGGAGGCCTTGAGTGAGCTGTACTAGCGGGAGGTGTTCCTGCCTATGGCAGGGGGCTGGAGCTAGATGATCCTTGAGGTCCCTTCCAACCTTACCATTCTACGATTCTATGATAAGAAAGCTCTTTACATACAGTTTTACCAAGTTTGAGAACAAGTTTTTCAGCATTTATGTGATCCACAAAGTTAGGATGAGGTTTTCGTTTGCAATACTCTTCCTCAGTAAAAGGAATCTCAGGATCTTCCTGTGAAGGAAAAATTGTGACTGCTATGTATGTCTTGGAACAATTTTAAAAGGACGAAATAGTTAAAGTAGGTTCTTAAAAATATTTTTTAAATTGATTTAATTTGAAATTCTTAAAAATTCTGAATCTCAAACTTGAGGTTCAATATTTTGCAAATGTCAATAATGTCAAGATTTTAAATCAAATTTTAATTTTTTTTATATTTAAAAAAATTGTTACTATATATAGCATTACATAATCTTGAAAAACTCTATCTGTAACATAAATTTGAGAATTGCAATAGCATACTACAAAGTTTTCCACATGGTTCCTCATATATATATATGGTTCCATATGTAGATATAAAGAGGTACCTATTTATCTGTCTATACACTGACCTAAATAAGTATTTCATTAAATACGTAGTAAATAACAAGATTTTGTTATGACTGAAGGACAGTGCATAGCGCAGTTAGTATAGGTCTTACCTCTTGTCCAAGCAGTCCCTAATATCTGCCTGGTTTATTGTAGCACAGTGTCTAAACTGATCTGTCCAGTGGGATAAACTGAAGAATTTTGCCCAGGTAGAAAGATCATGAGAAAAAAACCACAGTTGCTGATACTAACTTTAATAGGTATTGCTGAAGTACACGCTGAAATACTTTGTTCAGTTTAGTGAATACTTTCCATTAAATGGAAACATTCTGTTAAAAGGAAAAAAAATGGTTTGTATTACTTACAGGGTGAGGGGGTTTGCTCTTTGCCCAGCTCATTATTGTTGAAATGAGAATGAATAACTTCGGTGTTGCAAAATGCTCTATTTCCATGTGTAGGGCTGTTAAATTAAAGCACAGAAATTTAGCTAACGTAGATTGCATTATTCAACCTGTATTCTTCCTTTTATATAAAGGTCCTGTATAGACATTTGTACTGTAATGTTCTATGTGATATGCATTTTTAAGCAAATATGCTTTATTTGGATTAGGATAAACCAATATTATAAATCAGAAAATAAAACAAAAAGTCAAATAAATTTAATAAGTAATCAAATTATTTGCAATCAACATAATCTCCATAGAGGTATTTATCATGGGGGAAAAAAAAAAAAAAAGAAACAATCTATCCTTGGAAATGATGCATCTTTACCACTGAGATACAGAAACAAAACAGAAGTGTGGCTTTTTTCAAGATGGAAACAGAAAAGTACAGAATAAAACTTCCTTATTTTAATTTAGAGCAAAATGATTCAATGTGGGTTATATAACTTCTGACGATGTTCAAGTATTTACTCCGTAAACATGAAATTGTAATTTAGTTTAACTTTCATATACAGAACAATATTACACTGTCACCGTAAAACAATTCCAGATGCTTATTAGAATTTGCACATAACAGCCAGGAGAAAGTTTCAGAACAACTGTTAGCAGTATTTTGTGTCAGACTTTTAAACTGTTTTAAAAAAAATATTATATAAAATAACAAACATTATTTGAATATCACAGGAGCAAATTTTCTATCCACCTCCCAGTGCAAATAGATAAGATGATGGTTCACAGTTATTTAGGGAAATAACTATCTAACTGCCTACACAGATATGTCATTTAAAGTGTCGGACTATTTCATGACAGCTTCACTCTAGCATTCACGAAATAGAGAATTGATGGTTCTTTATGGTAAATTTGATACAGTAACAAATTTTCTGTTTAGCTGATAGCTATACTAACCAGAAGCAGCCCATGTTGCTTCTTCAATCTGATTTGCATCCTCAGTGATGTTGTATAGTACAATCTCACACTCAAGCAGGTGACTTAAGAGCTCTTCTCGTGAAGAGTTCTGGAGGAAACAAATAGTTAGAATCTGTTGTTAAAATAAAATTTAAAAAAAAAAAAAAAAAAAAAAAAGAGGGAGAGAGAAATATCCAAAAATTGTTTTCAAGTTTACCTTGCTGATAAAATGTAGTTTTCTAACACTATGATGTTGGAATAATTCATAGGATGGATGTCAAACTTTATGTGTCAGATACAAACAAGATGACATAATGTAAATTAAATACTGAAACTTCTAATTTACAGTACATATTAACATAGTTCAAATGGTTGTACAAGTTTTAGTGGTATTTTAGGATTCGTACTTTCAGTGCAGTGATATTTATAGTTATTTTAAACAAGGATCAGTTGGCAGAATAGAGAAGACGTTTTAAAATGTCTATTTCCTTGCAAAATAGCATCCTGTGATTTTTTGTTAAATGCCAACTGTCTGCATCACTTGAGTAAGTCTAGCAAACACCTGGGCAAGAGCAGTGATTAAGATTAAATACTGCCAGTCATAACTTTCTCATTGAAAAATTCAGCTGTGTAGACATTTAAATCAAAATTTTCAAATGTTTGAAGACATTCTGGATAAGGAATTTGAGACAAAGAATATTTAAGTTTCAGAAAACCAAATCAAGCAGTAGATAATCACATTCTTTTTTAAAAGCCTCTTTTAATAAAGTCTAGATACATCTTTATACAAAGCTGTACGTATTCAGAACAATTAGCTGCTAGTGAAAGCTGTGATTTCAGTGAATGATTTCAAGCACTAGTACATTTATAACACTGATAAAAGACAGACAAGAAATACTTGAGGAGAAAAAGACCATTGACCTGAGTGATGTCCTGTCCATAACTATATTAAAAAACAAAACAAAACACTTATTTCAAGTCTGAGCTCCTTTCTTTTACTATTTGCCATATTAGACTTAGCAGGGAGGGAGTGTGCAGGATGCAGAATACAATATATGCATACATCTTACAGCTGCAACAAATTTTTGTTCCATATATTTGCAAATATTAATGCATGTGATTTTACACAACTTGTAATATTTTTAATATTTAATGGCTATCTGAAATAAGACCCTTACTTACTGCATATGTTTCCTCTGCAAAAGATGGTTTAGCACTCTCTGGTTTAGAAAGGGTACCCACTATTTGGTAGATTCCCTCCTTTGGCCCACTAGAAACTTCAGCAGATGAATTATTTTCACTTTCCTCCTCCTCATTCTCCTTCTCCTCTTCTCGAAGGCTTTCAAGCGACGCTCCAACAATACATTTGGATAAATACTGCAATATACAAGACACACATTCATATGCAAATATATTGTACCCTACACGGGTTCTCTTGGTCTTGTGAAAGACACTAGCACTGACTAGCCGTAATCCTCTTATAGGTAATGTAGCTCAGAATACAGTTTTTCAGTGAACAGGAAAACATTAGTCCTCAACCTCAGCTGTAATGTTTTGTCAGACTTGCATCCTACGACTCGAAGTGAAAGTGTTGGTGAGTCCCTAAAACGCCTCTGCTCTGCAACCTGTTCCGTCCTAGGTGATTGTTCATTCAGAGAGATGTTCTCTCTCCACAGTGACCAGCTGTTGCCCAAGATCGCCCGACTTGCTTTATCTAATTCTTGCTTTTAAGTCCCATTTTTCCTCCTTATTATCTTAACTCCTTTTTGCCCTGAGTCTCTCTTCTCAGCAGCTGCTTTAGACGACCCTAGCTATCCGGCTGGCTTCCCGCCTCTCGCTGGAGTACGCCCAAGCTATAGTGCTACCGAACGAGAGCCCAGCGGGAAGGCGAAGGCAGCCCTCTCTGGCAGCGATGGCCGAGGAAAGAAACCACGGCGGCGAGCAGATGAAGGCCGCCCATTCGGTCACCTCGCCGACGTTGAGGCCGCAGTAAGAGTCGAGATGGTTGAGGAAGACCCGACGGTTCCGCTCCGACTCCGCCGCCATCGCCACGGCCTGCACTGGGGACGCGGCCCGTTGCCGTGCGACCAGAGGCGGCTGCGCAGAGCGCGCGGCGGGCTGCCCTGAACGAAGCGGCCTTTCCCCGGCAGGGGGCGCTGCGGCCTGACCTCCGGCGGGTCCAGGGCGCCTTGCGGCAGCCGCCGCTGTCAGCACGAGCGGGTGTCCCCGTGTTGCTGTGACACCTCATTGAGCCTGGCTTAGGACGAACACAGACTGGACCAGCCACGCAGTTGGGGCTTTGTTCCTGACTTCTAAGTGTCCAACAGGGCAAAAGATAATGTGTTATGGCTGAGACAAAAATAACTTTAATTAGGTTATTAAGCATCGCTTCAGACAGCAGGCTGGCTTTGAAGAGCTTGTGTATTTCGTAGATGAATAGATACATCAAGCCAAGCAGCGCTCATTCAGGGGTTTGGACAATGAAAACAACCGACAGTCTGAAAAGCCCTATTGGAATTCGACATTGTCAGTGCTTAAGAGAAGCTCCTTCCATAGAGGTAGCAAAGCCTAAGTACAGAGGCTAGAAAGCATCTTGTTCCGTAACTCAGATAAGGTGGAATGACACAGCTTTTGTATTTTTGAGTTAAGGTTCGTTGTTGTAATGTGCTGCAGCATTGTTTCTTCTCGCAAGACCTACAAAACACCTGTTTTGAAAGTATTTCTCAGGACATAAAAGACAACGCATTTTAAAAATCTCTAAGAAAAAAGTCTATGCAATGCAACATTTCATTTTTACACACGTGTGTCTATAATTTCCTTTACAATGTCCTCTTCACAATCACCCATCTTTATTTTTTCCCTCCTCAGGACAGTTTTAGTAGACACAAGTTTACAATCAAAGGTTTTCACATATAAAAATATCTTAAAATAGTTAAAATGTGAGAGGAGCAAACAACCATCACACTCATTTCTGTAATTCCTCTCCCAGTCTTAAACCTCTCCCTTCCCAAGAAAACTGCAACACACCAGTACATTTATTTAATACTTTACTTGTTCAATTTCAATGACTAACGTAGTTGCAAGAAAAAATATTGAAATATAAATCTGGTAAAAGTACATTCTCCTCACAGAGGACTAACTGTGCCACAGAACTGTGTGCAAGAAAGCCTATGAAATTTTTAGAGCATGAAAGCATATCCTAGGGTAGAAGATTAATATCGTAAGTTTCGACCTTAAACTATAAAAAAATTAACATGAATTTAAGTTCTGGAAAACAGAAGTGCTTTTTCTTGTCAGTTGCAGTTGTACATCACTACCCCAAAGCTATTTTAAAAGCTCTATTAAACTTCTCTAATAAGATTAATCCTTAGCTGGTAAAAGTAAAATAGTTCTCTTGATGTCACTGGAAACTGCATTCATCCTTATGTGCAATACCAAAAAAGCTACTCTATGTATTTGTCACAAAAGCATGGCAGAACAAGGGCAAGATTATTTAAATAATGATGCACAAATGCTGAATAATACAAGAATACAAAAAGTGTGAACATCACAATGTTCAACAGTAACGGTATTTCTAACCAACTGTAATTTTTAAAAAGTCTATCATTCAGTACATACTTGAAAAGTTACAGCAGAACAATATATTTATAAAGAGATTTGTATGAGTTTTAAAGTAAAAAACACAAGTTATATCTTCCAGTTCGTATTAGTCTTAACAAATTACATACACCCTTTGGTTTCAAACCAATATAGCATAACTAACATTATGGTGCTCACTTAGTATTCATCAGGAGAGGACAATTGTACATTTCAGGGAGAAAAGGTGAAAAAAGGGGGTAACAAGGTAACAAAGTACTGCATTATAGAAAGTAAAGGTTGAAGCAAAAATACTCTTGGGTTTATCCTGTACATCCTGTAAACATACATTCAGAATAGTAAACAGGTTAAAATGTCTTCTGAGCCTCCAAAACAATTACAACAGAACATACACATATATATATAGCATATATAACATTGTCTTTAAGAAATGTAGCCCATTACATTGTAATTCTGTGCTTAACTCATTGCGATTCAGACAATACATTCATATATTAGCAATACATCTCATTTTTCATTTGAACTTTGCTGGCTGCCATAGATAAGGACAAATGAAATAGCACTGAGCTTTGCCTTTACCTCGGATACTGTAACTATACAAGCAATGCTCAACTGTTCAAGAACCATCTTTCTAGTTACTGAAGCTGAGAACCTTCAGATTTACGCAGAGCAAATCAAGCTGAAATTCTGTTCTTTGCAGGACAGTAGTTTTCCCAATTACTTTTCATTAATTGGGTAGAACAAGTAGTTAGCTTCTATTTTAAAAAGCAGGTATAAAAATTATCACTAAGCACACACAAAAATACTAATTGTATATAAAACATTCATATCCTCTCTAAATGTTTTACAGTTTGCAATAATAACACTTTGAAAGGAGACCAAATTTTTTTAACAATCTAAGCTGAAACTTATTTGCTCACATACAACAAAAAGGAAAGCAAAACTGAGGAGCTTCCTTGCTATTTACCAAAGCAGCTTGTAATAGCATTATGATACACACAAATCCACTACAGTAAAATTCTATACAGTAGTACTAGCAGTAACTAGATATTAATGCAAGAAATGAAGGTTAAGATTCGTGATTACATTTGTAAGAAAGATCTCAGTGACTCATACTAATAATTCCTTCTAGCACTGAATCTTCCTCCCATCTGGGTAAATCACGACTGACTCTCGTTCTTCAAAGCTTCTAGCCTTTGTAGTAGTGCATTTCCAAACACCTCTCGATACGCGGGGCTGAGAGAGTCCAGTAAGGAGTAGACAGTTTCATGGTACGGAGTTTGCAATCTGTCATCGGTTTGATCGAAATCGTAAGCTACTACCTGCAACAAAGAAGTTGCCAGTTAAATTTCTGCAGTTAGGATCACCTAGCAATGGGAAATAGATATCGTAGCACTTTGACAAACAGGATAGTACAGTAATGTGACAACAAAACACCCCGGATTCAAATTATAATCTGCACTTTCTACTATGGGGCTTGGTGGTAATACAGTATTTAGACCTTTTGTCCGAAACTCAGAATACAGTAAAACCTATTAAGAAAGTCTTTGGAAGGAAGTCTTATATACAAACGCTTGCACAAAACCCACAAATGGTCAAAAAAAGAATTGTATACAAGCTGTATTACTGATTTATCAAAGTTCCTCAGAAACCCAAAGGCTCACATACCTGTAACCTACCACTTCAATCTCAATCATTTTGCAACACAAATAAATGCCTGATTTTTCACCAACTCCCCATCATGCTTTGTTGGAAGTAGCTAGTTAAAGTTCCACTTTCCAGGAGAAAACATGTTAAACAGGCTTTCATAAAAGTACGCTAAGAATTTGCACCTATTCAACACAATCATTGTTCAAAACACAAATGCTTAAGAAATTATAAACAACTAAGTTTACCCTGAGTCCTGCTTCGGTGAGCTCCAGGCAGTATCTGTTTCTTTCTCTGGTTTCCACATTGATATATGCCACATCCTCTGCACAAGGAAGTGTTTTTGAGACAAACATATTGCTGACAGCAAACAGAACATCATTCACAACAGCTTCAGCTTCCAGTCTCATATCTTTCACATCTGTTCCTTCAAAGTCTTTATAATCAGAATCCTCTTCAAAGCCCGTATTATTGGGTAACTCCATACGACTGCAATCAGTCTCCATTCTGCACATATGGAAGCATTTAGTTTAGATATATCATACTGCTACACTCAATATACGTTTAACATCATATAATAACAATTATAACCCAAGTGTAAGTATTTAAGACTGTCCGTAAGAGACTCCGTGGCTTTTTTAACTCATGAAATGCCAGTCCTGGAAAACCTGAAATAAACAGTTGTAGAAAAAAAACCAAAAAGCCTACAACCTAGAGTTGGTAAATTTAAAAAGAAAAATCTGTGAACTAAATGGGTTATCTAAGACTACAAAGATGTATTTACAGCAGTGTTTTGTTCGCAGTCACTAAAGAACAATTCTTTTGTTAAGCTTCTATGCACACTTGCCAATCCATTGCTGGACTTTGTAAGCAACTGTCGCCAAAAAGGGACAGATTGTAGGGGTTTCGACAGTGGTTCCAGCATTTGGCTGAGGAACCAGCATCGTTAATGAGGTCACAGCTAACTTACATCCGCAGAGAAAGCTGCCTAAGGCCAGCAGGGAAAGCCCTTTGGGACGCTGCCCTAAATGTTTTGGTAGATGAGCACTGCTGCCAGTGGGAGTACGCGGCAGTAACCGATCTGCAACACGCGAGACATGCATTTCATAACGCTCATTCCTTTATGACAAATCCCACCCTGGACCTTCAAATTCTAAAGAAGCTGAAATCAACAGGGAACCAGACTATCGAGCTGCGCACCCTGCTATTCCAGGAGAATCAGCTCGATTTACTGACAGCTAAACAACCGCGGCTCACACCTGCACCAAGAAGCACGGACAGGAGCAGGCCGTCACCATCATCGACAGCGCCACGTCGTGCCCGAGAAGTCCACCTACCAGCCCCGGCGGCGGGCGGCCGAGGTCCCGCCGCTCGACCGTAAACAGCTCCGAATACAACAGCGCCCGCTGCTGCTTCTCTCAGTGCCGTTCGCTACACAGCCGGCCCCAACTGTGCGAAGACTGCCGGCACTCGGTACCTCCACCCGGCGCGACACCGCCCCCTCACGCAGCTCCTGTCAGCCGCTTCCGCTTCCGCCCCCGCCTCCTTCGCTCGGCGTCGCCACTTCCGCACGAACGTCACGGTGCCGGTGACGGCGTTCGGCGGGGGGGTGCGCGGGGAGGAAGGAGACAAACAGCCGAGATCGGCCCAGCTGCCCTCGCCGGCGGCTGAGAGCTAACGTGAGGGAGGATCTGTCGGGTTCCAGTCTTTCCTCCTGCACTATTCTGTTGCTCAGCGGGACTGCGCTGGCTGTCTCCGCACTCACGGGCCTCCGAGAAGATGGCGGCGACGGTGTCCGAGTGAGGATGGAGCTACCTGTCAGCGCGTCTTCGCCCTGAGGGGAGGCAGTGCCGCCCCGCCGGCGGTGCGAGGGGCCTTGGAGACACCACCTGGCTGTGGCAAACCTTTGCGGTAGCTTGCGCTGAGGAGTGAGGCTGGGCCCGGCGGCTCCCGCTCACCTCCCTCTCCGTCCGACAGGGGGGCCAGCCCCGTCCCCATCACGCTGCCCGACCCTGTCCCTTCGCACCCGGAGCTTAGCCGCCATGCCGTGGCCTTTTTCGGAGTCCATCAAGAAGAGGGCCTGCAGGTACCTGCTTCAGAGGTACCTGGGCCACTTCTTACAGGAGAAGCTCAGCCTGGAACAGCTCACTCTGGATCTCTACCAGGGCACCGGCTCTTTGACGCAGGTCCCTCTGGATAAATGGGTAAGAGATGCTGTCGCTGTACCCCCTTGGCTTCTGTTGCGACTGAAGGACCAGCTGATTCCTTGCCTCCGGCTACCACCCACTTTATTTTCAATACCAACCTCCTTTATGTAAAAAGTTACAGGCATAATTAGCATTTCATCCAGAGAATCATCTCTGATAAGCTAACGTTAGGAAAAGATAAAAAAAAACAAACCACAAAACAAAGAAAGGTATTCATATGTTTTTCTAGTCACACTTTGTTATTTTTAATTGTGAGGAAGGAAACAAAAACCGAAGGCACTCGCTGCTGGTATTTCAGGGAAGGAGGCAGTATAGCCTAGACTGCTAGTAATTGCTGCTGTAGTCTGTACTGACTACTAGTGCAGATGATAAAACCATGAAATAGTCCTAGTTCTGTCTATGCTTTGTCTTCATTTTGGGGGCATCTTGGGTCTTATTGACAGTATTATGTTCAGCTTAGTCATCTTTCAAAATTGTCCCTTAGTCTTACAGCTGTGGAAGTACTTGTTGACAACTGGGAAGCTGTTTTTAGCTGGAATTTGTTTAGCAGGTGGGCTGTGATGCTTTGAACCGGCTGAAGGTTTTTTCAGTCCTGGCATGTATGTTTTTATGTATACATTTATGTGTGGGGGTGTTTCTGTAAACACACGTATGTATACTTTCAGCCTGTTGTAGTAATCCAAAGGTCCGTGTTTTTAGTATTTCGTAAAGTTGAATTAATTGCCAGTGTTCCTGAATGTAAAATTCAGTTCCACCTGCTGGTCAAGATGCTGACATGAGACACCTTAAGCAGTGCTGTGCTTCAGTCGTTAATTTCCAGGCTAGTGCAGGTGATGAATTAGGAACACAGGCTTACTGCTTTGCAAAGTGCTTTCAAAGCACGTTTTTATTGCACTATGTTCTGCTGTTAGGCCATGCTGGGCACATTTAAAAATTCTAGTGGATATATGATGTTTCCAAATAATGCTTTTTCATATGTTTGTGTGAAAATATGTTTGAAAGTGTCAGAAATGCTCAGTATTACTAGTGTTTTAATGTGCCCTTTTTTGCTTGTTTTCTTTTCTGGCTGTGCCAGCAGCTTGTTTTCTGTGGCAGACAGCTTTAGCTGGATTCATGTGCCCTCTAGTGGGTATGGCAGCACTCTTCGCTAAGTCGAAGTGACACTGTTTAAATACTTTAAAACTGCAACTGTTATGGACCAGTACTAAAAGATCAGTTAATTATGTATACACAGTAATTAACTTTATATGCAGTAATGCATCTTACCCATTTGTAGATCAGCATTTTTATTTTCCTCTAGTAAACAGTGACATGTTTGAAGTTCCTTGCATGTGACTTTCTCATGTACTGCAGATTGCAAAAACAGATGCCAAGGAAGAACTTACAGCTCTCTTTGCCTCCCCAGTTACTGTAAGCTTATTCCTTGTGGATCTCCAGGAAGATTGCATTTGTGCATGTTATCTTACCAGTTTTTGTGGCTACTTCTGTTCATTTTAACATTGTAAATATCTTAACCCATTGCACATGGGAATACCTGGAGGTATCAGTGCAACTCCTTTGCCTCTTGAGATGTGTGAGCTGTTTAGAAAAATCAAAATGTAATCCATGGCGTTTGTGCTTGAATTTTAATACACATCGAAAGGTACTTCTGCTACTAGTATTCCTGTGATTTCTGGTTGGGGAGTTTGAACTATTAACATGGGATCAAGTCTTGATGTGAATTCAGACCTTCAGATTTAAAATTTCACTTGGAATTCTTTAATTGCTGCTTTCTAGGAACAGTGGGCTTGTTTGTGAAGTAATTTAACTACAAAAATCCTTCATTTTTTTTGCTTTTAGGTGATATTTTGAAATAGTATATTGCTTAGTATAAATTTATAAAATGTGCTTGTTTTTATTGCCCTGTGTGCTACTAGCAAAAATACATCTGAGTCATATTTATTCTAAATATGGGAACTAACTTGCTTCCTGCTATAGCCAATTATTATGTAAAGGTTCACATAGCTTGGATGAATCTGTGATATTTTCAAATGTTGTTTTCATGCTGAAGAATTATTTTTGTCTTCTCTTACACTATTACCACATATATAATTACTTTCAACTAAATGTAAGGAAGTTTTAATGTCACTGAATATTAGTTGATTTGATTCTTAAGTAATTTCCTGGAAGACTTGTTTCTGGTTTTGTTTATTCAAAATTGCTGTATTTGTATACTGCTTGTGTGGACTTTGGAACAGAAACTAGAAAAGCTGAACATGCAAGCAAACAATTCTAAAAGCAAAGCTAAAAGCGTGAGTGGAGCAAAAAGTTATCATAATGGTAAAGTTCTGGAGACAGAATAACACAACTGTCACTTTTCTGAAAACTCTGTACTTTTTAAAAAAGGAGTATTCTATATGTTAGAATAATACTTTAATAGAAATGGAAAGGAAACTTTAAATTCCTTTTTTTCTTTTTAATTAGAAAAAAAAACCAAACCACCAAACAAAACCTTGATGTTGAATTTGTGCATTTTCTTTGGTAAAAAACCATGACCAACACAGGAAGATCAAAGCTTTTTTTGCCAGATGAAGATTATGACCTAATATTACAACTACAGTCTTTTGTAGAGTCTTATATATATTAGGAACTTGCTCTCTCTGAATCTCGATATTTGATTTAGTTTGTGAGTTTTTGTTTTAGTGCTTGTATTTGGTTGCTTGTTGGTTTTGTTTGTTTGTTGTTGTTGTTGCTTGTTTTCCTGTTTGGTGTTTTGTTTGTTGGGTTTTTTCCTTTTATTAAGCAACCTAGATAGTACTTTTCCAAGAACTTTTATTTTAACTACAGTTTTGAATCAGGACGCAAACAGTGATTTGCAGTTTTTTAAACATAAATATAAGCAATATGCTTTTTCTGTGTGGATGTGGTGAAACATACGTAGTGGAACAAGTGAGTCTTTTCATTTAAAAATCCTAACTTCTTCAGAGCCAGTGTTTAATTTTCTTCTCAATTTTACTTATTCTGTATGATGCTGAGGTCTATATGGTTGTAACTTTGTTTATAATGTCGTTATAAAGGACCAGATTAACAGAGCATTTTCTGTACGATATTGGTCTATGCGCTGAGCTTCAGCTTTTAAATTAGTACTGAATATTGAACATACTAAAATACTACTTAGGAATGGCAAATATGTTATACATCAAGAGATCATTGTTTGGTTCCATTCTTCCAGTATCATAGAAATGTGAAATGAACATTACATTGAAATTGTATGCTAGTGAAGTACTTCTGCCACAGCAACCGGCTACTCTTTGTGGTTTTGTTTTCAGTTTTCTTCGAGTAATGCTGTTGATTAGCTTGTGTCAGTACTATGGTATTTGTAATAGTAAACTGGCAGATTTTTTTTCTGGCAGTGTAAAAAATACAGATTATACAGCTACCACAGAAAAATCTGTGTTATGCTGAAAGCAAAATAATGTGAAATGAATTACAATGGAATCAAAATACTTGAAAGTTGTCAGTTTATTGTCTGAATATACTCATATATAAGTATATATTAATCATAATTTTTTTTTTAGTAACCTCAATATGTTTTAGTTGTTGTGCACTAAATTATGAATGTGTGTTTTTGTTGGTGTCTCTTTTTTTCTTTAGTGTGTTTTTATTTTTTAATTTTTTTTTTCTTTTTCTAGTGTCTTAATGAGATTCTGGAATCTGCAGATGCACCTTTGGAAGTCACAGATGGATTTATCCAATCAATTTCTTTATCTGTTCCATGGGGGTCGTTACTACAGGACAACTGTGCATTGGAAGTAAAAGGATTAGAAATGGTCTTCAGGCCCAGACCAAGGCTTGGTAAGCTTATGCTTTATTTTTTGGAAGGGAGACTCTCTAAAGTTTTTTTAGAGGCCAAAGGCTCCTTTTTTTTTTTTTAATTGCTTCTTAGCCTTATGTAGAACACCATTTAATTTACATACATTAATATTAGAGGATGTAATAAAATAAAAACTGTCAATTGTTTGCCAGTTGGTTGGCAAGTGTTTCTCAGTTTTTTATTTTCTGTTAGGTAACTCGAAATGTTTCTGTATATTGAAATGAAGACAATACTGTGTGGGAAGTTGGCTTTATTAGGTTTTTTGCATGTAACATGCCAAATGCAGTTAGCTAGCACTAGTAGCTAGATTTTAGGTGGAAGTAGGATAACACAATAATCTAAGACTTTGAGGAGAGGTTACAGTGAGGTTCTGGCTTTCTTCAGCAGCTTCAGGGTAAAAGATGCACCTTCTTGAATATTTGGAGAGCAGCTAATGAAATTAACTCTTATCACAGTCTAAAGTACTCCAAATACACTGCCTTTGATTATAATGCCAAGAGGATTGTCTGAGCTTTTCTAGCTTGACTTTTACTAGTAACCATATGAATCTAACTGATACAGTTTAGACTGTCTTGGTGATAAATTTTCACTGACTATCAAACCTCCATTAAATTCTGTTAGGATGTATTGTTAGCGTGTGTGTGGGACAGTTAGTGCATTTTAGTGTATGGAAGATTTTGATCAAATGTCTGAAGAATTTTAATTTTTTCCTTTTTATAATGTATAGAAGATAGAAGAAAATGTTTCTTTAAATGCATCATGAAGAAGAGAAGGAATTAATAAACCCTGTTTTCCACCTTTTGCAAGTTACTTAAGCTAACTTGCTTATATGTACTCTGCATTTCATATTACGTTACTGTCTTAATTTCTGATGTAAGATTGTTGCTTCAAAAGAATTGTCCTATTAGAAGCAAGCTTTATTTATTCAGTTGCATCTGTTTGATTCTTTGATGTGCAGTGATACATTTACTGTATCACATTTAATACAGTAGAAAAATCTCACTGTGCTGTCTTTATCACACATCTATAACCACATGGATGTTTTCAGAATGGAATGTTTGCTTGTTTAACTTGTGTGTGTGTGTACTAGGTTTACTTTTTTTTGCCCGTACTGGAGTGTTATAGTTGAACCTGATTATTTTTTCAAAGTTGCTCACAATGGAGTTTTTATCAGCTGATATGAGTGCACTGACAACTTAATCTGGCTGCTAAAAAACTTGTTCAGCTTAATGCATGCTGTACTCAGATCTTACTATGTTCTATTTATTTCATTAGGTCTATGTTAGACATTGTAAACGTGTTTTACTATGCTAATATACAAGAGATTTGTAAAATTTGGTCTTTTTCCATCCGTGATATGTTTCAAATGGAATACAAAACCTTAAAATAATTCTGTTAAAAAAAAAATAAATAAAAAAAAGGTGTTATTTCCCTGATTTCATTTTGCCAATTATGCCTGCTAAATTATACCACTATAATAAAAGTACTTCAAAAGTTGTTCACCTCAAACTAGTGCTGAAGATTGGTTACACTAAATCTTGGTTTCATCTTGCTTATATTGAGTTTTCAAGTACCAGGGTCTTAGCAATCTAAATAGATCAAGTATTTTTAAAGTAGTAAAATGTGTAAAGAGAGATTGTAGCTAAACTTGTTTTAAGTATGGCTTCTTACTAAGATATTGAAATTTTTCTGGATATGCCAAGAGTATTATTTAATTTTGTCTGTATTCTTTTAAAACGCTCAGTCAAATTTACTAAGATTTCTTTTACTCCACAGCATCTGGGTCTGAGCCTATGTATTGGTCAAGTTTTATGACCAGCAGTATGCAGCTTGCAAAAGAGTGTCTTAGTCAAAAATTGACAGATGAACAAGGAGAAGGGTCCCAGCCTTTTGAAGGACTTGAGAAATTTGCAGAAACTATTGAAACAGGTATGACCTAACTATTGAGGTCTGAATGAATGTCTGAGATTAAATCACTTCATGTTGTGTCTCAGTTTTACAAAGTGGCATCTCATTTGCATCACAAATTTTCACTTGTTAGCATTACTCATACAATTTAAACAAGAAGACAGGACAATTTTGTTTTAGAAGGAGGGGCGGGGGGGAAGCGTATTTACATACTAGAATGTGTGTATACTTTCCTCAGTGGATGGAATGAACCCTATTTCAATGAAAATTGGTGCTTGTTGCAGCAGAAAAAAAATCCAGCTAAATTGTGCTAGAGTGATTGTTGAGATGCCTTAGTTTTGGACTTGTCATTCTAATCACACAAACTTAAGTCTTAGTAGTGATGTCATCAAGGGAGAAACAGGATGTTTCCTCAGATATTTTTACATTTGTATCTCAATAACAGTGTCGTTAGACATACCCTTTTTCGGTTTTCGGTTGGGTATTTTTACAGAAAAGAAACTAAGGGTTTAGTACCACATTATGAAGTGGAGAACTCAGCACTGAAATGTCTGACCTAAGGGAGGTGTTTAAAATCAGATCTAGAAATAGAAATATGCAACCAAAGTAGCGTGGTATTATAGCAATGCTTAAGAGTTTGGACAAGGTGCACAATGAAACAGGTACCTTCTTAAGGGTCATCCACACTGAGACATGAAACAACTTGGACTGAATTCTCACTTACTCAAATATCCATACAGTAAAGGTCCATTGCATGATAAAGATGTACATATTGGACATTTAATGAAAGTTTACATTGTCACTTGATGCCTCTTTATGTTATTTCCACTGAAATAATACTGTGAACTTAGACCAAATGAAAGACCATGTAAAATTTGCTGTAGAAGTCACTGTTGAGTAACTTAAATACTTGTCTGGTATCTTTCTGTTTTTCTCATTTAAGTTCTAAGAAGAGTAAAAGTTACCTTTTTAGATACAGTTTTGCGGATAGAACATGTGCCAGAAAACTCTAAAAGTGGAACTGCACTTGAAATCAGAATTGAAAGGTAAAGATTCAATTAAAAAAAAAAAAAATCTGTGTTTTTTTTTTTAAGTTATTTTCCCTGGGGCACTGTTTCCTGGTTCCTGTACAACATGTGTAATCCATAGACAAGCATTCTTAGTATACAGTTAGAAACTAGCTCTTGAGCGCCTTACATTGAGAATTTTCTCTACTGAGCTTCCACTTTAGTATAAAAATCTTAAGATACTTAACCATCAAATTAGCGGAGTTCTGGATTTTCCAAAGTTAATGACCACTTCCACAATTAATGTATACCATTTCTTAGGTGTTCCAACAGTAAGTGGATATTGTTGGCAAATCAGGCCATCACTTCTATATACAAAAGCAACTGACCCTTTTGAGTAAGTGTGGCCGTTTGAGTTAGATTCCTACCTCAGACAAAACAAACGAACAAAAAAAAAAAAAAACCCAAAAAAAAAACAAAACAGAGAAACCTTGGAGGTTGAAGCTGTAAGGCGAATATTCTGGGGATAGGCTATATAATGGCAACAATAGATAAGTTAATATAATTTCATTGGAGCATCAAGAGCTTTATGTTGGGAAGCACAGCTTGTACTTTCCCCTTGCTGCTTCGGCTGCTTCGCCTGCGCCTGCTGCTATCTTCCCCCGCTGCTGTTTTGGCTACTGCTGCTTTTGCCGCCGCTTGACCCCTTCCCCGTCTTCTCGCAGGTTATTATATCTATTTGTAATAATTTTCTTGTTTTCTCTTCCCTATACTGTTATATTTAAACTGTAAGAAAATAAGTTTGTTCTTTTTTTCTTGACTTCATAACAAAACCAAAAAGAAAAAAACTACGTGTTGTGGTGATTTTGTTCTACCAGGGGAGGGATCCTCCCTAACCTGGTACAGTAAGACACTTGGAATAGTTCCATAAACAGAGATATGGCCCTGAAAATAAAATAAACTGCATGATTTTACGTCCTCTGTGAGTGGAGCTGATGTGTTTTCTATAATTACTTGGAATTTAAATGCTGTACATATTCTTAAAGTACATGTTTATTTGACCTATGAGATAGTGTAATTATACTTTCTAGGAATAGCATGTTGTTTTGATGTTTGAGGCATGCTGTTTAAAGAAAAGTAGGTATTTTTTTCTGTGTAAATTCCATTATGTATAGACTTCCATTTTTTAAAAAAGTGTACTGTTTTTGACATTTCTCTCAGTGGCACAATGTATTTTCGCAGAAATTTTACAGGATTAAAGCCTTAGTTTTCAACTTTGATTTTGACAGAATGTAGTTGTAGTAGTACTTCAAGTAATTCAAGTACTTTCAAGTAGTACTTTTATACAGAAAAGTATCAGTCGGCAGATTGTTTAATTTCTACCTCAGAATCTGAATTTTATGTACGTCCTGATGGAAATTTATATAGATGCACTGGGCAGATTTTCACTTTGTAGTCAGATTAGACAGAAGTACCAGGATAACACACTAGGATATGTTCACACTAGAAGCACATCACAATTATTCCCTGATGTCCTGTAGAAAAATAAAAGATTTCCACCCATTTCCAGAAAGTGATGTCTTTTCCTTTCATGATGGTCAGTGGCATTGTAAATAGTACAAGGAAAGAGGACATGTGCACTTAGAGGCTAAATAGCACAAAAACGGTAACAATTTTCATGTCACCTTTATTTTCTTTCTTTTGTCTCCCAGAACTATGTATTGTGATGAAACTGCAGATGAGTGCTCTGGCATTAATGTACATCAGCCCACAGCTTTTGCTCACAAGTTACTGCAGCTCTCAGGTGTCTCTTTCTTCTGGGATGAGTTTCCTGCATCAGCAAAGTCCTCCCCAGTGTGTTCATCTACACAGCTGGTAAAACTGAATACCTTCTATAAGAATGTAAATTAATGGAGGATACAAAAGGTTACACTGATATATTGGATTCATTCTGAAGGATATGGGAGTTGAAATTTCTACTTGAATCTGTGCTTCATAAGTTTCAGAATCAATTCCTGTTTTGAGGAGGGAGAAATACATGGGCTTAAGGATTGAGTAAAATTTAGAATCCATTGTGCAGGAGTCTGGTTACAACTGTATTATGTAGAAGTCTGCTTGAATTTGCTAAATGGTGGAAACTTGCTCCACTTTTTTACCAAGGCCTAATGTTTTGCATTTTACATGCCTTCTTTGTTAAGCGGTTATCAGTATCTTGGTGGGGTTTTGATGGCATTGTCAAATTTGTATTTGTGTAAAATGCAGATTTATGTGCTAAGCTTATTTGAAATGCTTGAGGCTTTTCTTTTGTAGATTTTTTGTTTTCTGGTTTTTGGTAAGAAGTAGGATACATTGTTACTCCTTTCTCTGTAATGTTCTAAGGCAACTGAACCAAAGCTTTCACCTAGCTGGAATCCAAAAATCACTTATGAGCCACATCCGCAATTAACAAGAAGCTTGCCAGAAATTACTCCTTCTGACCCTGTACAGATCTGTAAGCTCATTGGCAGAATGGAGTTGAGCCTGACATTAAAGCAAAATGAAGTACTTCCTGGAGCTAAGGTTAGTCATACTTTCCTGGCCTTTAAGTAAAGCCGTAGTTGTATGGGATACAACAGCATAAAAAAAATGTGAGATTCTCAAGGGGATAGAATCCCCTTAGTTTGTTGCTTTCATGAAATGCTGCTGTGATTAATTTGTTGTCTGTTTTTTGAGGGTTTTTTTGTTTGGTTGGGTTTTGTGTGTCTTTTGTAGCACTGCGACTGACTTTGCCTACATATGTGTGGAATGTTTAACTGGTAGATTGAAATCACTTTTGGTTTTAAAAGGGTATAATTTACTTGCAACAATTACAAGTAGCCCTAAAATGGTTAATCAGGTTGCAGCATTTCAAAATTAACATGAACATTTCTACTTCTAAATTTTTATATTAAAATTTTTAGTAATAACTGCTATTGCTTAAGTAGGATATTATTTTAAAAACAGTTTACTTCTACATAGAGATACAGGAAGCAAATCAGTTTAAAATAAAGCTTTTTTGTCAGTGACATGGACAGAGGAATCGAGTGCACCCTCAGCAAGTTTGCAGATGACACCAAGCTGTGTGGTACACACGACTCGCTAGAGGGCAGGGATCCATCCAGAGGGACCTGGACAGGCTGGAGAGGTGGGCCCAGGCCAACCTCATGAAATTCAACAAGGCCAAGTGTAAGGTCCTGCACCTGGGTAGGCACAATCCCAAGCACAAATACAGGCTGGGTGGTGAAAGGATGGAGAACAACAGCCCTGAGGAAAAGGATCTTGGAGTCTGGGTTGATGAAAAGCTCAACATGAGCCTGCAGTGTGCACGTGCAGCTCAGACAGCAACCGAGTCCTGGGCTGCATCAAGAGAAGGGTGGCCAGCAGGGCAAGGGAGGGGATTCTGCCCCTTTACTCTGCTCTCGTCAGACCCCACCTGGAGTATTGTGTGTGTGCAGTTCTGGAGCCCTCAGCACAGGAAGGACATGGAAGTGTTGGAGTGGGTGAGGAGGGCCACAAAGGTGATCAGAGGGCTGTAGCAGCTCTCCTCTATAGGAGGAGATCTATATCATTAGATGTGTTCTAGGGTAGGCAGAAAAAAAAACCCCATTTTGTAGGAGATGCTCAGTGTAATAGAATGCACAGCAGTGGTCTCCCCAAGTTTGATTTTAGTAGATTTTGGTGCATTAAATGAAAGCAACAGGTGACCTAATGAATGGATGTCATACTACATGATGAAAAAAGACCTCTGATTTATCAGAGTTCATGAAGATTGGAAAGAACATAGATAAAGTATGTTGCTTAGCCCAAGTTAAACTTTTTTTTTCACTCTGATTTTCTTTTTTTTTTTTTTTTTTTTTAAATGAATTGTCTTGAAACACCTTGGATTGGAATAGGTGTTTTAAGCATGTTGACTACAAAGTATACTATATAAGTTCATGTGAAATGTGACACACTTCAATTTAATATTTTTTCAACTCTTTCCAAAGGATGGAAAAGATACTAGGAAGCAGTATACAGAACTAATTAATCATTTATTTTCCCTGCTTAGGTAAATGTATTTTCATATAAATGCATTCCACTGCATGCCTATATATATCTTTGGGGGGTTTAATTAATTTTTAAATTTTTTTTTTTTTCCCCCCCATGAGTGTGATGTGTGACCTTGACAGGCTGTCATACACACATGCTGCTGCTGTCAACTGTACTCTTCAAACAGGACAGGGGAGAGAATATGATGTAAACACTAATACATTGAGATAAAGACAGGGAGACCACTTAGCAGTTACCATCATTGGCACATGTGGAAAATTAATGGAATTTATTGCCAGTTTAGAACAGATGTGGATGTTGATAAACAAATTAAAATACTTTACCATCATATTTTTTTTTTCCCATGCTCAACTGTCATTCTGAACTCTTACACCTTCACACTACCTTGAGCAGGGGGAGGGGCAGAATTAAGGCGTTGTAGCCTGTTTGTAACACTTACCCTCTGCTTCTCCATTCTCCACAAATAATCTCCATGGGCTACAGGATAAACCTGATGTTGGATGAGTCCTCCATGAACAGCTGTTCCTGGCAGGAGACTCTGCTGTTGTGTTGGCTCTCCGCAAGCTACAGCCTCCTTCATAGTACAACTAACTGTCTGCTGTAGAGTGGCATCTTCTATATGCTACAGTGTGGGTTTCTGATGTAGTGTAATCTCTTCCACAGTTTGCAGGGGAATAACTGCTGTGTCACCTGGAGCTCTGTCCTTCTCTGACTTGATATTTGCAGGATTGTTTCTCTTGGTGTTTTTTTTTTTTTTTTCTTGCTGCCCATGCAGCTTTTTGCCCTTTCTTAAATGTATTTTCACAAAGACATCACCAGCTTTGCTGATGGGCTCATTTATATTGCAAGGTAAAATGAACTTTGCCCAGTATGGGAGCAGACCCTGCAGCATACCCTGCAGCCAACACCTTGTCACCTACATTCAATACAACAAGCAATGATCATGAATGAACCAATATCTGATAGTGCAGGATTCTAGAACTGAAAAATAAATCTATACAAGTCCTTGAGATAATTTTAGCTTGAGCTGTTCTGAAAATGTAACTTTGTTGTATACTGTCTTAAACCATTTAGACTTACATAAATACTTCACTCCTTATGAAGAAAGAGAAGTCCATATGTAAACTTCTACATTTTTGTTAAGGTCTCTTTCAGGAGATGCTGCCTTCAGTATTTTATAATCAATACATAATACTAACTTTGTTTGTCAGTCACACACTTGGTATTTATGCTGCCACATACTGGGAGCAATACACAATTACATTTCTAGTTGTTTTGTAGGAAATGAAGATACTGCTGGAGTGACTGTGTCCTTTACAGCATCAACATCTATTAAAAATAGTTGATTCAGACTTATGAAGAAGACTTCCTTAAGTGTTGTTTTGGTTTTGTTGTTTTTTAGTTGGATGTAGATGGACAAATAGACTCTGTACATCTATTTCTGTCACCAAGACAGGTGCATCTTCTACTGGACATGGTAGCAGCTATTGCTGGACCAGGCAAGTGAACATTCTGTAGATGTTATATATGTATTACAATGGAAAAGAAATAAACTTTGCAAGATAAAACAGTTTTCCTCAATGGGGAAAAAAAAAGTAGTGGTGGATCATTACTAATTTCTAACTGATATTCGCAAAATGTTTTGTAGCTGCTATGAGTGGGACTATGATCAATTTATTGACTTCAGTTGCAAATTGTATATACTGGTAATGAAAACCTAGGTAACAAATAAGGCTTGACAACTGACTGTATAATAAGGCAAGAGATGTGGAGATGGTATATAAAGAAAATCAGACTAGAACCTGGCTAGAACAATTTTGGTTCTTATTCCTTCTGTTTCATGAGAGGCTCAGAAAACTTAAAATAGACAGTAGTTGAGTTCATTTTTATGTCTTTGCTGAGCAATTAACAGCAGTGTTTTCTGTTACTGCAGTAACAGGATGGGAGTGTTTTGGTTTGTTCCTCACACCTTCCGTCTGCCTAAGGCAACATCACTTCATATTAGGATAGAAAGTTAATCTTTTTGAAAAAGTTAGTTATGTCCTGGGTAGATGCTTAATATTCTTCTAATGATATCAATGGACTTGTCCATTGTTTTGGTAACTGGAAAAGCATGACATGTGTATCATCTTCAAATCTGATAGTTTAAAAATGCATTTATACAAAACCTTAAAACTGGCTGAGATAAATATGCTAATGTTATATGTGAACATGTTTGCATATATACCCTTAAAGTATTTTCTTCAGACTTGAAAATAATGAATACTAGGGAGAGAGTGATGTGTTTCAGCTAAGTAAAACCTTCAAAACAAGAAAATGCATGCATATGCACATCTGATAAACAATGAATGAGTGTCTGTGTATATATATGTATATATACACAACAGCTGGTTAATTTTTGAGTTTTTCCTGGAGTACTGGTAACAAAATTACAGTGTACTTTTTGAGTGCTTGTTTTTGTTTGTTTGATTGTCTTTTTTGTTTTTCTTTTTAACCTCAGAGAACCTAAGCAGGATGGAATTGCCAAGTAAAGATAGGAAGAATCGACCAATGCAACAGGAAGATGAGTATCGAATTCAGATGGAGTTGAAACGTTATTTAAGAAAAGAGTCTTTATCTGCAGGAGCATCATCTGAACAAAGCTTCTATGAGACAGAGAGTGCCAGAACGCCTTCTAGTCGTGGCAAGTACAAAAGATAACGCATCATAGTAAATAACCTGTTGCTAAGAACATATATGTAGACTGTTGATTTTCCATGTTACCAATTTAATTATCAAAAGAACTTTGACATAGATTAATTGCATGCTATTAATTATACTTCTGAATAAAACTTTAACACCTAGTTTAGGTATCATGCTAGACTTGATTCAATATTTAATTAAAACTATTCAGTAGTCTCTGTGTTACTGTGCAACATGGTAAGTAGACAAGCAGCACAACATCTTTTTGAATGTGTGGTTGAGTACATTAAACATAAATAATAGCTATGTTGCCCTGATACATTTTTATTTGAATAGTTTTTCCTTGTTTGCTTGTAATGTGAAAATATAAACTTTGATTTGTCTAACAGAGTGTATAAATTTGTAGAAATCATGCCAACTTGAATATGAAAATGGAATGTTTAACTCTTTGAATATTACTTTTTTCATGTTTTTTAAATTAATCTCTGAACTTAGGAATGTGTTTCTGTTTAAAGTTGGTTGTTTTGTTTTTTCCGTTAAAAAACAACTCTCTACTGTCTATGGCTTTTATTAGAAGAAGAAGTTTTCTTCTCAATGGCTGAAATGGACATGTCTCACAGCCTTTCTTCCCTCCCACCTCTCGGAGACCCTCCAACCATGGATCTGGACTTGTCTTTAACTAGTACATATACAACTACACCAGCAGGATCTCCACTGAGCACTACAGTGGTATAGTATTAGTTACATCTAAAGCATTTCTGAAATTAACACTTTTGTCTGAAACTATTGTAGAAATAGTTTTACAATATTAAGAACTATTGCAGAATTCTAGAACAATTGAAAATGTTTAGAGCTGATAGTATTACTTTTCTGCTATGGAAATTGTGTTGGAAAGTTTCTCATCTGTTTCACTATAAAGAAAGGAACTTAGAACTATAAACAGCTCCAGTTTTCAGTCTTTCTTCATGGGAGAGACGTTCCAGTCTCGCAGTCATCCTCACAGTGCTCTGTGGGACTGTCTCTCTTTAGTTTGTTTTTTTGGTTGGTTTTTTTTTTTTTTTTTTTTTTGTTTTGTTTTGTTTTGTTTTTCCTTAATGAAAGCCATGGAGAAAAATTTTACTTTTTACGTGTGTATATGGAGGGAGCAACTTCAGCTTAAAAAAATATGTGGATGTAGATAGAAATAGATGTATATCTACATTGTTTAAATGAGCAACAATATGCTTTGAAATGGCATACCATTGACTGTTTTATGCATGTATTTTCTTTTTGTTCCTTTATTATTTATGTTTGATTTACCGTCTGACATCTGTTTGTCAAATTTAAGATTATATGTATTTTTGTTGTAGCTTCAACCCACTTGGGGTGATTTTCTTGATCGTAATAAGCAAGAGTTACAACCTCCAAGAGGTTCTTCACTTACAGCCAACATGGTTCACCAGACTTCCTTAAGAAGGACATGTAAGGAAAAATCTTATTTTTCATAATACTCCCTATATAATTCTGGAAATTAATTGTTTTGCAGCAACTTGGTAAAAAGAATTGAAAAATAAAAACAAAGATAATGTTTTAAGTCATTGCTATGTTATTGCTGAAAAATTATGTGAACTTAATTTTGTATTTCAGCTATTCCATCCAGATCTGTTTCTGTGGATGAATCCAGACCTGAACTTCTTTTTAGACTGGCAGTTGGGACTTTCTCAGTGTCTGTACTTCATATTGACCCTTTGCCCCCACCTGAAAGTTCACTGAACCATAACCCATTGACACCAATGGCTCGGGATTTCTTTACCCGAATAGAAAAGATTGAGCCAGTTAAGTTTTCAACAGAAGATTTTCAGTCCTTCCGAGAAGTATTTGCTGAAGCTTGTTCTCATGATCACCTTAGGTATAACTTTGCTTATTAATAAGTATAATTAACAAAAATATATTTTAAGTGAATTTAGTAAAGTAAGTTTATTTCCATAGAAATTGTCACTTAAGTATTTTAATTGCATTCAACTTCTCTGCTAATTTCAAAATAACCTTGAATTTTGACGTCTATCGTACAAGAATGGTTTGGGTTGCTTAAGTTGAAAAAAGGTAGCAAAGTGTGTAAACATTTAAAGTCAACCTAGATCTTGTCAACAATAAATAAGTGAAACTAGGTACAGTTTCCATCACAGAAATCTAAAGTGTTAGAAATCATTAGGTAAATTATTTCTTAGGAAATATCTATAATTTGCAGGACCATCATTATCAGAATACAGGGATTTCTACTTGAAGGACCTTAGGGATTTTCTTAGTGCAAAATGGTATATCAGTAGATGGTATATCCCAGAAAAACTGGGAGCAAAATCAAAGTTACTCGACAGGCTTTTTTCTGAAAGTTTTTACTATGCTAGAACAGTGTACAATATGAAATACTTAAGGTTGTGTGTATCTTTTATATGCTTAATTTTTACTTCCTGAGGCATTTGACTTCTTTCATTGCCTATGTAAGGATTTTAGAGTCCCAACCTTGTCTTCGCTGCACTGTAGGTTTGGTGTCTAAAGTGTTCTTTACAAATTTTTCTATGCTGACCATCGTTCAACATGTAACATAAGTGAACTGTCTCTGTTGCTAAAGCTACTATGTAATTAATTTTTTTCTTATTTTTGAAGAAATCAAAGTGATTTTACAAATTATTATTTTTTTTAAAAAGCGTTTGATCCTTTCCTACATATTTGTGTATTGACTTAATTTTTGTTGGTTTAAGCTAGTTTACATAGTTCATAATTTTCATAATTCAGGTTTGTAGGTACTGGCATCAAAGTGTCTTATGAGCAAAGACAACGGACTGCCTCTCGAAGTTTTAGCACTGATTTATCCATTGGGGATATGGAGTTCTTGGAATGCCTTTTTTCTACTGACTCTCATTCCGTTCAGCCTCACTATACAGAGGTATGTAAAAAGTGCAGGGAATTCCATAGAAATGTTAGTTGTGTAACTGAGAATACTAGATTTTAAAATGGTTTTAACTTTGGGATTTTTTTTTTCCAGGTATGTTACAGTTTTAAGATGCAACTTTTATTTTAATTGCAAGCTCAAACAGTGAACCAGACTACTGGCATATGTGACAGGAACAGCATCAAGTATCCAGACTTTGCAAGTTTACTTCTTTTACATGTACTTAACATAATGTGGGAATTAAAGTAAATTTTTCTAAAACTACCTGGTGGAGTTAAGTAGTGCAAAGGTTTCTTTGGGTGATGATTATTCTTACAGCTCTTTTAATGGTCGAAAGTATGCATTAAAGTGGCTGAATAAGTGAATTCAGTAAGTAGTTGGACTGGGGTTCTGTTCGCTGACTTAAATGTAGGGTTACCTACTGTCTATTCTAGGTAAAATATCATGAATATTTTTTTCCTGTGCCAAGTTCTTCCTTCTTATGTATGAAATATTTTAAACTCTGTTTTCTTCTAAAGCTGCTGACATTTCGTTCTGAAGAAGGAAGTGATTCTCATGCAGTGCCATGCCTTCAGCTTCATTATAAGCATTCGGATAGTAGAGGACCTCAGGTAAGGTGGGAGATCAGAATCATGACATGGCTTTTGCAATAGCCTTTGTCTAATTTAATTAATGTTAACAGATTTCTTTTAAAATGGAGTCCTCAAGTCTCAGTTCTTACAATTTGTTTCGCTACATTGTTTTTAAAATTTTTCGTGCTTTTTCTCTTTCTTCTCAGGGTAGTCAAGGGAGACTTAGTTCTGTTCCACAGAAAGCAGAGCTACAAATAAAGTTAAGTCCAGTATTTTGTGAGCTGGATATTAGTATTGTAGACAGATTAAATTCTTTACTTCAACCACAGAAACTAACTACAGTGGAGATGATGGCATCTCACATGTATGCTTCTTACAACAAGCACATAAGTCTGGTAAGTTAAAAGTGAAATCAATTAATAAGCCTGCTGATTGTATTTGCAGGTGGAACACAAGATGGCACTAACCCTGAAATACATACTCATTTTGGACTCCATGATTGCATGATTGGTAACAGTCACTTCACAAACTACTTCAGTTCTCAGCTTGGTGAAACAAGCATAACTGAGCAGAACAGAGGAGTCTTAATTTTATCTGTCCCATCATGCTTTCCACCTGATATAAACTGTTGCTGACAAGTCCATTTCTATGTTGAAATCTTTAGGTGACACAGTCAACTTAGTTGCCACTGCTGTGCCCTACCCACTTGTTTTGGGATAGGTAATAGAAAGGATGGGGAACATAGGCATTGCATTCTAGTGATGAGGATGAAAATAAGTTGTTGGAACTGTGTGTCTTGGTTCAACTTGTCAGTAGATTTTAAGCATTAGTATGTTTAGCACAGTAACACTGAACTGAAGACTTTTCTTAAAATACATGACAAAAGATTAATGCAATTAACTGATTTTCTATGCAGCAACAAATATATTTATGTAATTTTATTGCTGTATGTCAGTAGTAAGCTACAATCAGGGAGGTTCTGAATGATATACGAGTGCCGGAGTTGGAAGCCATGACTTACAGAAAATAGGTCCTGGCTTCTCAGCAGTGTTTTAAAAACCAGTAAGTCTTTGAGATGTGGCATTTCCTAACTGCAGCTGAGCGTTGTTTGGTACTCTCTAATTTAAGAGATAAAAATACAAAGCCATTTTCTTAATTATTAGTAACCTCTGCCAATACTTAGTTCCTAACTAAGCATCTTAACAACACCAGCAGTAGAGTGATATCCTAACAGTAATAATAATTGGTCATAATAATATGTGTATTTTGTGTGATACATGAAAAATGTATGTTTTTTGGGTTTGGATATCAATTACCAAAAAGTTTCCCCACAGGCACTTGTAGTGCTGTTTTCTCTAATTTAGATTATTATTGTTTTACTTTCGTTTTTTAGCATAAAGCATTTACTGAAGTTTTTCTGGATGATTCGCATACTCCTGTAAACTGCAGAATTTCAGTTCAAGTTACTGCCCCAGCATTAAATCTCTCTGTTCGTTTCCCAATACCTGACCTACGTTCAGATCAGGAAAGAGGACCATGGTTTAAAAAATCACTTCAGAAGGAGATTCTTCATCTTGAATTTACAGATATGGAATTTAAAACTGAGTTTGTAGGAGGATCAACTCCAGAACAAGTTAAATTAGAACTTACCTTTAAAGAGCTAACTGGTAAGAATTTTAACATTCTGTTCAAATACCCTTTTTGATACATAGTTGAGACAAAGGTCCTCTTGTATTGGTTAATGCAAGGAATGTCTTCCCATCTGAATTTTGGAGCATGTATCTCTACTGCAGTTCAGTGTTCTATCAGCGTAAGTCAAAACACTACTAGGAGGAGAGGCTAATGTATGTAGGTGTAATGTCTGCATTCTTGTTTTCAACATCCAAGCTAGTATGTTTGCTAATTTCTGTTACCTTTTTTTTTTTTTTTTTTAAATTTTTTTTTCCAGTTTAATGTATCTCTGGCATCTCTATCATTGTCTTAGAGTAAGTTTTTTATAGCTTTGTAGGGGATGGTATACCTGTGGAAGCTAGGAATATCCAGCCTAGTCTAGAAATTAAATGAACGGTGTCTTTAATATCTATCGTTAAAAAACTTTGAATAATTTTATACTTCATTATCTTTCAAAGTAATAAATCCGAGAGACTGATCTGTATTTGCTACCTTCTCTGCTGGTTTATCATTCTGAGTACTTTTCAAGGCTGTGACAGAATGTAGTGCTGCTCTGTAATGTAAATGGAGATATCTGTGCATTAGAAGCATCTGGTTTAGTAACTGTGGCTAGCTACAAGATAATGTGAAATAATGTTTGTTTCTAAAAACTGATATTTAACTTTGGGAGGAAGAGATGACAATAATTTGTGTAAGCAGCTTAGTAAGAGTGTTGAAAAGTTAGTCTGTTGGACTCCAATCTGAGGATTGAACAACCCAAAGTTAGTTGTCGTTCTTGTGTTAATCTTTTAAAAATCTTTTTTTTTCTTCAGGTTCCTTTGAAGAAGATAATGGAGAAGCACCAATAAAATTTTTTCAAGTGTCTGGTGGAGTAGATGGAGATATAACATCATCATCAGACAATTTTGACTGGCCCCGGTAAAATAATGTTCGATTAAAAAAGAAAAAAAAAAATGAGTACAACTTGTTTGTGTTCTTATGATGTCCTGTTATCTTTTTCAGTTTTAGTGCATACTACCTGTGCGGTAAATGCTTTGAAATAATTTGCAAGGAAAGACCATGTAGCTATTGAAAAGACGACAAGAATTAGTTAAAAAACAAAACAACCCTCTGCATTTCAAATAATACAAGATGATTTTAGTGTATAATAGTTTTTGCATAGATGAGTAAATTTCAGTGAAAATTCCATGTATGATTAGAGACTTGAAACTTTCTCCTGTTTTTCTTTTATGACTACCTTTTCTCCTACTTTGATGTTCAAAACTGTGTATGAAACAAACAAAAAAAATCCTCAGTCGAATTTTGCCTGTAAATGTTAATATAAGCTGGTATAAAGCTGTAAGAATATCAAACATAAGGCATAAAGCTGTAACAACTTGTACCTACTAGTTTGCTGGTTTTCTTAATGGTACAACTCTAATAAAAAAAAGTCCCTGGTCTTTGGGCTATTTAGTGTATGTGTACTTAATGGTTCCATAACTTTTCCTTTTTTTTTTTTTTTTTTTTTTTTTTTTCAGCATTGTATTAAAAATAAACCCTCTGGCTGTGCACTCTATTCTGGAAAGGATAGCAGCTGAGGAGGAAGAATGTGATAATAACTTTCAAGAAGAGGAAGAAGGAGGGTCTCATTCTTTGAAAGATGTGTGTGATATTAGAAGACCAGAACCGTCTCCTTTTTCTTCTCGTAGGGTCATGTTTGAAAATGAAGAGGTACTACAATTTTATTATTACATTCTGCTTATAGTGGACAAAATTGATATGCCTTCACTGGCTTATCCATTGTCTTATTTCTAGGTTTTTTTTCTTTTCTTTTTTCTTTCAGATGGTGATGCCAGGAGATATAGTTGAAATGACTGAATTTCAGGATAAAACAATTAGCAATTCTCATTATGTACTGGAACTTATGTTACCAAACATACATTTAACATTACCAAACAAAAGCTTTTATGAAAAACTTTACAATAGGCAAGTATGGTGATGGTTTTGCTTGGTTATTGTGACCTTTACTTTCAGTTCTGAATTCTTTCTTGATAAAATAATTGAATCAACAGCCATAATACAAATATGTTTGTCTAATTCTGTAGGACCATAAAATGCTACATAAATGTTTTTCCAAATTAACCTCAGAGGCACCACTGTGAGATGTATGATTGGTGCCATAGCAGTCAGCTGATAAAAAGTCTTGGCAGATTTTGTAAACAAAGGTTAAAGTTAAATAGTCTTTTGCTTTCAGTGAGTACTTTGTTTGGATCTCTGTTTGAAATGTTTAATTTTGCACTAATCTTTCTGAATTCTCTGTTATAAATAGATCATTGTACTTTAAAAACAATTGCATTCAATTTTTTTCTTTCCTCTTTATTCAGTGATTCTCTGTCTAAAACATAAGACAGTGCAGGCGGGAGGCTTACAGAAATGTAAAAGTGAACTCAACCTACAGATGGGTGTTAGCATTTATTTCTGTTAGTTTAGTTTAGTTGGTTCTGGTTTTGTAAAGCAAGAAATACAACTAGATTAAATCAACTGAATAATAGGTATTATGCTATGGATTAACTATGTAAAGAGAGGTGATGCTTTATTTTAGCCTGTGATAGGTAGTTCTTCATTTCTGAAGCACTTTTTAACTTCCATAGTGGCCAAGATAAACCTTGCATTCAGTAATTGTTGGGGTACTTCTGTACCAAATGTCACATATATCTTTAACCTGACAGATACAGGCTCATTTGAAATTCAACTAGTATTTCCTGCAACTTTGCTTGAAAATAGATGTGATCAAAATTAGAGTTTTGTCACCCCCACCACAACCTGCTGAGCTAATAGACACCTACTAATAGAGCCTTTCGTGTCACTGCCAAATGTTGCCCTTTGATATGTGCATAGTATCCTTACGGGGGAGAAAAGTTACTTTATTGGTTTTACTTATGAATATTTTATTCTTTCTTGCACTCTTGAACTTTTTCTCTTCTTTGTTTATGAAATTATTATATGAAATCTGCAAAGGAAATATTACTTGACTGACCCTATATTAAGTGGCAATGTAGTCATATGTTTTGTATAATGACACTGTATTTCTTCCTAGGATCAGCAATGATTTATTGTTGTGGGAACCCACAGCTCCGTCTCCTGTAGAAACATTTGAAAACCTTTCTTATGGTGTTGGACTGTCTGTGGCCAGCCAGCTCATCAACACTTTCAGTAAAGACAGCTTTAGTCAGTTTAAGTCTGCAGTTCATTATGGTAATAAATTTAATAAATCATTTAGAACTGTAGTGATTCAAAGTCATAATTGGCTGAAGTGATTAAGCTGATAGTGGACAGAATTTGCGAACTTGTAGGAAAAGATTTATTTAACCCTAAGAGAAAAAAAAAAAGTGTATTACTGTTTAATTAAGTATAAGTATGAAATTGAGTCATATTCCAGCTGGGGAAAAAAGTGAATTGTTGACTTGATGTGTACTAGCAAGAGAGTTAGTCATTTTTCATTGTGTATATTAGATGATGAGAGTGGATCTGAGGAAGAAACTCTACAATATTATTCCACTGTTGATCCAAACTATCGTTCACGCAGAAGGAAAAAACTGGACTCTCAGAATAAGAACTCGCAAAGCTTTCTGTCTGTTCTGCTAAATGTGACACATGGATTAGTGTCAGTATTCACAGATGTAAAGGTGAGACACTGGACCTAGAAGTTGTTCTGTTTTTGCTGAAATTCCCTTAATTCTGTGTGTACTGCTTTTGGAAGAAATGTGTAAAACGATTATGTAATCTTCATCATATTATAGTATAATTAGACAATAGTGAAACACAGTATTTCATTGATTGTGTTTACTTTGGTTCACATGAGTATAACTAAATGCAACAACGAAAATAGGTCGATATCAAGTGTTACTTTAGTTTGGATTGTCTAACTGTAGCAAACTTGGCAAACTTTTTTTTATTCTTCCTTCAGCAGGATGATGGAAACACACTTGAAGGAAAATACGGTGAATTCTGGTTTGAGTTCAACAGTGGCTCACTTTTCAGTGTGACAAAATATGAAGGGTTTGAAGACAGACACTATGTTTGTCTGCATTCTAGCAGCTTCAATTTATATCATCAAGGTAAGGGTGGGATTGGGATGACTTTCAGGGGAAATGCTTCCCCCAATAGCATATCATTTGGCAGACTTTGGTAGACTTAGTTCATAGCTAAATGCTCCTAAATGCTACAGTAATAGAACTTTGTGGTAACTGTGTTTACTTAGTTACAGTTTAGTTCAAACCTCCCTTGGCAACTGCAGGTCTTTAAGAATATTGTGGTCCTCTGCCAAATTAGCTGTACATTCTGCTCTTTATTGTGAGAGTACATGCTTCCTGTATGTTATTGGTGATGTAATTTAAAAAGGTACACATTAGCAATATCTGCTGTTTATTTCCTAGGTAGCTAATTCTAGGCATCTGGTGAAGAATTTAAGTTGACAATGTAGCTTATATGGCTACATTCTCCTCAACTATTTCTGAATCAGCAGCAGTCAAGTTTGGGTTTTCAGTGCAAAGTTTCATTCACGTATGTTTTGAGGCTAACCTGGCACCATCTTACGAAATGAAAAGGAGAGACATTCCGGTCTCTTCACATAACCCATAGGAGGTCTCTGTCCTTCACTTCAGCTTCGCCATTTTGTTGGGCAAATATAGAAACAAACTCTATGGTCCCATATAGCTAGAACCATGGGCTTAAATACTGGATCACCTGTAATGTTCCCTTCAGAGGTTTTGGTTGTCAGTGTACATGACTAACATGGATAATTCAAATAATTTAAAAGACAATAAAAAGTATTATCCTTAACTTTTCATCAGTAATGGTTTTAAAGCATAAGGTAACTGATCCTAAAATCTCTTTCCAGGTTTGGTAGATGGAGTCGTCCCTTCCTCTGAAGTACGACTGCCTAGCACAATACGTCCCCATTGGTTAGAACCTACTTTTTGTTTTTCTGAGGAAGATGGGCTTAGTAGGACCACTTCAGATGGTGTAGGAGCAGATTGTCCAAGTATGCTGACAGTTGCAGTCAAAATACAATCAGATAAAATAGAAAGCAATACAAAGGTTTGTGTTTTTAAACTTTGTGCTTTTCTAAATTACCTCAGTTTATATGGAAGCATCTAGATGTGGGGTTAGAATGGTTATAGGTTAAGAAACCATGTAATTCATCCTCAGACTAAATTTCTGTCATAGTGTTTTGGCTGGATTGTAAAATTTAAGTATCAGCATAATTTAATTTACTTTGCTGGTCCCATCTCATTACTGAATGCATTTCTTAGCCAGTTGACCTTTTTCTTGCTTTTCTTCAATTAAACTTTAATCTTGTGCTAAACTAGTCAGGAACAGATACATAGAACTAAAAACTTTCTGCACAGGTTACTAGGACTGTCATCTAATAAGCAGACTTTTTTTATCTATTTGGAGTCATGCTGGGAAATGTGGCACATTTGGCTTTGACAAATGTTTAGCTTGGCTGAAACATGACTTCTTAGCTAGTGCAGTGGTGTCAAACAGTTTGGAATTATCAAGAGATAAGTAAGCTGCAGACCAGCACAATGTCATGTGGATTCAATTGACTCTGGTTTGAACAGTGTAAGAAAGACCTACAGTATGTTGATACTCCTAGTAATTCCTGGTGAATCCCAGAATGAATGAGCAGCTAGCTTTTTCTTTCCATCATTACCAGAAACTATCCTATTGCAAAAAGTAGGAAGCAAACTATTTTGTAATGTTTAATCCTGGCCTAGTCCTTTCTTCATTTCTAGACACTTGGAAATTCTGGAGGCAGAAGAATGGCTGTTTCATAATCTTGATGTCAAGTAGTTAAGTGTATTTCATGTAAACTAACTCATGCAACTTCATTGTACAGGAATTTCTGGTTGCTGTTGGACTAAGGGGAGCCACCCTACAGCACAGAGTACTGCCATCAGGTTTAAGCTGGCATGAACAGGTCAGATTGCTACAGTTTTCTCAACTACAACTTCAGTTTCAGTCCGATGGCTTTAACAACTGCTTTAAGTATCTAACTAAACCTTCATGAAAAATCTTTCTGTTAGGCAGTGTCTTACTATCTTTACACTTGAAGGTGTTACTATTTCTTTCTTGTATTTGAGATCATTGACAGACTGTAGACTTGCTCTTAAGGTCTCACTTCTGTATTCATTTGCTACAGTTTGTCTTATCATCCTAAATCTCTACCCACAACATTTTGAGGAAGTTCAGGAGGTTTTGTGGGTGTGTGTTTATTTGTTTGTTTTTTAAAAAACAAAATTTGAAATGGAAAATCTCATTAGTCCAGTGATACCCAAATACTTAGATAATCTTTGATACAAAACCCTCAAAACCCTCAAATGAAATAAGCATGGCTACTCGCAGCACTGAAAGCATTTCTGTTTTTTTTTTTGTTTGTTTCCCTTCTGCTCACTTCATTCCTCAAGTTCTGTTTCTCCCTTGTCTGTTTCTTGTTACATTGTTTGAATAGCACTAATGGAGAAGACGACCTTGGGGAAGTAGTAAGCAGCAGTTTATGTAAATGCTTGTAACACAACCTTCTGAATTAGAAGGGTGGTACTGATGTGTGTGGATGCAGGGCTACAGCAGAGCAGACCGGGCTAGTGAACCTTGGTCTGGAAGCTGCTGCGTGCAAATGTGCATGAAATCGGACATTGCCATTAGCGCAGCAGCAGTAGAGTTGCCTGTATGTGCATGTACTTACACCATATTGTATTAGGATACCCTGATATTCAAGCTGATCCTCCAGTACATACGGTATGTTTATTTTTATATGCATTTTTATTGTGATACCGAATGGAGCAGAAGTCAGTGCTTTGGAGTCTGTGGTGCCAATATTTTCTTCTCAGCATGGTATTCTTATCTGTTTGTATAGCCTGCTTTACCGTGTGCTGCTTATTTGCCCTCGGAATTTTTGCTCGTTTGCCATTGCCTGTAATGTACTTGGGAAATTTTNTTTTTTTTTTTTTTTTTTTTTTTTTTGAAGGGAGAGGAAGCAAATAAAGTGGCCAAAGAAGTAGATAAAGGGAACAATTAGAAGGCTATCAGTGTTAGTATACCTCAGCTTTGGAAAAATTTTAGAACATTTTTAACGTGATAAATTTGAGAGAGACCTATGACAGCTCTTACAAAGAAAGAGAGTAGGTTATTTCATAGAGTAAACCATAAGTAAAACATTATATACAAAGCATGTGCACACACTTCTGATTGTGGGCAGACTTCATGTCCATCCGTCCCCACCTTTCCTGAAAGGTAAAGATAACTCAAAGATAACTTTAACAATGTACAGTATTACAAGAACAACAAACAAAGACAATGTTAACACTATAATAAGAACTGTAAAGAAAGATTAATGAGACTAGGAAATGCTTTAAAAATAGATTGTGCAGCATTGTTCAAGGAACCACTTAAATGTCTGTGGATTTCCATACCTTTGAGGCTACATTTTGGATATTGTATTTTTTGCCCAGTTTATGTTCCGTGCATTTCTATATTGAGCAGCTTTAAGTACCTGAGATTGTTCAGATTGTTCGCTCCCTTTTCCTTCTACTAATCAGTTTATTATACAAGCTATAGGTTTTTTGTTTTTTTTCCTAATGCACAGTTGTCTAAATATTTAACAAATATTGAGTGCTATAATAATGTGTTTATAATTTTTAGATTTTATATTTTTTGAATATTTCTGATGAGCCTGTTCTGGGATATAATCCTCCAACTACAATTACGACATTTCATGTACATCTGTGGAGTTGTGCTCTTGATTACAGGTAAATAAAATGCCAGTGTATGTAATTTAGTGGCACCATAGCTATATATTTATTCTTTAGGAATGTCTGAGTTAACATGTTTTAAGGAATACTTAGTCTTGTTTGGAACAGAAATCCCTTAAACTGTAAGATACTTAAAGCAGGATAAGTACTTGCCTAAATCTGGGAAGGTCTAGCTAGGTAAACTCGAAGACTTTGATAGCACTTCTGAATAAGTGCAGAGCATTAATTTTTTTGTTTTCCTTCTTCCTATTTGTTGTTAGGCCCTTATTTTTGCCGGTCAGATCTCTACTTACTGTCGAAACTTTCAGCATTTCCAGCAGTGTTGCAGTAGATAAATCTTCTTCTACTCTCAGGTATAATTTAAGTGATTGTGAAACATGGAAACTCCTGTAAAACGTGTAATTCCTATCTACTATTTTGACTTAAGAAGCATTTGTATTGTGTAATTGATCAAGCTGGTTTATGTCTTTTGAAATATACTTTGCTTATGTGTAATGCTTCTGGTTTATTAAGTTAAATACAGGCTGGATTCCTTTCTTTAACAACTAGCAATTCAATTTTCTTAATTAGTAGCACCTTAATATTTCTTTGATTTGTTATTTAGAGAAACTAAATATTACATCTCTAACTTTTTCATAATGTTTCAGGCAACTTCAGTTGAATATTCAGTCTGTTACACACTTCTGATGTAAAACATCTGTCAAATTACTTATTTCTGTTGATAAAACCTTGTAGGTTATCTTCGAAACAAATGTTTCTGCTACTGTATTAAAAAGGAAATAAGAAGTGTTAATTCTGTGTACAAAAACCATTACTTTTTAGTCTAGGGACAATTAAAGTACAGAGTGAAATGCAGATAAGGTTCAAGGGAAGGGTTTAGATATGCTTGATGTGTTTGTGTTTTTATTTATCTGTTTCTATACTAGTTTATTTGTCTAGTGAATTACACAGCATTTCTCTAGCATGGTTATTTATTTTTTTATGTCTTTAGGATAATTTTAGATGAAGCTGCTTTGCATCTGTCAGACAAGTGCAACACTGTTACAGTGAACCTCCATAGAGGTAAGGATATTTTAGATGTGACTAATGAACTGCAGATCCTAAAGAAATAAAGTCAAAGGCATATTCAGCATATGTAAAAGCCATTGATGAAGGGGTCTGAGGAGATGATGAGTTGAATATGAACAAACAATGCATCATTATTGAAAATCTGAGTGTTCTAGTTTGGATTTGTGGATGAGGAAGGTGCATCAGAGACCAACAACTTACTTTCTCCTTACAACTCTATAATGTGTATTTAAAAAAAAAAAAAAAAGTGTATTTTTGAAAATCTGGAGTTGGCATTGAAAGTAGTAGTCAAATGTAAGCATTTCCTCTCTCTCACTTCAACTAAAAACTGCTAGGATGCTTAGTCACCCAACTTCTGTGTGCTCAGTTATTCTAACACAAATGTGATGAGGATAGATAACATGCACACAGATGGTAGCAGTGGTAGTAATACATTGGATTGCCAAGATTTGAGTTCTTGATTTGAGTAGCTGAGGCTTGAGTAATCTTCATAAAAGAAGGAAATGCAGACATAGAAAAGGTCTGATGAAAAACATCCCTTTTTATGTTCATGCTCTTTCTAGTGGTTTAATAATCCAAAATATGTACCAAGGGTGGTGTTTGTTAGTAAGTCTTAATCTTTGGTTGGTTGCAGTTTTTGTTTGTTACTGAGTTTTTGGGTTTTTATACTTAGTCATTGTTTTTCAGATTATGTTCGTGTTATGGATATGGGACTGCTGGAACTAACCATTACGGCAGTAAAATCTGATTGTGATGGGGAAAGAGTAAGTATTCAATCACAAGTGAATCCTCTGATAGATTCTGATTTTAAAATTGTTACTTTGAATCAAGGAAGATTTTTCATTTCACATGGTCTTTTTTTTTATGTTTGTTTTGAGTCTTTTTGACTAGCTAAGTAAACTGATTTACAAACCGCTAGATACAGATACTATTTTTATGGAACCTCAAATTGATTTGAAGTGTATTTTTTTTTTTTTTTTTTACTTTTGTTATCTAGACTAAACCACGTTTTGAGCTGCACTGTTCCAGTGATGTAATTCATATTCGTACCTGCTCAGATTCATGTGCTGCACTAATGAATCTCATTCAATATATTGCAAGTTACGGTGATTTGCATCCGCCTGCTAAGACAGAGATTAAACGTGGAGTTAGCAAGCCAAAAATGAAGGTATAGAATGGCAAAATTTTATCAACATAATTTTATACTTCCTGGTAATATGTTTTATTTTTTATATCCCTATTCTTTTTCCATAGAAACTGTATCTACTTTACAATGTGTTTTGACAAAAAATGTTGCCTTGATTTTTTTTTTTTTTTTCTGCTTTGGTCACTACTTAAAATATTCTAAAGTATTCTGTGCTGTTTATCTCTTGTACCTTGTTCATATCTAAAAAAAAAGAGATTTCAGGACATATCCGAGCTGTCCAAGTACTCTCATGATTTAAGTACTCTGAACCAGACATTCTGACCTACTTTATGAATCATCTAGTGCAGTTTCAGCTCACTTGTTTATAAATAAAGTTAAGGTGTTACTTCTTACAGTTTATGAGCTATGTTTCAAGCTGTTGTGGCAAAATCATATTCAGCATGATATTACAGTTGTCTTCTAAAATGTAACTATGTATAGTTTCTCTCCTACAGGTTGAAACCTTTAGCCAACCATCTTCCCATGGACCAGTCCTTGCTGAATCAGAGCAACAGATTTTACGGGATTTGATGAGTGATGCAATGGAGGAAATTGAGACGCAACAGTCTGCTTCTGCCATGAAGCCAGAGTCTAATGGTAAGAAACCCCTGGAGGCATAAGTACACATAGAGCACAATCTTTCTGGAAACAAAGTGGGTTAGAAGTTTTGTGTATGTAGAAATGCTGCAACAAGAATGAAACCATACCTTTGATGTCCAAAGTCTTCAAACTATCAAACAGATTCTGCTTTTAATAACAGTAATGTAAAAGTGATTAAAGGTCTTGCTAAAAAAATAACAGCAAGGAAAGATTCTTACTTCATGGGACTGTTGAGACTCCACATTTTCTAGGAGTAAAAGCTGCTGTGGGTGTAACTTTATATGGCATATGTGCACGCTGCAGTGTGGAGGGATCAGAGACCTCTGTGTATGAAGGAATTCTAGGATGGTACAGTTCTGAGTCAATTAGCAGGTAAAACAAGATAATTGATTTTTGTCACAGGATTATGGTTTTTGCATCATGACCAGACTTAGGTCCACATTTAAATTGGCTAAGAATATTGTACTGCAAAGAGAATTTCATTATTTCCATGATACCTCTTCTCTTCCTGGTTGTGGAATTTAAGTCCATGTAGTACTGGAAGTTATTGATGTGGCATTGTGAGAAACTTGAACGCAAAAGCGGGCTTTTGGCATCTGTGGGGTTTTTACAAATAGTTCTTCCGTATTTTATCTGGTCCTTTCTAGTAGTAGCTACTTATTATGTGGTAATTACTGTCAGTTATACAGCAGACTAATTTTTTGAAGACTGTATTTTATTTGTAGTAGGAATTGATTTAAGCTATATAATAAGCAAATTCCTTTGAAGTGATGAAAGTAATACATTTTAATTAACTGTTAGGTTATTTTGTTCATATTTTCATATTTTATAAAGATTTTTCCACTGAAAGATGTCTTTTCTCTACACTCCTTCAACTCCTAGGAGTCTTGGATGACAGATCTCAAATTCAGGAGCCATCTTGCTCAGATCTCTTCCTGTTTCCAGATGAAAGTGGAAATACCTCACAGGATTCAAGTCCCACTTACACATCATTCACTCATCACCTGATAAATGAGGCCATGGGAGAAGTTCCTGCAGAAAGTGATGATTTTTGCATTCTTTTCGCACCCAAAGTTGCTGTTGCTGTAAGAAGCTTTAAGAATTCCTTAAAAAAAACAACTTAAAAATCCATATATAAAGTGAATTAGAGAAAAGCATATGTAAGACCTGGACAACTTTAAACTTTAAAATTTTTGTGATTGCTTAATTATGTCCTTTCAGTTTGAATGGACTTCCTGCATTGTTACTGTTAGGATTGAGTGCAAGTATGTATCTCTGCAGTATGTAATTGTTCTTTGGTGTGAATATTGCGTTCCACTGTATTGGCAGTTTTCCTACTTATTAGTTCTATCTTGTCATTGCCATTTCAACTTAAAATAATGACATGGTTAAAAAAGAAAATCATGTTTTAAGCAAAATACAGTATTAATGAAAATAGCAGCTTTGCAGATCTTCCAGTCTTGTATTCATAGTCATATGGATATGCCATGGTCTAAACTTTCAGTGCTTTCATGGGCCTAAGACCCTTGCAGAACCTCAGAGACTACTTCAGATGTCATTTTTTACAAATGTTTTTGTAAAAAATGTTTTTTACAACATCTCTAGTTTTAGTCGTCTTAAAAGATTGAATTAGTTCTGCATCCATGATTAGAATATGTATTTGTCTCCAGATACCTTTGTTTCCAAAACTGCTAATATGGTAACCTGGGCTATTTCATGGTTTTTTTGTTTGTTTTCAACTCTTCTCTTGTTAACAGCTTGGATGAGGAATTTTTTTCTTTTTTTCCCAAACACTTTCCAGCTTCTAATTTATGTGCTGTTGTCTTTAAATTTCTATGTAAAAATCATTCAGAAATCATACCAGTGTTGTATAAACTGCAGAAGATAGTATGGAATAGTTTATTTTCTTTTCATAGGAAAGAACTGCACATCTCAATAAAGCAAATTTTCACCTTGTCCGTGCTATGTATGGACTGTATATACTGTATATATGTGTGTGTATATACATATACATTATGTGTGAATATACATATACATTATGTGGGTGTATGTGTATATACATATACATATGTTTTTGGTTTTGTTTTTTTAATTAGGAAAAAGAGGAAGAACCAGTGATAAAAATAATGGTTGATGATGCAATTATCATAAAGGAAAATCATTTCAGCCAACCTATTAAAAAAACAGATACAAGCAAAGCTCCCCTTCATTTTCCTGTTCCTCTGGTACGCTACGTTGTAAAGGAAATCTCTCTCATTTGGCATCTTTATGGTGGAAGGGATTTTGGGACTGCACCACCAACATCTCCAGCTAAAAGTTTCATGTGAGTATTTGATGCAATTCTGTAGATTGGAGTATTTGAAAATACTTGGTTTTGTTTTTGATTTCAGGTTAATCTTGCTATTCAATCTCAAGTCTCCCTTGCTTGTTTCTTTGCTCCTTCCTCAAAAATAATCATAAAATGGTTTTGGTTGATAGAGACCTTCTTACACAGTTTAGTTTCACACACCAGAGTGTATTTTTCCTAAGACTTACCCTGGACAAGCTGCGTTTGGTTCTGGTGGTTTTGGTGGATGGACAGGTTGGGTTTGCTTTTAATGATTGAATTCTAAGTTAAATTTTCTTTAAGTGATTGGTGGTGAAGGAGCATAAGAGACTATCACTGTGGTAGCTGGAATGTGGTTTTCAGGATATCATATAAACTAAAAATTAATATCACAGCCAAAATAAAGGAAATGTTTTATGAGTTAATTTAGTGGGAAGCATACACCTTACATTTTGCTTAAGCATGCATTACATGAACAATAAAAAGGAAGTACTTCTTTAACAGTAACAGCTTCCAGCATTTTATTGGTATCTTGTAGGATTTTTCTCTTGTAACTGTCAAAACATCTCAAAGTTTAATCTTTGAAAGTGGTGAGTTTTGGGTTGTTTTGTTTTTATTTTATTTTCACAGAAGCCCCCATAGTTCTCCATCTCATACACCAACAAGGCATGGACGGAGTACAACATGTGGAGGAAGAGGAAGAAACCCAGACTTCCTAATGGAAATACAGTTAAGCAAGGTGAATGACAGAAACAGCTTCAGTCATGACTGTCTGTGTGTGTAGCTTTACATGTTTCAAAGCTTTCCATTAGAATTTGGTAGGATTTTTTCCGTTAGTACCTACATCTAAGCAGCCCCTTAGAAGGCGATGAATTTTGAGTTTAACTAAACGTGAGATTGTTCTCGTAGCATAGTATTGGTTATTTGCAGAATAAAATTTTGTAAAGACCTTTCTAAAGGTTTAATAATGATGCTTAAACAAGTAATTAAGAAGAAAATAAATATAAAAGAAATATAAAGAGAAATTGGAAGGAAACAAAGTTTCTGAGCAGTTTTTATGATAAATATCTCTTCTCTTCCACACTTTAACGCTCATTATCACACATCTTGAGTACTGGGCACTTATATACAATGTTTTGTAACATCTCAATGTCTGGCCAGAGGAGGCCACTGTTATCCTTTCTGTGTCTGCTCTGCTTCGTGACATTGCAGGCAAGGATGCTATGGGCATTATTGAGATAGGTAATGATTTGTAAGTAACCACAGGTCTTCGATTGAAAGTGTAAACTACATCAGAAGAGAGGAAAAAGAGAGAATTCAGAAGTCTTTAGAATTTAAGAAAGGTAATGGTTTGGACTTTGTATGGACTAGAGTAGAGAAAGGAAACTGAGACTTGAAGTCTGTTGGCAGGGAAGAAACTTTCTCTAAATGTAGAATGTGCAGGATTTAAGAATTGCAAGATTGCCTGGTACAGTCTTCAACAAGATGTAAGAAAGGTGTCAGGATGGAGAAGAAAAAGTAGAGTCTATATTAAAGCAAGAAGCAAAACTTTGTCTTGCACTGACTCTTTGGCTTTAATTTGCACCCTGAAATATGAACACGTTTACCTCTAGGAATTGGAAGGTTTCTAGTGCTAGATGGGAAAAAATGAACTTTTCCTGAAAATTAAAAGTAGTAGGCAGCTTTTAAAGCTCTTGCATGTGTTGTGGTTTTATTGATTTATTTATTTAAGTTGTATTCTATTGTTAAAGGTTGGTTTTTACTGAAGCTGATGATGATGACTTTTTCTTTCTTTTTTGAAAGGTGAAATTTCAGCATGAGGTATACCCTCCAGTTGGTGCAGACAGTGAATCAAGTCTGTTGGAGCAGCCAGTGTCACGGCAGGTCTTTATTGTTCAAGACCTGGAGATTAGAGATCGCTTAGCTACATCCCAGATGAATAAATTTCTTTATCTCTACTGCAGTAAGGAGATGCCCAGAAAAGCACATTCAAACATGGTACAGCTATGGCATGTGTTAATTCATTGTAATTACGGTGGTTGGGTTGTCACTGTGGGAGTGTTTTGAGATTTAATACTGTTCTTTATTGTCTGGGGTTTTTTTCAGTTAACAGTTAAAGCATTGCATGTCCGTCCAGAGTCTGGCAGATCCCCGCAGGAATGTTGTTTACGTGTTTCATTAATGCCACTTCGCCTCAACATTGACCAGGTTGGTTGTGCCANAAAAAGGAATTTTTTTCCAGATACTTGAGACCATCATACATGTTTTATGGGGTAGTTTTCTTGTTTTACTTATTTTATTTTTTTACTTATGATCAGTCACACATTTTTGGATCTCCGCTGCTTTGTTTATATCCCTGCTGGAACTTGTTTTCTGTTCCAGCTCTTGCAGAGACTAACCTATTTTTAATTTTAATTTTAAAACTAAAGGTACTAACTTAACTGTTTCCTCAGTAATACCAGTTTACTTTCTGAGACTTTTTGATGCTTTCAGATGCTTTGAAATTGTGGCTTTTTCAAAACATTCTCAATTTTGAATGATCTTGCTTTGTTTGTTCACTGAGTGGCTTTTGTGGTTTTTAATGGAGAAAAGTTAATTGTTAACCCAGAAGCTGTTCACAAGATTGCAGTCAAGGGCACTTGACACTTGAGAACTGCTTTGAAATCCTGAAGGCTTTGGTCTCACTGTCAGCTGCAATGGCATGAAGATCAGAAATGTGAGAAATTGCTTTACGGTCTTTAGAAAGCCTTTGTGTGAAATGTTTTTCATATACTCAAGACATAGATGGGCTTTTCTTCTGTGCTGCTAAGGAAGCTACATGTGTTTGTGCATTGAAATCATAAGTGCATTTATTACTCCTTATTGAGACATTTCTTGTTTAATTTGTCACCTGCAGAGAGTTATGTGTTTTTTTCAAGAGGACAGCTGGGAGTTGATACCTTCCTTCTGTTTCCCTTAGCACATGTTAGAGACCAGGTTTTTCATTTTGCTGTTAGGAAAATGGAACACTTTGTGTGGATTGTAATAATTTCATGTAGAAAAAAAGCATGGAAATACTACCATCTACTGAGGCAGTGTTTCCATCTTGATTAGTTTTCCGAGTCTTATCTTTTGTACCATCAACAAAATTCACCTTTACAACTTTTGCAAGACTAACCACAGCTTTCTTGGAAGTACAAGGCTGTGTGAAGTTGTGTTAGAAATTCTTGTTATTACTGTCTAAGCTGTGAGTGTATCAACTGGAATTGAAAAGGAAAAGAAAGAAGTCATTAATGATAAGATGATACATCAGTCAAAAAAGAAAATTAGATATAGTAACTTCAAAACAGAGGTATTAGTGTCTTTTAGTGAAGCAATAGCAAGGTCTGATTTGGAATAATTTATCTGACATTGACAGTATTTAAAGGTGAATATAAATATACTTGAATATCCTTTTATTTGAAATCAGAGAAAAGTTGGGAGACTCTCAACACTTGGGTTCTGAAACAATCTCCAAAATGAGACTGCAGATGATGAATACAACCCTGGAGTTCTAAGACAAAGCCATATGGGTTGTTACATCATATTATATGTAGCAGGGTGCAATAACAAAGAGTGTCTTTCTCATTTCTGTCCTAGATTTCTGTGTGGCTTTTCCACACTTCAGTGGATCAAAATTACTTACTTTGATTCATATCTTCATAGAAATAAAGAACTGGAATAGTAGATAATAGAGAAGAGCGTAGAGAATTTGTTATATATTTTTTTTATCCTGATTGTATTTTATTTTTTACATTAGGATGCCTTGTTTTTCCTGAAGGATTTTTTCACTAGCCTCTCTACAGAAGTAGAACTCCTAATTACTCCAGATCCTGAAGGTGAATTTTTCAAAAAAATCTAATATAAAAATGCTTTTTCTTACTCCTTCAATGTGTGTGCGCATCTATGAATTCACACTTGAATATTGTGAGTGTAAAAACATATTAATTAAAAAAAAAACCCAAACAAAAACCACAACACAAACAAATGAAAAAAAAAAAACAAACCAAACTCAAACACCACCCCCAAAACCCATAAATACCATTAAAGGTGTTGAGCACCTGGGAATCCCCATTATATAAAAGGCTTCACCAAAATTTGAGCATATTTAATAAGAACTTCTGAAAAAAGAAGATTGTATAATATTAGAATTTATTATTACATAAAACAAATATAATATTTAGTACCTCTTGCATAAAAAAATATATCTGATAGCTTGTAGCTGTTTAACCCCTGGAGAAAGGAAGTGAATTCAAGATTATGAACAGACAATGCAATTCACATATACAGTTAAAGCAGTATTTCTAATCAACTGCACCATCTGATGCAACAACCAGTGTATGTTGACATATTTCCTCTATTTGTGAGATTATTAGCAGATATACATTACCTATATCTGTTGACAGATCATACTGAAATACGTAAATAATGAAGTACTCTGCATGACTGCCATTAAAAGTAGATGGGGTTTATGCATCTGCGTAAATAATCCAGGTTAAACTTGGTAAGATATTATCTTACTAAGCAAATCTAAATGTCACCCTGTCAGTAATTCCTATTAATAAGCGTTAGAGCTTACTCAAGACACAGTAAGTGTATAAACACAGATTTCTTGTCAAAAACGAGTCAGTTGACTGTATATATCTTCTTACCTTAGTTAAAAAATCTCCAGGTGCTGAAGTCACATGTAGTTTGCCCAGGCATGTCAGCAACCTTAAGGACCCAAGTCCAGTGATTTCTTTCTCATCACACAAGCAACCAAATGAAAATGGTAGCATTGATTCTATGGATGCGATCAATGGAGAGGATCCTCATTTCTCAGAAGAAGTGACGTCTTACAGTGATCAGCCAGTATTTTTCAGGTAAACTTTTTATTAAAAAATTCCAGTGGCATACTGCTGCTCCCATGAATGCTTTTAGAAAATATGATGATGAGCTATTCAGACCTTATGACAAGGTGCATTGTTTGTTTGTTTATTGACTGATTGTGGAAACCAAATCAAATGTTTCTGGTTTCTGTTGGATTTTATTTGATACTGTCATCAAGAAGATAAAGTTAATTAAAGCTCTGCTATGTACAGAAGCAGTAATGAGATGTTTTATAGGTAAATAAAAGAAGAAGTGTTTGTGCTCTTCTGTCTAGCAATGTAAATTACATCTTATACAACCAGAGGTGAGAGTACATAAAGGGAAAGGGTATCATGGAAGAGGTACAAGATTAAAATCTTGCCAAAAAAAAAAAAACACCCCTCTAATGTAGACCAGACTGGGAAATAGTTATAAAAATTGCAGCTTGTTTTCCAAAAGGTTTTTGTGTGCAAGTGCCTCTAACAACAGATGTATACTTCAGGGGGCAGTGCAGAGCCAAATTACGAGAAAATCACTGTTTCTGTTTCATCACAAATAGAATTTTTTAGGGAGTTCCAGCTGCAAGGCTAAATTTTGCCCACAGAACTATCATTAGCCATACACTTTTTGTGGGGACTTTGTAACTGAAATGCACGCTATGAAAATTTAGGGAAGAAGTTCACTTGCAGGATTATTAGGATTTGGGTACCACTGAATTTATCATAAATGATAATGTTGACTAGATGTTAATAAACGAAAAAAAGCTGAATTTACCACTCTGTTTTGAACGCTTATTCCAAAGTAATAACACAGTCAGTAGAGGATTTATGGTTTACAGAAAAGGGTGTCACATCCTATTCCAAAAGGATGGGAACCAATGAGTTTTTTGAAAGTACTTTATTTCCTTTTCATGTTTCTCACTGTAAAATTTTCTTTGTATATCTCAGAGAATTTCGTTTTACATCAGAAGTTCCGATACGACTTGATTACCACGGCAAACATGTGTCAATGGACCAGGTTCGTGTATAGTACTGATGCTGTAGAACAAAAATTCATGTTCTTTGTTTTGATGTTTTTCCCCGCCATGAGCTGGGGCATATTACTGTGCTCCCTACCAATTATTGATTTGATCTTGAGAAATGTGAACATTTTCTTCCTTAGTTTCATTAAAAGTTAATGTAATTTCACTGTTAATTGAAAAATAAGGGGTAAATCCTTCAGGTATGATTAACTCTAAATGGACTTTAAAGACACATTTATCAGCTCAGTGATTGTCTGGAAATCTTTTTTTTTACCACGTCTTATGACATAGGAGTGCTTTTTTTTTTTTCTTCCTTTATTAATACCAGAAAAAAAGTATTTACTTTTTTTAACTCCTTGTTTCTTTCACGTGTTAGAACATTTGGAACATACTAAGTCCAGAGCTATGCATACATACATACTTTGTTGTATCTAAAATACTTCTGAAGAAGCCCCCTCGTATTCAGACATTTTTCTTTAGAGTTGCCAGTTATGCCAGATCCCATCTTTCACAAGTTTTCATGTAACATAATGCATAGCACCGTAACAAGTAGCATTTGGGAGACTAGGGGAGAGTCAGTTTAGGCATGAATACCTGCAGTAAGAGTTGAGATGATGGGATTGTTTCTCACCTACAGATTACGCAGGATGAGTAAATTCATGTGATAAAATATTTCACTTACAGGGGACACTAGCTGGGATTCTTATTGGGCTTGCTCAGTTAAACTGCTCAGAATTAAAGCTGAAGAGGCTTTGTTACAGACATGGGTAAGTTTATTGAATTATAGATTAGCATTGGGTTTGCAAATTGAACAAGTTTATGGTGAATAACTGAATGTAAGAAGGAAAAGCAAACTCTCTAACATGATACTTTTAAAATCCAAGGTGCTTCTTGACTTCACAAGTATTTCTTGATTCCAGTTTCTGTCAAACATATATCATTCAAGAAGAATATCTGTTTTCAGGGCAATATTTATTATGTGTATTAGTCTTGGTGTGAAACTGCTTTAGTTGTTTGTTTGCTTCCTATTGAACTGGATGTGATCATGCTGTCTTGAACTTCTGTGAAGCACATGGATGTGATATGATTGGATTAGCCACAGAAGATGCCACTTGAGAATATTCTTGTTTCAAGACATCATTGTTTACTTCAACAAATGTGTTTGTCTTACTAGGAATTGCATGGTTTAGATTTTTTTTTTTCCTTCTCAGTTTATTAGGTGTGGATAAATTGTTCTCCTATGCCATCAGTGAATGGCTTAATGATATAAAGAAAAACCAACTGCCAGGAATTCTGGGAGGAGTAGGACCTATGCATTCACTAGTACAGTTAGGTAAGTTAATTCTCATTTCTATTAAGAATTGTATGACAATTGTTTAAAAAAAAAACCAACAACTTAAAAACCCAGCACATCCACCAGATAATGCTGACACTTGCTTTGGCTTTATCTCAAGGCATTCCTGTGATGGAAGAGACTTTTCTAACTGTGGTCTTCTGTTCATTTTAAGTTCAAGGTCTGAAAGACTTGGTGTGGTTACCAATAGAACAATACCGAAAGGATGGCCGTATTGTAAGAGGTTTCCAAAGAGGAGCAGCTTCTTTTGGTACTTCCACTGCAATGGCAGCGCTGGAGTTAACAAACAGAATGGTTCAAACTATACAGGTATGGTGTATTACTGCTGGAGTTAAAACATAAAATGAAAACTGTTGCTAGTAAGTACTCTAAATTTAGCTAGTACCTTAACTGTATTTTTAAGGTTGGAAGCACGTACTAAGCAAAACGTAAACATCTGTATCAATGGGAAAGCAAGAGACTGGGCAAAGCTTCCAACAGTCTGAAATGAGAATTAGAGCATCGAACACAGTGGTTAGAAAAATGTGTTAAATGTTGCTGAACGCATGAGCTGTTACATGTTTTTTAATGGCTGGAATGTATTACAACGTACAGTTTAATACTGAAGTACTCAGGTGCACTAAAAAAATCACTGATCTTGAGGAAAAATTAGTTCTTTGCACATGTTTATTTTCCAGTAACAGATTATTTTTTTTTATAATGTCAGCTTATCTATTCTTAGTTAAAAAGCAAAACCAACAAAAAAACCCTCCGAAATTGTACCAATTCTGTTGATGTGCATACAGTCTATAGAGATTTCTAGATATAAACCTAAAATAATCTTGAAGTCTTAATAGATTTGTGTCCCTTAATATAAAACACATAATGAAAATACACTTTAACCACCAAATTTTGCATAAATTCTATATATACCTAAGCTTGAACATACATAGTAAAAATCCCAGTGTTATCCACAAGTTTAATTATATGTATGCCTTTGTGTTTGTTTAAAAAAAATCATGCCATAGAACAAATATTTCTGTTTCTACCTTGAGCATTTGCAATGCCTTTGAAGGAATGGCAACTAGAGGGGGAAAAAATGCCTTACTGAAACATACAACGTTCATTCTTTCGTTATGGAGCTTAATATGTAGTTAGAACTGCACCCATTCCAGACTTTCTTGTGCAAAACTTTAATCTGCTGTGAATTTTTTTTTTTTTTTTTTTTTAATTAGAGGTCTTTTATTTCTTTCATCTCAACTCTATTAGTAGTTCAAATTTGTGATCAGATATCATTAAATTTCTTGTATATTTTGAATTAACTCCTGATCTTCAGGCAGCTGCAGAAACTGCGTATGATATGGTATCACCAGGGCCTACTTTTATTGAAGCAAAAAAGGTCAAACGATTCCCTCGCCATCGTTTAGCTCATCAGCCAGTAGACCTACGGGAAGGTGTAGCCAAAGCATACAGTGTAGTAAAAGAGGTGAGTGGTGAAGTAATTGTCCTTATTCTTAAGTTTGATTAAATTTCACATGTCAGCTTAAGGTGACCAAATGAAGAAGGGAATTGAAGTTCTTAGTCAGTAATCTTAACAACAGAAACTGCATGGAAAAATCTGTGAATCAGAAATGAAAATATTATGGAGGTAAGTGTGAATAGAACTTAGGCAGGTTTTACAGTTGTTGAGACATGTAAAACTGATTTCCTGCCCCATGTCATCTGTCCTTCCCTATCTGCCACCCAGTCCCTGCCATCACTCACCCAATTACTGTTAATTCTGAGATTTTTAAAGTTCAATACCAGATTTAAAACAAGTGGAAGGTCTTTACCATACTAGATTATTAAAACTTAGAATGCTGACCTGGTTTATTGTACTTTTTGTGTTATGCTTTTAGTTAATTGCACCCGATACTATGTCTGGGCCACTAAATATTACTTGGGGAGTTTCAGTGACTTCTCTCACTTTTTTAATAGTTTACAGCACACCATGGCTTCTTCCCTTGTGCACAAGAAGTGACACTAAAAGTTACTTTAAGTTCATGGTTGTGTTATTCCGAGCCTCATTAGGAGAACTGAATCTCATTTGTATCAGTATAGTTAGACTGCAGTTATAATACAAATCACAATGATGACAAACGCTAAGCAGTTTTAAGTTTTCCTTAGAACTAGCAGAGGTTACTTTTTTTCAGTGTAACTCATTTCTGTTAATTTTTTGAAGGGGATTACGGACACAGCCCAAACTATCTATGAGACTGCTGCTCGTGAGCATGAGAACAGAGGAGTAACTGGAGCAGTAGGAGGAGTCCTCCGCCAAATTCCACCAACTGTGGTGAAACCTCTCATTGTTGCAACTGAGGCAACTTCAAATGTTCTAGGTGGAATGAGAAACCAGATCAGGCCAGATGTCCGCCAAGAAGAGTCTCAAAAGTGGCGCCTTGGGGAGGACTGAGGGTATACATCTGGCTCAGCAACCAGGTAGCAAGGTTGGAAATGCAAAAGACTGTCCCATTGACAGCCTTAGATGGAGCTCACTTTGTTTTGTCACGCTCATCTCAGGAACAAACAAGGGTTTCAACTATTGCTAGCAAAACATTCAACCAAAAATATTTATGAAGTGAAAAGAAAATTGGTACTTCCTTATACTGTGTGTTACCAATACCTTTGGTCAATAGTGCCAAACCTAGCGAAGCATGCGCTGCCAACTCAGAGACATGCTTGCTCTGTTTACCACGTTTTTCTTGGTAGATCTAACATCTGAAACAGGAGCCTGTATGGTGAAACTATACTTTAAAATAAGTTTTCTGAGGGTAGTCAAAGAACTGCTTTCAATAAAGGGCTCAGCAGATGGTCTTCACTGACTGAAGGATAAAACTTTCATTCTGGAAATGAGACGTGAAGGCTATGTAATGTGGAAACATAAGATAATACCATTTAGTGGTCATATACATTGCTTTTAATGTGGCACTTGCAGCAAGGGCAAGCTTGATAACCATTCAGAATTTAGATTCAATGTTGATACACTTATGAATAGGATTTATTCCTAAATATTAAATACCTACTTTTGTGGGTCTTTGAAAAACCTGAATGTTGCAGAAATGTTCTGTTGTGTTGCACTTTAAAGGATATGGCCTGTATATTGTGCTTTTTTTATAGTGTGAATAAAATGTTATGTGCATTATCCTTTATGTGGTTTAGAACCTTACACAGATTATTGAAAAGAGCATCATTTGATGATGATCCTACAAAAAAAAGTGTCTTAAATTTGTTTAAACTACTCATTATATGTAAAAACATTTCTGTCTTCTGTTACGCTAATTACAATGCTAAAATAACTGTTCTTCAGGAAAAACGGCAGTTAAATGTTATTGTGGCCAACAGTTCTTTGTAAGAATGAGAAATCCTAATTAATGTAAAATCAAAGTAATGCATAATTTCATAGTTAAAATTCTATACAGACGTTATATTAGTATGTTTTATTTAAAGTTCATGTAGTTGCAAAGTTGCTGCTCTGACACAATTTTTAATTTAATTTGTGCATCATCAGTTATTTGACAGTGAGTATTTTTAACAATTTAATGTGATCTGGGGACAAGTGGGAGTATTTAAAAAACCCAAACCAAACAAAAAACACCCCCCCCCACCAACAAAACTTCAAAAGTTAAAGTTGTTACTGATATGTATTTACAGTTTAATAGGTGCCTAACATCTCTACGGGGCTTTATTAAGCAAATGGCATTGCTCTGTTTCTAGGCAGTTAAAAGACTTGGAACTAGCTGTGTGGGAATTAACTTGTTTTGTTTTGTTTTGTTTTGTTTTGTTTTGTCCTGATATTAGCAAAAACAAGGATATAAAATAAAGGCTATTTCAGAATAGCAAAATAAGTATTTTGATTTCCAGCTACTTAACACTTTGGATGACTACCCCCAACATAAGTTTGTCCATAATCTCCACCAAAAGAGGGAGATCAGATGCCATTGATCATACTTCGGTTTCTAAGCTTGATGAGGAAGTATGTTCACTTTTTTTGTTTAATACCTACTACAGGTGAAAATATCACTGATGGGCCCTGCAGGAAAAAAGTGAGTGTTTGAAGGAAAATGGTTACTCCTCATTTGCCCTGTTACTACACTAGCTATTCCTAAACACTAAACACTCTGGCTATAGGGTAAATGATTTGAAAATGTCCCTTCTGCTGGGAAGACTGCAGTCCACTTTATTGTTTTCATAAACCAAAACTCCAGTTACAAATAAATTTTTGTGTTGGGTGATATGGAAAGAAAACCTTGTAGTATCATTCACTGGAATCGACTTGTGATTTGCTTTGAAGACTCATTTATTTCATTTAAAACAACTTGGTGTAAGCAGGAGGTGCTTTTGAGAGGACAAATGCCTGCAAATTCAATGACATAAAATATTTTCTGATATAAAAATACTTGCGTCTGTTTCTACTTTTGTCCAGTAATCAAAGAGCTTTGTTTTGGTGAGAGCTCAAAGAGTGAGCATTTTGCACAGGATTGAGTTCCAGGTTTGCAGTTTGGCACCTCCTAAATGCCTTCTCAAGAGGGGGTGATGACTCAATGCAAGTAAGTAGCAATGCATTATTTTTCTTTGCAATTACTCTACTCTGTAATTTCAGCAGGTCCAGTTCATCCAGTTAATTGGAGTATACTGTAATAGTGTCTATGTATTTTCTTCCTCTTAGACATGCTGAAAAGGAACACTTGGCATTTCAGCATTCCTTTAATTTTCAGTTCTGTCAGTCTGATTGTACTACAATGCAATTAGAATATATTTTTATATGAGGGTGTGCTGTCAGGCTAAAACATTTTTATAGAATGTTTCTCGGTGTCAGCAACACAGGTTGTACACATTTATTAAACTTCACTTTTCATTAAATAAACCCTTGTATTGACTGCTTGCACTTTATTGAGCCTATTCAGTAAATTTTTTTTCTTTTGCAGCGTTTTTCCAAATAATTTGTTAACTTTGGAATGTATAGTCTGAATTGGTTTTCAGTTCTAATGTGATCTTGCAGTGTTTGAAATGTTTTGAAAAGCAAACAACAAGAAACAAGAACAACAAACCCCACAAAACTTGTCACACTAGTCTTTACATTAGAACCCTGTTTTCAAAAAGTGGAGTGTTTTGTATTGAAGTATATATTGTGTATAAGAAGGAATTTATTAAATGATAATACTGTAAGAGTTTTCAAACACTTAAATGAGATTTGGCTATGGGTGTATTTCCTGGAAATAGAAGCCTGTGGAGGCCTTGCTGTGTTTTCTGTTAGCAGGAGGGGATCTGCACAAATATTGTTGCGCATGAGTTTTCCACTGAAATCAGTTGCTATAAATGCTGGCAATTTTAATATTTGTAGTGGGTGTAAACTGACACTGTGTAATGATCAATGTTGTCTAATGATGAACTAATACTGCTACTGCTGTTATCTAGTATAATCTAACACTTCAAATAATACATTGTGTGCCTCGGAAGTAACAAAAAAAGACAGTCATCTTTTGGAACAGTACAAAACCAACAATAACAAGCAAAAAAACCAAAACCCTCCACAACAACAAATAAAACTCGAAACAAAAAACATGCTTCACAAGAAGCTTAGTAGCAACTGGGTGCAGATCATTACATCCATGCAAAACCAGCTTTCATTTTTCTTTATGTGTTGAAAGTTCCTAAATACTGCAGCTTTTTAGCAATGTGATGTACCCTGTGTGTACTTGCCTAATAAACATTAGGTCAGTCACCAGTGCTTGAGGAATATGTGTGGTTCTGTTTTCTTAAGTGGTTGATTGCAAACATACATTGCTTGCTTTTATTTACAGTTGCTTAAGAGTTGCAAAGAAAGGTTTCTTAATAAACCAAAAAGCTATTATGAACACGACGCACTGAACATGATCCATATACCTGCGTGTGTGGTACTGGTTTAACAGTAAATGTTAAAATGAAATGTTGGAGAACAGTGAAATCAAAGGAATTGTTTAGAGTAGTTCAAATACTTAAAATCTTTTAAATATCTGAACCCTCACAGCAATAGAAGCATTGTCAGAAAGCGTGTATGTATTTATGTAATTTTGGATGCCTAGTTTGCATAGTTCTGTCAGTCTCCCAGCTCATGATTTAAGTTTCTGACAACTGTTTTAAGTTGCTCTGTATGCTGAATCTTGTTTACAATCGGAAATTGCATACTACAAATTAAGTATGTAAATATGAGTCATGCATTTGTACTGGATTTGTTAATGGTAGCTCCAACAAACAGTAATTTGTGTATATATGTATATTTTTTACATTTTTTGCATTTCTAGTAGTTTTGTGGTATTGTTTTGTATATAGTTTGCTAGGGTAAAGAATATATGTAGTCTCATTAAATAGAAACCACTGTGGAAGGGAATTGATTATTTCAACTTGAGTTACTTTACTTAAAGTTCCTGTCCCCTCAGTATGTCTTTGAGAGTTATTTTTTACCATAATTTATATGGCACCAAAAGTGTATATTATAGCTTATTAAAATGCTGAAAGGCCTGAGTGCAAATAGGTTGTCCTGTTAAATATGTTGATGGGGAAAAAAAAAAATGTAACAATGCATAAATAAATATCTTAATTTGTTCCTTGAGTTGGTTTTCTCTACCTATAAATATAAAAGAGTTTCCCAAAACAACAGTTAACTGCTAACACTTATACCTAACTGGCTATACATTAAAAAGAAAAAAAATATTTAAAAAAATTAACAAATATATGAAAAAAAATTAAAATCACACAGAGGTCAAAATCTAGAAAATAAATTGACCTGACCAATATAACTTTAATCTATGTCTGTGATGTGTGATCACATACAGACTTCCATAGGCCTCTTGGCACATTTAGTTACTGAGCACCTATTTCTTACCTCAACATTCAGTGGAGATTTTTAAAGATCTGTGAAGAATGCAAAGTAATTAATTCCTTCTGGGATTCTTCACAGGCGTTCAGTTGCATGCATGTGAAAAGCGAACTTAAGAGGGCTCAGTACAGAGCAGTATTAAACACTGGTGGCAGTGCCAGATCACTGAATAAGTGAGACATATGTGACAAGCATAAATAATTTTCTGTGATGCTTTGTAATGTTCTTTTAGCTTAAAAAAGTTAAGTCAGTGTGTAATGCTTGACAGGTGACAGAAGAGTTATTCAGGTAGTAACCCTTCACTTAAGAAGACACTTGACTCTTATTCTCTGGATCTTCTCCCCTCCTCTCCCTTTTTTAAAAGCAAGACCTCACATGTATTAAATTCCAATTTCAGTATCTTTATTTCAAAGCTTTTAAAAATTGTTGTACTGGGCTTCCTTAAATAAAAAAATACAAGTATAGTGAAAGAGAGTGAGGTTTTTTTTTCTTTGCATGCAGGTTTTTTTTCTAAACTTTTCTAAATATTGCACGTAAAAATGATCTGTGAGCTGTGCTGAGGGGAAGCATGAACCACAGAGGATAAACAGGGAACTGCTTGGCAGTAGTTTGATCATCCCAGAAAAGTATGATGAATTAAAGGAAATTTATGTCACTTGTTCCTAATGCTTGCTTTGTAGATCAAAAGTGTAAGTATGTGAACTTATTTTGCAGTCTCTGCTTCTCTGGATTTTTGGGAGCTGTCTGTCACTTGTAAGAAATGCTGCAATACCGGCCTTCATTTTGCACCAGGGAGATCATACAGGATGACATAAACTGGAATCACAACCCAGGCAAAACACTGAAGAAATTCTATTTCTCTTCACTGTATTAATGCAAACCAAGGATATTCCCGATGTCTCCAGGTTAGTCCGAAGAGCAGTGGAGCTTGTCTGCAGCTGCCAGTATGACATAGTGACCTGGAGCAGTATTAGCTGGTGTTCCTGAACTGCATTCACAACTGAGGATGGCCCAGGCTCAAGTGTTCTGGGATTTTGGGTTTTGTTTTATGGGGTTTTTTTGGGTTTGGTTTTAATTTTTTTTAAATATCCTTTCAAATACGACACAAAAGTATGGTTTTTTTGCTGCTAATTCCTATTTCCAGCAAATAGTATTATAAGACATCATGTAGTACAGATTACAAGACTTAGTAAAGCTGCCTTTTTATGGCAGGTAAACAGGTTTCAAAGCAGTTTTGTTCTGGAGTGAGTAGGTGAAAGCAGAAGTTAGTGAAGTGCAACAATGCAGTATTTACAGCCCCACAGGCAATGAAACAGTTCAAGCATGAGCATTTGTGCAGTTATATGTAGCATAATTCTTTTCTCAGGATCTCATTTGTGTATTTAATTACTTATTCTATTGTTGATTTAATTCTGTATTAGTAGTATCTGTTAAATTTGGTCCTTGCAGGCCAAGATTGGAAGGAAGCCTCCAGGAAGGAGGAAAAAATGTGTACCTGTATAAGCAGGAGGAAAGTTACTTTGAGTTTTGGGGAGTACGGACTATTTGTGCTTCAACACAGAACTTAATGAAAAGGGGCACAAAAGTAAAATCAGTAACAGCTGTCTCAGAAAGCTTTAACTTTCACCTTTAGACTTTAGACTTGACAGTTTGTATTGGTTCTAGTTTAATCTTCCCAGAGACTCAAAATACATAGCTAACAGAACCAGTACAATAATAATAACAAGCCTTCCCCTCTACCCGCGTTGTGGAAAGAAAGGAATTAGAGGTAGAGAGAGAGTGAAAGGGGTAACAAAAACACACAAAGAATAGTCTTGCTTCGATTTGGAAGTTAAAAAAAACCACTTTAACAATAACTAAAAATGGTATTTAAGGTAGGGGAGTTACAAAAGATATAGGGAAGGGGAACAAGGTACAAAAAAAATTATGTCTACAACCGGATTGATGACAATGGATGGAGGTAGATTCAGGAAGGGGTGTCCACTGTGTGGTAGAAAATGGCCATGTGTAAGACAGGAACAGCAGGAGCAAAGGTGGTAGTATCAGGCAGGCAGGTCAAGAAACAGGAAGTTCCTCTGTTTATATAGGGGGTCAAGACAAGAAGTGGGAGTAGGCTAACCACTAGACCTGGGGTCAGGTTCAGATCCACCCCCTGGGAGGAGTCAGGAGGACCTGGAGTCAGATTCAGACCACAGATGTCACTCCCAGGAGGGTTAACCCTTTACATAGTTGTTTGGTACTGGAGATTTGCTGGTGTCTCCAACAGCCGTGTGAATCTCACAGAACTTTGTTCTATACTTTCATCCCTTCTCTCTGTTCCATTTGAAAATGCTTCCTACTTGTGTAAAAGTCTGAGAGGCTTGTGGCTACTTGTAGGTGAAAGGAGTTGTGAGTTTGAAGGCTTTTGATATCGCCGTGCTATATGTTGTAACAGTGTTCTGGGTTTGGCTGGAATAAAGTTATTTTTCTTTCTAGTAGCTGATACAGTGCTGTGTTTTCAGCTTAGGATGTGAGTAATGTCAGTAACACACTGATGTTTTAGTTGTTGCTAAGCAGTGTTTACACTAAGTCAGGGTCTTGTTAGTGTAGGCTGGGAAAGCTCAAGACCTGGGAAAGGATACAGCAAGAAGAGATGACCCAAACTGGCCAAGGGGTTACTCCATACTCTGTGATATAAACTGGGGGGAATTGGGCAGGGGACAGAGTCTTGGGGATTGACCGGGCATCAATCAAGTGCTGAGCAGTTGTACTGTCACCTGTTTCATATGTTCTGTTGTTACTGTCATTTTCTCTTTCTTTACTATCCTACTAAACAGGATGGTTTACTACTAAACAGTTAGCTACTAGACAGTTTACTACTAACAGTAAACTACTAAACAGTTTTTCCTCTCAATGCATGAGTTCTATTATTTTTTTCAATTCTTTCCCCTCATCCCACTGCAAGGTGGGGAATGAGTGAGGGGCTGCATGACACTTAGTTGCTGGCTGTGGTTAAACCATGACAGGGCAAAGTGGCTCAGTAGTTTGAGTTGGCAACATAACAGTAAATTATTTATAGCTCTCTGGGCCCATGACACCTCAGACCATCAGGGAAGAGATGAAATCTATAGATAAGATGATGATCAAGGGGTGAACTTGATTGTGGATACTATTGCTCAAGTTATCAATGAATGTGGAATATGTACCACAGTTAAGTGAACAAAGTGGTTGAAGCCCCTTTGATATGGATGATAATAGCTGAAATATAAATATGTGGAGGCCTGGCACATGCGTTTCTCCCCGTGAGGGGGAAGGGCTGCGGGAGCTGGGGCTGCTTAGCCTGGAGAAGAGTGAGAGGGGATCTTGTCAGTGCTTGTGAATATCTGAAGGGTTGTTGTCAAGAAGATAGGGCTGGACTCTTCTCACTGGTGTCCAGTGGCAGTAAAAGCGCCAATGGGCACAAACAGAAACACAGAAAGGTCTCTTTGAACATGAGCAAAAACTTTACTGTGAGGGTGCCAGAGCACTGGAGTGGACTGCCCAGAGAGGTTTATGGAGTTTCCTTCACTAGAGACTTTCAAAACCCACCTGGACATATTGCTGTGTGGCCTGCTCTAGGTGAATCTGCTTTAGCAGGGAGGTTGGACTAGATTCACAGAATCATACAATTAATTAGGTTGGAAAAGATCATCTACAAGCTCATCTGCCAGCTCCCTCAGCACCCTAGGATGGAACCCATCTAGTCCCATAAACTTGTGAGGATCCAAGAGGTCCCTAGCTGCTTCCCTCGGATTACAAGGCGGATATTCTTCTCCCTGACCCCACCTATCAGCTCAGGACTCCAGTTGTCCTGAGTACAACCTGCCTTACTATTGAAAATTGAGGTGAAGAAAGTGTTAAACGCCTCTGCCTTTTCCTCATCTCTGGTTATGACATTCCCCTCCTTGTCCGGTAAAGAGTGAAGGGTATCCTTGCCCCTCTTTTTGTCATTAGTATGCTTATAAAAACATTTCTTATTATCATTCACATCAGTGGCCAATTTAAGTTCTAACTGGGCTTTTGAGACTCTCCTTTTCTTCCTGCAAGACCTGGCAACATCCTTAATTTTTTCCTGAGTTACCTCCCCCTCTTTCCAAAGGTATTATGCCCTCTTTTTTTCACCCTCAATTCCTTCACAAGTCCCTTGCCCATCCAGGCTGGTTGTCTTCCCTGCTGGCTCCGCTTTCTGCACATCTGCACAGTCTGTTCCTGCACCTTCAAGACTTCTTTCTTGAAGTAGGTCCAACGTTCCTGGAGCTTTTTTTTTTTTTTTTTTTTTTTTTTTTTTTTTTTCTCCATTGTTTCTTTTTATTGTTTTT
>VWZE01012562.1:126981-139529 GCA_013396675.1 Eubucco bourcierii | reverse complement strand
TTTTTTTTTTTTTTTTTTTTTTTTTTTGGGCTTCTTCCCAAAGGTATCCTTTGAGTCAATTTCTTGAATAAGCTGAAGTCTGCCCTTCAAAAGTCCAGTGTGGATGTCTTGTTGATGGCTCTCCTAGCTTCACTGCATATTGAAAACTTTATTATTTCATGGTCACTGCACCTCAGACAGCCTTTGACCACCACATCTCTCACCAGCCCTTCTCTATTCATAAACAGCTGGTTGAGCACAGCAGCTGTGTCAAGAAGCTATCCTTTAAAAACCTTCCAGACTACCACTTCTCTGCTGTGTTATGTCCCCAGCAGCTACCTGGCAGGTTAAAGTCACCTACAAGAACAAAGGCTGGTAATCTTAAGTCCTCCTGCAGTTGTGATACTGTGGTACTGTGTTTATAGAATAATACATCCATCTCCTCTTCCTGGTTGAGTGGCCTGTAACAGGCTCCAACCAGTATGTCAGTCTTATTGGTCTGTCCTCTGATTTTTATCCACAGGCACTCAATCCACTCATCATTGGTCACAAGGCCTATGGCATCAAGAACTTCCCTACATACAGGGACACCTCTCTACCCCTTCTCCCTCTCTTGTCTTTCCTGAAAAGATTGTAGAAGGTTGTGGAATCATAGAATAGTCTGGGTTTGAGGGGACCTCTAAAAGTCATCCAGTCTAAACCCCCCTGCAATAAGCAGGGGCATCCTCAACTAGATCAGGTTGCCCAGAGCCCTGTTGAGCCTCACCTTGAATATTTCCAGGGATGGGACCCTTGATGATCTCTAGAGATCCCTTCCAAGCTCTACCATTCTGTTATTGTGTCATCATGTGTGGGTAATGGTGTAAGCAACATACTGAGGCTGGAAATATGTGTCAAAGGTATCGCATGTCCCACGCTAGGCACTAAAAAGGGCTGCCATGGTTTAATCTCAGCTGGTAGTTAAGCATCACACAGCTCCTAGCTCACTGGCCCACAGTGGAATGGGGGAGCAATCATGAGAAAAGTAGTAAAACTCATGGGTTGAGATAAAGACAGTTTGATAGGAGTGATACGGAGAGAATTGTAATAATGGTAAATAGAATACCCAAAATAAGTGATGCACAACTAATTATTAACATTATTCTCATCCTAAGCCAAAAACATAGCACTATACCAGTGCCTAGGAAGAAAACTAACTTTATTCCTGGCAGAACACACTGGCAGTTCTTGGCCAAATGGCAAGTCAAGAGGCTGGAAAAGGTGCCAAACCGTAAAAGAAACACTGCAGGGTGTACTGAGAGAGGGAGTTGAAAGACCATAGCATGGATATTGCTAGGTGTATGTTTTGCTGTGACCAATATTTTGTAGATTTGGATCTGTTGCAGCTGATGGAAAACCTGATAGCACATGGACCTGGACAGTGATAGATGCATGTGGGTGTATGTGTATGTGACAGATGTGTGCACAAACACTTGATACTGTAGATGAAAAGGTAATGGAAAAGCAAAGTATGACATGATAGGATGGAAATAGTAGTGGTCAATTCTATAAACAGGTTCTTTATTCAGATACAAGCTATTAAGAAACATGATTCCTGGTATCATTTATCTTTTTAGTAATATTTGGCAGATCTGAACTATTTCCAGGAATTATTCAATAAAATAAAGTGTTTCACCTTTATTACAACCTGTTCACGAGTGCTTAGTGCCAGAAGTGTCGTTTAGAGCACTAGATGTTTTTATTTTCAGCTTTCTGAGGTACCCTTGAGTTCTGTATTCTGAGCTGTTTAACACCTTGTTGTCTAGTGTTCCTTTTGTTCTTTTCCATGGTACTTCTGCCTTTGAGTGCTTACTTTTTTAAGAACAGTCAACAAACCAAACTTGGCAGATTTAAATGAGGGGAGAACAGTTTTACCAATTTCATTGGAGGCAAATCCTCTTACTTGATGGCTGAATTTCATTCAAACCAGCCGAAAGTGTTATCCCAGAGCATAGCTTTTTATTTTGATAATTCTTTTCTAAAAGCTGTAACATAACACTGTGTAGCTCTTTTTTTTTGCCTTTTCCAAACCAGAAGTGATACCTTTCCAGTTAAATTCGTAATACAATGGAGTTTGACAATTTGGTCAAAAAGAAAAAATGACCTCCAAGTCTGAGAAAGGTTGACATGGGGTTGTAAACTGGATCCTGCCTTTGCAATATCCTATGGACACTGCAGAAATGACAAGAGGCAATTACAGAGGAGCGCGTCTCACTACATTAACCATTAACGTCTCTACATCGTTGCCCTAAGCCTCTTATATCATTTATTGCAAAGACCCACACTGACATTAATAGAGAAAGTTTTCAAATGCAATTTTCATCATGAACATCTTTCCTCGATGTCCTCAGTCTGAATTTTTACTGATTTTGCTTCCTATTGTGTGAAGCCCCAAGAAAATAGTTTTAAACAGGTATTTGTGAAGATGCAGAAAAGATCAGTAAGGATTCTGAATAAGGATAAGCAGTGTTTTCTGCCATACCTGAGCTTTACTCGTATGTGCCCTTGATTGAAACCGCTGTCCTGACAGCAATCACTTGAGTGTGAACTTGCCATGCCCACAGAAGAGACAAAAAGTAGGTTTTTTCAGATTAACATTGAAGACTTGGAAAATGCTTGAGATGATTTTGCTTTTCTTATCACTACACATTTTAGATGTGGCTACCTCAACAGTCCCACTGAAGCCCTCGTTGTACTGCTGAGTAGTACCTCTTATTACTTTTTGGTTCTACAAAACTCATCCTTCCAGTGAAGTTAGTATAGGAAAAGGACAGTAAATGAATTCATTTCCCTGAGCAGAGACTGAAGAACTGAGAAGGAAGCTATGGGGGTAAGCATCCATCCCACCTGAAAAAGGACGGTGGTATTTGTTTCCAAAACACAGGCAGTGACCTTCTCCACTTGTAGGGAAAGGGAGCCTTTGTGAGCTCCGCCTGTGATTTGGGGAAACAGTTCTGACTGCTCCCTCTCCAGGCCAAGGCCATCAGGTGCTGGGACCGACAAGGATATAGCCTCATTGTTGTCTGTGACATACCAGTATCACCTCTTTCCTTTTCTAAGCAGATGTTGTTTAAGCCACCTTGTGATATAAGGTGCAGAAGGTCTAAACTGTAAAAGTAAGTAAAGCAAAACAAAACAGTAGCTCATGACTGCTTGTTTTTACTGTAAAATCCTAACCCAAGAAACATTTCCTCCTGGTTTTGATCTTTTTTTCTTAATTTAAAAAAAAAAAAAAAAGTTTTCCTTGTGCATTGTGAAAGACTGATGAATTACATAGGAAAATGAACATCCTGAGCTTAGTCTGCTGCAGCATGCTGTAACACTGAGACTGATTTTGCACAGTTGCCCCTAAGAGGCAGGTGTCAGGACAGTCAAGTGTTGGCCCAGGTTTGATTCACTGCTTGTATGGTCTCCTGCATTCTCAACTGCTGAGAAAAACCTCTAGAAGCATATAGCAGAATTGAAAGAAATGAAAATGTGTCTCTGCCTATTTATAGCAAGGGTCAAGTGAGAGTTTGAGGAGAACTGAAAGAGAAGACTCCTTCAAATTCTATACTGTTTGCAAATTGAAGGACCTGCTTAGAGATAGGCAAAGACCTGGGAGCATTCTGACAGAGTTTTGTTATTCTCCAGGGGAACTTCCACATGACTGAATCTATTTGCTTTGCTGAAAGCTGTTTTCATTCTTCAGATCACTGTGCTGTTTAAGATCAAGTCCACTATGCTGGGTTCCAAGCAGTAAGTATTTACATTCTTGGACATGACAAAATCGTGAATTTCTCTATAAACTGTATCCTGAAATATCAGTTGTCATCACAATGCAAAAATGTTTGAAATTTATTTTCAAAATAGTTCTTGTTTACATAAAAACTGGCAACCAATATTGTGTTCCATAAATCAGATTTCAGCCCATGTATCAGTTGTGGGGTAGATGCTATCTGTGTAGAGTACAACTGTACTGGCCCAGGACACAGAAGGTGCTATGAGGACAGGCTGAGAGAGTTGGGGCTCTTCAGCCTAGAGAAGAGAAGGCTTCGAGGGGACCTTATAGTGGCCTTCCAGTATCTGAAGGGGGCCTACAAGAAGGCTGAGGAGGGATGATTTACAAGGTCTTGCAATGACAGGACAAAGGGCAATGGGTTTAAACTGGCAGAGGGAAGACTTAGACTGGATGTTAGGAGGAAGTTCTTTCCAGTGAGGGTGGTGAGGTATTGGAACAGGTTGCCCAGGGAGGTTGTGACTGCTCTCTCCCTGGAGGTGTTCAAGGCCAGGTTGGACAAGGCCTTGAGTAACCTGTACTAGTGGGAGGTGTCCCTGCCTATGACAGGGAGTTGGAACTAGATGATCCTTGAGGTCCCTTCCAACCTTACCATTCTATGATTCTATGATCAAGATCTATGGTTGATGCTAAGAGTAGCTTTAGGTGTTACTAGATATACTTCTAGCTAAGCTAATTTACATCTTTACATGGATTGTAATTGTGACTATGACAGTAATATTGCAGGAAGTCTAGAAATATTGAAGGAGCTATAGGCATTGCACTTTATCCAAAATTTAAAGGAAATGTTTTATAAAACTTAGCAATAATTTCCCAAAGTGTTCTCATTTTCAGAGGGGAAGTTTCTAGTTGTTCATGATGTGAAATAGTGAAATGCTGAGCTTAAGCATTCAGAAGGAAATACTAACACAAAAGTGGCTGCTAAAGAAGTAAATTAAGTCTTAGTAGTAACCACAGTTATTCACAGGGAAAGTCACAGCAAATTTGTGTGGGATACAACCACCTCCTTTGGGACCCTATTCCAGTGTTCAGCAACCCTTTCTGTGAAGAAATTTCTTCCAATATCTGCTCCAAACCTCCCTTGGTGTAACTTCAGGCTATTTCCTCTCATCCTATTACTTGTTTCCAAGAAGAAGAAGAGATGGACACTCAACTCTCACAACCTTCTTTCAGGCAAAAAAAAAAAAAAAAGAAAAGAAAAAAAAGCTACAAGATGTCCCCTCATTCTCCTCTCCAGACTATCAATGCCAATTGCCTCAGAAACTCCCCCACAAGATCTACTCTCCAGGTCCTTCACCAGCTTCACTACCCCTCCCTGGACCTGCTCCAGGACCTCACTGTCTTTCTTGTAGTGAGCGTCTTAATTTTTCTTACTAAATTCTGTTTCCTGCAGAGGAGATTCTGTCAGGGAGAGAAGATGGTGGTAATAGGCTAAGAAACACTTGTACTGCTTACCAGCTTTCACCCTAGTAGGAGAACTACCTGGTGTGACCTTGCTGTCAAAGTTGAGTCCTGTACTAAAATGCCTGCCCTAAAAACACCACGCTACAGAAAGTTTGTATTTTCTTGTATTTATTGTTATTTCTTTTTTTTTTCTTCTTTTTTTTTTTTTTTTTCCTGTTCTTAATTTGGAAAATGCTGTAGTTGACTTTTACCCAGCAACTGAACAAACGATGTTGGGTTTGTTTTTTGTTTGTTTATCGTGTGCTGCAGTATGTGAATTGGCCTTGACAAACTTGTTGCATGATTTTTTTCTTTGATTGTTTTGGGAGATTTGCTTAAATTTCAACATTAATTTTTGAGGGAAAAAGCTTAATATTCAGCATTGTGGAAGAATGCTTTCTATTCTACCTGCATCTCCATTTCTGCTGGGATAAATAATACTGTACAGTCTCAGTGAGATGACATTGGTACAGTTTTCTATGCCACACAGGATACTGGTTTAATGACCTAAATATCAGGTTCTGCCAGTAGATGTGAGGATAGTAACGAGTTAATAACATGAAAGCATGTACAGAGCTGGCCCTAACTTGCTTTACCTACACCACATATAACTTACAAAGAACATTTTGTATTCTGTAATTATTTATACACGGTTTTAAAAAAAACCCCAGATTTTAAGTTCTTTTTAAGTTTGACTGTGAGTAATCTTGCATGAAAATTAGATTCATCAGAACGATTAAACAGAAGTCAATCCAAGACAGTAATACACACATATAAGTGTTTTTCATAGTAAGAGAGAATGTCCTTAAGTGTTTGCTTGAAAAGGGATTTCAGAGTCTGTACACAGAAAGAAGCACGTGGAGTGTGACAAATTGTAGGTCATAAACTGTTTGAAGCAATGTGATGATTCATCTTCTCAGATACCAAGTTTTATGAAAATACACCCTGCATCTTTATAGCACTTCAGCTTAACAGATGATTTGCAGAATGTAGTTGTAAATACACTCAGATTTTCATTGATACCATGGTAAACTGTTAAAGAAAAACTTTGTTGCTGTAGTTGTACCTGGAACCTGGAACTTTGAATTCTAATTGTTCTGGAAAAGCAGTAATTCATTCCTACCAGGAGAGGCTGCTCAACAACTGTTTCTTGGCCATATAGCCATACCAAGAGAACGTGAAGCTAGGCTGAAACTGCCTATGTCAGTAGTGCTCCTGCAATTTGAGACAGCTGAAACATTGGTCCTGGGGCACAGCCTTTCACTCAGTGCTGATGGACCTAAGGAGCTTGGAGGATTTGGTTTCTCATATCCCTGTGCCACCGTTTCGCTAAAGCTAAATAATAATAAAACTCAAGAATAAAAATACCAGTATTATTATAAATAATTAATTAAAACCCCTCAAAAAACAAAACCCCAAACTTTTTCATGCCCTTATGACTCTTACTACACTTATGAGTGACTTACAGTTTTGACAGATAAGAGAATGTGAAAATTTAAAAGGTTACAATCCTTCAGAAAAATCCCATGCTATTTTGTCCCTACACAGACTTACCCAAGCACTGGAGCTTGCCCTTTATGCTTAAAACAGTGAAGGTAATGCTGTTTTGGACAGTCATAGCAGTGATCTTTAAAACGTTGTCTTTCTTGTCCTTCTTAGATTAGCTCACAACCTCTACTCTGACATTTCTGGCTGATCTCCAAAGCAACCTGAGACTCCTCAACATCCAACCACAACAGAGCCCAACCCACAGCACACAAACTCATTGCATGAGGATTTACCCTTCAAAGTTGTTGAGCATCACTGCAGCCATCTCCTAGTAAGGCAAGTACATTTCCTTAGCTACCAAGAACATTCCCTAACATATGGATGGAGTTAAGCATCATTCTTATCCAGAAACTTCTTTGGTAAAGTGGTTCTAGCTGTGCTTTTCCTGGCAAAATAGTTTTCCTCTTCTTTCACAACTGTCTTGGATACTGTCTTTTAGGTACTCTCTGCTTTGCAATCCCAGGCAGCAAAATATGGCTCCCTTTGAGGTGTCTAGTCAGCTAGAATAGGACATAGTTTCTAGGGGGACTAATGGAGACTGGTAAAACCTGTCTTTGGGCAGACCATGGAGGTCTGGTTTCTACTCAAGGACTGGGAAAACAGAAGAGAGAGATAGCGATTTTGTGGGAAAGACAGAGAGGAGGGAATGGATGTCAGAAGTGATTTTTGGCATCTGCTGAACAAAGTCAGTGTCACTTGTCAACCTATTTCTTCACTTGTGGCTCAGAGCGGGGTTGTAGCTCTTCAGTTCAACCTATCCTACACTGTTGCAGATGTACATAACACAAACTGCTCCTCAGTCGCACTCCTGCCTGCTGATGACACTCTGAGCCTTGGCTGACTCCCAGAGATGCAGATCTGTGCTGAAGCTGGAGATCCCGTTAAGGGAGCTCCCTCACCACGTAGCAGTAACAGGAACCCATGGTGGATGTCTGTGCCAAAGGTCTGAAGCAGCTGCTACAAACAGGCTGGTCCTGGGAGGGTGGTGACAACTGTTTTTGAGGATGACTTTCTAAGACCAGACAAGATTTGTGACTGAGCAGGGAATTGGCTTGCCTGAATAAGAGGTGCTAAAAAACATCACAAAAAATAGGCATAACAACCCCAAGCTCTGAGTGGATGCTGATTTCTTTTGCTGCTGCTCCTCCACACAGAGCAGGAAGGAGTTTGACTGACCAAGTTACTAAACCTATGAATGTACTCTTGAGAGGAGATGATCTTGATTTACACTGACAAAGCGTATAAAATAAAGGAGTCTTGGGTGGGCACATGCCATGAGTTATAAATGAGATAATTCTGCACATTCTCTGTCTTTAATGAATGCAAATTAGAAGAACACACAAGCGAAAAACAATGCAGTTTGTGCCACTGGGGATTTGGGCCTTGATGGTTTCAAAACTCTTGAGCATAAAATGTACTTTGCTCTCTGCCTTAACAGGAAAATGATGTAGCTTTCATCCTTTCATATGCTCCTTTTTAGTTATGGCCCTCGTTGTGATTTTTTTTTTTTTTTTTTTACCTCAAAGACCTTGCAGGTAAAATTGCTTTTTTGTCTGTAAGACTTCTCTGTATTGCTCTACACAATCACTCCCACTTGAATCGAGACTAAGCAACACAATGCAGAAGCCTAAGCCTCAATTTTTTACTCGCAAATATTTCTCACAGGAAATCAGTCCTTTTGTTTATGAACTCACACTTTGTGTGTTAAAGGAGTGTCTTCTGCAAACTGAGACCTCCATTATTTCCATTCAGCTGCAGAAATGGGGCAATGTCTACGTTCACACAACAGCTTCATCCCCAATTCTAAATGCTTCTTTGACCTGTCAGTCACATTTAAAATCTTCCAACTCTCTTAAAACATGAACCCAATACCCAGCTTCTGGTTATTCAAAACCATGGAGCAGCATGCAGATCAGGGCTGCCAATCCATACAATGTCTGGATGTAAGAATAAACCAGGATGCTGATCCAGCACCTCTTGTGAACACACTTCACTCACATAAAAGTAGGTCAGTCAAACGGCTGCAGCTATCATCCATCTTGCAGACTAACTGAAAATGCTTGTTAAGAGCAGTTTCACACAAAGTAAATTCATATTTCATCCATTTTGAAGCTCTGAGTTTTGTACCCGTAATTATTTTGGAATAATTTGCACGTGTTTGCATATTTATCTTTGGAGTACTTGTTGGCAACATATGGTGGAAATGGAAAGGAAAGTCAGTTATTAATGTTGTCTCGTCACTAATGTCTGTTGTTTAATTTCAGAATTCCTATTCCATGCTTTATATACCTATTCACAGATTCATAGAATGGTTCAGGTTGGAAGGAATCTTATATATCATCTAGTTCCATCTTCTCTGGCATGGACAGGGACACCTTCCCCTAGACCAGGCTGCTCAAGGGCTCATCCAATGTGACCTTGAATACCTCTAGGGAGAGGGCATCCACGACTTCCCTGGGCAGTCTGTTCCAGTGTCTCACTACCCTCCCTGTAAAGAATTTCATTGTAATACCCAGTCTAAATCTACCCTCCACAAACTTAAAGCCGCTTCTTCCTGTCCTATCACAAGAACCCCTTGTTAAAAGTCCCTTCCTGGGTTTTTCACCTCTTCAGGTACTGAAAGCCTGCCATAAGGTTTCCCTGGAGCCTTCTTTTCTCCAGTCTGAACAGCCCCAAGTCTTGTAGCCCATCCCCATAGGGGAGGTGCTCCAGCCCTCTGATTATCTTTGTGGCCCTCCTCTGGATCTGCTCCAGCAGTTTAATACACTTCTTATGCTGGAGGCACCAGAATTTGAAACAGTTTCCCAGATGTGGTCTCATGAGAGCAAAGTAGAGGGGGAGAATCATGTACCTTGTTCTGCTGGTCACTCTTCTTTTGATGCAACCCAGAACACAGTCAACCTTCTGGGCTTAAGCACACACTGCCAGCTCATAGCCCCAAGTCCTTTTCCTTGACGCTGCTCTTGAGCCATCCTTACCATGCCTATATTTGTGCTTGGGATCACCCCCAACCAGATGTAAGACCTTGCACTTGGCCTTTTTGAGCTTTGTGATGTTGGCTTGTGTCCTTTCAAGCCTGTCCAAGTCCCTCTGGACTGTCCAAGTCCCTTCCCTCCAGTGTGTCAGCCAGACCATACAGTTTAGTGCAACCCGCAAACTTGCTGGGGGTGCACTAGATCCCAGTGTCTGTATCATTGACAAAGATTATAAACACTAGTCCCAGTACTGACCCTTGAGTGACACCACTTGTCACTGGTCTCCATCTGGACATTGTGATGTTGATTGCAACTCTCTGAGTGCAGCCATCCAACCAATTATTTATCCAGCAAGTTGTCCACTCCTGAAGTCCACACTTTTCCAACTTGGTGAGCAGGATGCCATGCAGGACAGTATCAAATGCCTTACACAAGTCTAGGTAGATGACATCAGTTTCTCTTCCCTTATCCACTGATGCTTTAACTGCAGCATAGAAAGCCAACATGTTATCAGGCTTGATTTGCTCTTAGTGAAGCAAATCAGCTCTTCTTCATTTTCCGTATCCCTTCATAAATCCTTCAGGAGGATCCACTCCACGGTTTCATGATCTTGCCAGACACAGACATGAGGCTGACTGACCTACAGTTTCTGAGGTCTTCTTTTTTTTCTTTTTTGAAGATGTGAGTTATGTTTCTCCTTTTCCAGTCAGCAGTCACCTGATTACCATGGCTTACAAAAGTGGTTTGGCAGCTTCATATTCCAGTTTCCTCAGGACCCATGTGTGGATCTGGTAAGGACTCTCATGTAAACATTGGCAAATCTGAAAAAATAGGTAGGCTTTCCTCATCAAACACTGTTTGAAATAATTTTGGGGCTACTATAGACTGGACAGTCAGTAAGTTTGTTTTTACATAGAAGACATGGTATCTAAGGGCTTGGGGAGTGATGAGCAGGTCAGTGAAATCTATGTGGTGTTTGAAAGAGCCTTGATAGCTTCTTTTTGAGTAGAAACTACAGAGGCAAAGCAATAAATGTTTGTTTGTTTGTTTATTTTAAACTGCACTAGAAAGTTTGACAAGAAACAAAGGCAAAAAAATTCTTCCACAAGTATTCAAGACACATGGTTAATTTTCTCTACCTTCACAAAACTGTAAATCCAGATTAGTCTCACTGTAGATAAAGAATCCATGGTGGTGGAGACTACCTCTGTAGCTTTGAAGTCCTGTATGCTCTCATCTTGCAGTGCCTAATAGTTAGAGATGAGTCTGCAGGATACTGGCCCTTGGAGAAGGTAGTTAATGGAGATCATTATTTTGTAAGAACTATTTTTGTAATACTGTTTGGAGAATCTGTGCTTCTGCCAAGAAGGTACTCTTCAGCCTGGAGAAGAGAAGAGCAATGGGAATCTTATCAACATTCATAAACACCCAACAGGAGGTAATGAAGAGAGACAGATTCTTCTCAGTAGTGCCAAGTGACAGGAAAAGAGGAAAGGAACATAAATAAAAACATATTAAATTCCACCCGAATGTAAGAAAACATTTTTTTTTACCATGGGAGTGACACATTGTCCAGAGAGGTTATGGAGTCTCTCTCCACCTCTGGAGATTCTAAAAACCTGATGGCAGGATTCTGGGCAAATTGCTGTAGCTGACTCTGAACTGGGCAGTTGAACTAGGTGACCTCAGGATGCAAATGTTAGTCCTAGGTGTACACTGCATGAAAACAATCTACCTAAGCTTACAGAATGTTTATAAAGCAGGATGCTTCACAAACTCAAAAGGTTACTAACATTGCACTTGGCAGCATGATTTCTTCATCTTTTATCTGTAAACAGGGAGAAAATATCTAAACTAAACAATATTAAGTATTTGACTCATAGAAAATATGCACTTCACAGAAGTCATGCAAACCAGTTTAGGTTAATACAAAATTCTTCATGTGTGTCCTCAGGAGTTACTTCAGCTCTTGACAGGCCTTCCTACTTCTCTTGGCAACGGCATTTCTGAATGTATTTCTGCAGGAAGATTCTAATTCTTTTCTGTTACCATGTGAACTAGTATATATGTTAGCAGTTTACAGTCCCCCAGCTCCTCTGCTATGTCTTGAGGCTTAAGATGCACATTTATAAAAGAGAGGTTTTCCATGTGGCTTATTTGTGGTGATGCCGTCCTGAAATAGTTCAAATGTTGCTGATAGCACACCCTACTTTGAATCACAAGTTCTTACTTTAATGCCTGTTTTAAAATAAAGCTCTGCTTTGTTTTTGTGGACCTAGGTAGCATTGCCAGAAGTTTCTCAGTAAGTAGAGAAAGAGTTAAAGGGGTTTGAGAGGGGGCAGATCCTGCCTCTCCAACCTGATCTCCTTCTATGATCAGGTGACCCACCTGGTGGATGTGCGGAGGTCTGTGGATGTGGTCTACCTGGACTTCAGCAGGGCCTTTGACACTGTCCCCCACAGCAAACTGCTGGCTAAGCTGTCAGCTCGTGGCTTGGATGCCAAGACTCTGCACTGGATTAGGAACTGGCTGGAGGGCCGAGCGAAGAGAGTGGTGGTGAATGGTGCCACATCCAGCTGGAGGCCGGGCACTAGCGGTGTCCCCCAGGGATCAGTACTGGGTCACATCCTCTTTAACATCCTCATTGATGATCTGGATGAGGGCATCGAGTCAGTCACCAGCAAGTTTGCAGATGACACCAAACTGAGGGCAGATATTGATGGGTTGGAGGGCAGAAGGGCTCTGCAGCAGGACCTCGACCGCCTGGACAGATGGGCAGAGTCCAA
>VWZE01012562.1:102829-126857 GCA_013396675.1 Eubucco bourcierii | reverse complement strand
CGTGTCCAGAGAAGGGCAACGAGGCTGGTGAGATGCCTTGAGCACAAGCCCTATGAAGAGAGGCTGAGGGAGTTGGGATTGTTTAGCCTGGAGAAGAGGAGGCTCAGGGGAGACCTTCTTGCTGTCTACAACTACCTGAAGGGTGGTTGTAACCAGGAGGAGGTTACTTTCTTCTCTCAGGCAACCAGAACATGAGGACAAGAGGACTTGCCCTCAAGCTTCGCCAGGGGAAGTTTAGGCTGGAGGTGAGGAGAAAGTTCTTCACTGAGAGAGTCATTGGCTACTGGAATGGGCTGCCCAGGGAGGTGGTGGAGTCACCGTCCCTGGAGGTGTTCAAGGCGGGTTTGGACGTGGCACTTGGTGCCATGGTCTAGTCTTGAGGTCTGTGGTAATGGGTTGGACTTGATGATATTTGAGGTCTCTTCCCACCTTGGTGATACTATGATGAACTGTGAGATTATATGAATAATCTGTTATGAATTAAGATTATTCATTTCTATATAAATATAAATTTTCATGATTAATGCATAATAAAGTAGAATATTCAGGAAAATGCCCTGAGGTTCTTTGGATTTTCGGTCGACAGGAAATAGTTGCACAAAGGATATCTACAAACACAGGATTAAGCAGTTTAAACAATCAGAACTTGGAAAATAGGAATGTGAAAACTGGAAAAATTCTAACTATGCTTACAGAGTCTTAGCATCAACTCTAGCATATATACTCATGACGCCTTGGTTCCTGAGTAAGTTTCCTGTACAAGAACACTTCCAAAACTCACGCTAATGATCCTGCAGTAAAACACAAAATATTCCAGGTTGACGGAAGGAGAGAAGAGCTGAGTTGCCACCCAGCTGCAGATATGTGGCCACAGCGATTCCCAGTTAAGGAGCCGTGAATGGGGTACTGCTCCCTGCGGAGGGTCGGTGCAGAAAGGCAAAAAAGGCAGTTGGTGCAGAAAGGCAGTGCAGAAAGGCGCGGTTTCTAAATCACCTCCATTAAATCCATCATTTTGAAAATGAAACTGGCTAATAGGCACTAGTATCATTGTTCTGCCCAATGAATTCAAAGCTTAGTGCCTCATGTGACCACACAGATATGTTGAGGGGCAGCACCAGACACCTGACACGTGGTGCTAAGCAACTAGCTCCATTGTTTGCTCAGCTACTACAACTCCTGGCTCACCAACAGGAGGAGGAGAGCAAGGGTTTAAACCGGCCTGGCAGAATTTATGCCCTACCAGGACAGGGTCGATGCAAATGTTTTTCAGAGGACAGATATGGAATGAAGGTATTTACTACCTTGGTACTAGGCCACGTCCTCCAGGACAAATCCAGCAACCAAAATAGATTGTAACCAGAAAATAATTGCAATAGCCAAGAAAAGAAGAGGCAAGGGCTCTCACCTACTCTAAAATAGAGCTGTACTTCCCTAATATGCTTATACCAGTCCCCAGCAACTACCCCCAACAGCTACCCCTATACTTACCTTTCTGAAAAACTTCTTTGTCTTGCCCATCAATACTCCATCATAGCAAATGAGAGATGGGTGAACAAACAGGTTGGTTGACCTCTCTGACAAGGATCATCTAACAAAGCAGGTCATGCTGGTGTTTTCTGATGCTTCAGTGTTTTTCTCTTATGTAGGCCATCAAAGAGACAGAAGCAGTGTAGTGGCTGGAATGAGTCAAGGAATTTCGGCTTCATCTGACCATTACTAAATCTCGCTTCTGATCCCTCCATTTTGTCACTTGAGTGCAATTTCCCTTCATTTTCCTTTCAGATGCATTAACTCTAATAGTACTTTCCAGATATAACCTCTTGGTGGTTTCCCTGCTGACATAGGCAGTTCTGGTCATGGTTTCACTGGTGTGTACATTGCTGGGGACCTAGCTTGCCCTGTGGCATTACTGTGTGTTACACTAGCAGCATCTAATCTAAGCTGGCAGAATCTCTGTAGGGACAGCCTGTATGTATTGTGATTTACATATGAAGGCATGCAAATTTGTGGGATTGGACAAGAAGGCTGTGTCAACATTGCTGCACTCTCTAATTCAGTGAACACATGCTATACTGGGCAGTGCTAATGCTTAGGGAGAAGAGGCATGATATGGAACCCACAGCCTTCCAAGAAAGCGCATACACACGGTGGCAATGCATAGAATATGTCTAGTTTGTCAGTTTACATAGGTCAAAAACTGTCATGAATCAATTCTTGCATGGAGTTCTGCACCAATGGTTCAGAGTCCATCACAAGAGACCTGCTCTGATATATTTGTAAATCCTGTTATACGTATTACAAATTTGGATTGCATAAGTTGGCAGTAATGAAACTTTGTATTGCCTTACCAATCATTTTCATCATTAGATTTTTTTTTTCTCAAAGGAAACCACCTAACATGGTGGTCTGAATTCTAGATATGATTGTCATGAGAGTACTGCATCCAAAATTGTAGGAGGCACTGTAAACGTCATTAGTCTTTGTGAGATGTAGTTGGCAAACAACACTGTGAGCTGCACATAACAGCAAGCAGAATATGAGACATGACCTTTCCTTGGAAATGAGGAGAGATGCACTTCAACAAAAATGCTTCCTAATCAATATCAATATATTAATAGCTCAGAATAGCAGCTTCTGGGAGAACTATGTTGAGGGTGCTTTGGAATACAACACAACACTGTATATGCAGTTTGCGATTTTTTTTAGTGGTCTGTTGGTAAGGTCTCCTCCAGCTTAAGTGCTACTGCAAAACCAGACTTAAACTCTGAGTTCTTTTCTGCATCTGTAGATACAGTGTGGGTAAAGGAGTTCCTTTAATGAGGCAGAGCAGAAGAAATCTGACCAGGTTCCAACCAGGAGTGTTCAGTTGAACCACAGAGGCAGAGTATCTTCAAGGGCTTCTACTAATCCAGCAAACCATGATCTTCAGCAAAGCAAAGGAGAGACTTGTTTTTAATTTTTTTTTCTCATATTCTTCTCATAAACCACAGCATTTCTGGAAGGAAAACTTTGTTCACAAGCTGTTTTGAAAGAAGTGACCTGATTACTCCTGTCAAAAGAGTGCATGGGGCTCTTCATAGAGTGTCTGAAAGTTTCCTGGGCGAAGGAAGAAAAATGAAAGTAAGCATCTTGAGTAGCTGTTCATGTTGAAAATCAGTGGCTGAAACTGCTGCAGCAAGATTAAGGACTCTTAACCACTCTTAAGTATGCTGCAACATATACCACCTGGTGCATAATTTTAAATGATGAACACTTTAAACTCAAAAAGTGTATTTATTCTGTAGATTTTTGCTGAGGAAAAAAAGTGGCCATACTTTTCAAATAAAATTCCTGTCTAGAAACATCGCACGAGTTCTAATCAAACTGATAAATCTTGCTGTAACTGAGTATCAGACAGTAATTTCAGTCAGTCGTGTTCGAAGTTTGCTGTAACAGAAATTCCGTGTATTTGTTACAATGAATGTGTGGAGGAAAGAAGAAATTTGATAGTTTGCAGACCTCATGAATTAGAAAATATTTGCCTTGAAGTACACTGTAGCTTCTCCTCATTTTCATTTAGAAAAAGAAATCAATAGATTGTCCAGTTCTCGGCCCCTCAGCTCAAGAGGGCCATGGAGCTGCTTGAGAGAGTCCAGCGCAGAACCACAAAAGTGATGAAGGGAATGGAACATCTCTCTTACGAGGAGAGACTGAGAGAGCTGGGCTTCTTTAGCCTGGAGAAGAGAAGACTGAGAGGTGACCTCATCAATGTTTTAAAATATGTAAAGGGTGAGCACTGCGAGGATGGAACCAGGCTCTTCTCGGTGATGACAAATAATAGGATATGGGGCAATGGGTGAAAGTTGAGGCACAGGAAGTTTCATGTAAACATGAGGTGGAATTTTTTCCCTGTGAGGGTGACAGAGCACTGGAGCAGGCTGCCCAGGGGAGTTGTGGAGTCTCCCTCTCTGGAGATACTCAAAACCCGCCTGGATGCATTCCTGTGTGATCAGGAATAGGTAGTCCTGCTCTGGCAGGGGGGTTGGACTAGATGATCTTTTGAGTCCCTTCCAGCCCCTCATATTCTGTGATTCTGTGATTAAACACTGTAGTCCTAGATCCATATGTATGCAGATACACAGAAACTATTTATAGCAAAATAATGCAAATGACACTGAAAAGTCAGATGGCAGAAAACAAGCAGATGCATTGACCTCCAGTAGCTTACTTTCACCACCTGCCTTAATGGGTTTATGAGATAAGGATAATTTCTGGTTTCATGACAGTATATAATTATGGACAAACAGTCTTTCCTGCTACCTCTCTTTATGCCTTGAATGACAAACGAGATTATCTCGTTTTTTGACTCTTGCTGATTATTCCTTTAGCTTCTTTTGTCAAAGAGAGACAGTTGTTGACACAATGTCAGATGGAGCAGCCCTTATTGACAAGAGTGATTTGCCCAGCACCAACAAACCCTTGGTCTTGCAGACAAAGATATGACCCATTTAACCTTCCCTTCTGTGATATGCACTTCGTTTCCCAAACTATGAACTGTTTTGCTGTCCTTCACCTTTATTGCCATTATCAAATACAACCTTGCTAAGCACTTAAGATATTTGCCATACAATGTTTGATTCACATTACAGTATCACAGTATCACAGTATCGCAAGGGTTGGAAGAGACCTCAGAGATCATCAAGTCCAACCCATCACCACAGCCCTCAAGACTAGACCATGGCACTAAGTGCCATGCCCAAACGTGCCTTGAACGCCTCCAGGGACGGTGACTCCACCACCTCCCTGGGCAGCCCATTCCAGTGACAAATTACTCTCTCAGTGAAGAACTTCCTCCTCACCTCCAGCCTAAACTTGCCTTGGCGCAGCCTGAGACTGTGTCCTCTTGTTCTGTCACTGGTTGCCTGAGAGAAGAAGGTAACCTCCTCCTGGCCACAACCACCCTTCAGGTAGTTGTAGACAGCAATAAGGTCCCCCCTGAGCCTCCTCTTCTCCAGGCTAAACAGTCCCAGCTCCCTCAGCCTCTCCTCATAGGGCTTGTGCTCCAGGCCTCTCACCAGCCTCGTTGCCCTTCTCTGGACACGTTCAAGCACCTCAATGTCCTTCCTAAATTGAGGGGCCCAGAACTGGACACAGTACTCGAGGTGTGGCCTGACCAGTGCAGACATTGTAGCAGCATATGATAGAAAGCTTTATTAGTGTGTTTTACAGCTTTACTGCTGCTTTATTTTTGGATATAGCTGTTTTCTAATTTATTTGCTGTGCCAAAGAAGTTTTTATCATACCACAACTTTTTCTGTCACTTAAGGAAGCAGAGAAGTGAACTTCAATAGGCTGAAAACTAAAAGGTATCTCTCAGAAATAGCATTCACATTACTAATACTTAAAATTGTACAAATAAGAGAGTTTCTAGAAAAAAGGAAAGCAGTTATTTGATTCTTTGTAGTGTGCATTATTAAGGCACAATGTATAACTCAGTAATAACTTACAGCAGAAGACAGTAGCAAATGATAATTCTGTGACACTGTGTCTATATTTTAAAATAGTCACACCAGAATTTTTCATGATTAAAGAACTGTCATCAGTTTAGAGTGGTGATGACATTCTTATATTTCTCATATTCTCTTTTTCTAAGAGGATATTTTCTTCTTCCCTTGACAGCTTCTGATGACATACATTTATAATTCTCAAAATAGGACGACGCTTTTCCTGTACAACATAGTGTTGTGAAATGAGTTTACCACTAATGCTCATAAGTGAGCCTTACTCTTTGTTGGACTAATAGCTTCAGAGCTATTCAGTCTTTCTCATCATATCATAAGAGAATTTTCATGAGGTTCAGCACATCTCAGCTCAGAGAACTGGAGGTGTCTTGCTGTCTGTTGTCTCCTGAGATATGTACAGAAAACGTCATCTCATATAGCAATGTCCTCGGACAAATGAAAGTATTTCCCAGTTGGCATGAGTGACAAAAAGAGGGTATTTCAGGCATCTAGAAATATCATAGAATCATAGAATGGTAAGGCTGGAAGGGACCTCAAGGATCATCTAGTTCCAACCCCCTGCCATAGGCAGGGACACCTCCCACTAGTACAGCTCATTAAGGCCTCCTCCAACCTGGCCTTGAACACCTCCAGGGAGGGAGCATCCACAACCTCCCTGGGCAACCTGTTCCAGTGCCTCACCACCCTCACTGGAAAGAACTTCCTCCTAACATCCAGTCTAAATCTCCCCTCTGCCAGTTTAAACCCACTACCCCTTGTCCTGTCATTGCAAGACTTTGTAAATAGCTCCTCCTCAGTCTTCCTGTAGGCCTCCTTCAGATACTGGAAGACCACTATAAGGTCTCCTAAAAGCCTTCTCTTCTCCAGGCTGAAAAGCCCCAACTCTCTCAGCCTGTCCTCATAAGAGAGCTGTTCCAGCCCTCTGATCATCTTTGTGACCCTCCTCTGGACTCACTCCAACACTTCCATGTCCTTCCTGTGCTGGGGGTTCCAGAACTGCACTCAGTACTCCAGGTGGGGTCTGATGAGAGCAAAGTAAAGGGGCAGAATCTCCTCCCTTGCCCTGCTGGCCATACTGCTCTTGATGCCAAAATATACTACTTATGTTTCCTAAAAGGAAGATGGCTTGACTAGTCCATCACTTTTGTCTAGTACTCTTGGCTCCTGTCTCCTGGTTCTCTGCCATTAAACTAGGACTTTACTGCAGAATTGCAGGGGCTCTTCTGCTCTGGACCAGTATGTGCTAAACGTGGCTGGTTGTGCATGCTGCTTCTGATGGTGGAGTAGGAGAGAGACTGATGAGGAGTGCTGAAGTGCATCATCTGCTGTTTTCTACTATTAGATATTATCTTCACCAATGACCAGGAACTTCAGGTGCATCTACCACAACACACTTGGGTATGGTATTGTCCAATGCATCAGAAAAGTATCTATACTGAACTGGGAAAGGAAGTCTTTCACTAGAATCAGGTCACGAGATAACTCCACTAATATCAGTCTGATTAATTAGAATTTGAAAAAAAGGTGACAAAGAATCCAGTGTATGAAGAGAGTTGTGTTTCAAATCAGTCTCATGTCTGGGACAGGATCCCAAAATAACTCTCCCAGACCCTTCACAGCTCATTGAATAAACAGGATGGGTTGTGTAGAATGCCTGGAAGTGAAATAGAGCAGGGCAGGAAGAACAATGCAGGTCTAACATCTAATTTTACTCTTCTGAAACTGTGTCCTTGGTTTACATGCTTTCTCCTTGGACTACTCCTTTTAAAGTGGTCAGTCAGTGGTACTTTTGTGTAGTTTTTCAGGAACATCATGTTCTCTTTAGAGGACTTATTATTAACATAACATGTGGTATACCTGAAGGATATTTGACTTTTGCCATAGCATGAAAGATGAGATATAATTAATTCTAACAGAGCTAGCTGGTTTTGTCCTGCTATTCCAAGTAGATGGATATTCTCACAATAAAACATATGAGGACTTTTTTTATTTGGATAATATTTTGCTAGTAAATACAAACTTATAAATATTCTGCATCCAACACATGGGAAGGAAAATAAAAGCAATGCACCCACCTCTGAGGATGCAGCAATCAACAAGACATGTATTGTGGGGAAGCTTTGGGCAAGAACTCTACCCTTAAATAAATGCTATATGCCTGTAGACAACAGGCAGTTTGGGCTTTATAGACCAAACTAGACGAAGTACTTGATGATCTGTGTTATTATATTATTTTAATATCATATGCCCAGTTTATTTTCAAGTGTCACAAGACATTTGTGAAATTTGTAAGCCTCATTCTGTTGAGGCTGAAACATTGGTAACGGTGATCCTGCTATGCATAGGGCTGGGCAAAGCATCCTCAAAACAGAAGTAATATTTTGACTATACTGTTTGGTATACAGGGTCACCTCTGGACCAACTGTTAGTAACATTTGGAGCACATCTAGACCGCATAGAAGGTGTACAGCAGTCTATAAGGTTGTAATTAAATCCATAGTTATCAAGTTACCACATCTGCCCACACAGTGAGGGCTTGGATCCTTGGTCTGACTGATGCTGTTTTGGGCAAGTTCTTTGAAGAGATTCTGACAATATTGAGTCTCAGGACAAATAAGATTTCTAACCACCATGACTGCAACACACCTCCAGCAGGTAATGTGAATTGTTGGGACCAGGGAGGTGTTGATTTTCAGCAGGCCTCCATAAACCAAAGCAATCAGTACAGTTTGTCAATGCTATTTTAAATCTAGTTGTGGAAATGAAGGATTTATCCTAGATTAAAAACAAACAAACCAACAAAACCCCTGTAGCAGATGTTAGAACTGAACCTGTCTCTACTCAAAAGGTTGAGCAGGTATATCTGGGATCAAGTGGTTGTGCTCTGTGGCTTTGGGAAGTTGAGATACTGCTTGTACAGTTTGTAGTTAGTCCACTATCCTCTCCCCTTGGACTACTGAAGTGCATGTGTTCGGGAGGTCAAAGAAAAGATACTAAAGACTCTGTGTGTACAAGGCCATGTGTGTCTTTAATGCATCACTGAGTACTTGAATGTTGCTCTTAATCTGTAGTGACAATTCAGCACAGAATTGCCTTGACGTTTAAGACATGGGAAACTTTAGTACTATGCACACCTAAAATTCCTTTGAGAAAAGATTTTTTAAAAATTTTATTTTCTAGAACTTGCTTCTGGAAGATATTTTCCCATTAGCTTGAATTTACTCCTCTCTCTCCAGCATTATCAAGTCATGAAGAGTACCCCAGGGCTAGCTGTAGGGATTTTGACACAGTTGACAAATGGTGGTCTATATATGTTCCCATATACCTGCAGTTCACTTTCTTGCATTAATCTTCTGCCACCATTAATTCCCTCTTCTGTTAACTAGGGCAATGATAACCTTTTCCTTGATAACCTGATAGTGAAGTGTTATCATTTAACTGCTCTGAAGCACTTGCCAAACAAAGCAAAGTATTCCTTTTCTCCCATACCCTGAGAAAAACAAAGTTTTCCTGGATATGTATCTGATGGTGCTACAAAAATCAGTTTTCTTACAGTTGCAGAACTCTGTATTTAGGCAACCCTGTGACAATTTATAGCCCTTTACATCCAACTGTCTGAAGTAAGACATACGGCAACAAAACTGTGTTAAACATCATCACATCTTACGAAGAATTTTGGCTATTCCAGTACATTGCTATACATTTGCAATAATGTCTGAGTCACAAGGATATTTATAGGACTTTAATTCCCATCAGACTTATTGTCACCATTGTCTGACTACCACTTGCCACGTCAAAGAGGCTTTATTTTCTTACTGTGTGTGATTCGCCTTATGAATTACTGGCATGCACACCAGGAATCTGGCATGTAGCCAGCAGATAAGAGTTAAGTAATGTTGGCAAGAGGCCTCACCCAGAGATTCAGTGATTGTTTTGGTTCTTGAGAGACTAACTGAAGTTTTGCAGAACAGGCAGTCTAATATTGACTTTTTTTTTGGTTTTTCCTTTTTAAAAATGTCTTAACTGCTTTTCATCTATTAAATTTAATATCAATTCTTGGCTTTCTTTTTGTGACTTATTTATGTTTTTTAGAACTGAGCTTAATGGATGCCTTGCTTTATTGTTAGATGCTGATCACAGGTTCTGTCTTTTCATGATTTGCCCTGTAAATGGGCTAGTCTTCACCACCCCCAAAGTAGTATTTTTGATGCATGAATGAGATTTTTTTGTCAGCAGCTTCGTAACTAAAAAGCATAACAGAAAGAGAGTAGAGAGTAGGAGACTTGGTTATTATGCTAGCTTTCCATTGATGTAATTTTGACTTTGAAAAATTTTGTAGTAACTTTAAAATGATGTAACGATAGGCACTCAAAGTCACTCTCTCTGCTCAGGACTAGCTCTTTGGTAGGTCCAAATAGATACAGCTCTATTATTTTCAATTCACTGTGATATACATGAGAAGCTTTGGCTTCTAACCTGTTATTCATAGAACAATTCTGTTGCTCTAAAAAGAAGTGCCTAAGGCTGCAGATTAAATATTTGTACTTCTCCTCCTCCCAGTGCTGAATGATGAGCATTGCTCAGTCCATAGCTACCTGATATGTACATTTTCCCACATATCAAAAAGATACTAGGACAATGTGAAGTATTTTTTCGTGATTTGGACCTTGCAGTTGGCTACCTTGCTGAGTTAGTTTTGTATGATAGATGTGACACTTAATCTACCTCTTCATGTAGGAAATGGTACTGGCTGGTTTAATTTCTAACATGTGGCTGGGGATTTTCTGTGCATGAGTTCAAATAGATAAATAGCAAGGGATGAAATCAGATGTGAACTTTTCTGTGTGTGAATTTCTTCCCACAGGAGAATATCACTCCCAGCTGTAGCTGTAGACCAGTCATAACAGAGAATACTCCTTGGCACCTGAAATAAGATATTAATAGCAAATAGTGAAGCTTTTGCTGTAACAAATCTGCAATGCGCAAGATTAACATGGCCGAAACTTTTTTTGAGCAATTGTTTCCTAAGGTGTTTTCCCACAGAATGCACTGCAACCAGAAACACATGGTTTAAAAGTAGGAAGTTTGGAATTCATTGACCCATTTTACTGCATCATGTAATTTAATAACCTTCCATGACAACTGTTCAATAGCACAAGATAGTTATTGCATTTGTGGCAACAGCATGGACAAAGTAGGTTGTGTGGACAAAGTTCTGCTGTCAGAAACAGCAGCAGCATGCTAAAGCAGGCTTCTCCCTTCTTACCATTCATTTGAGGTGACATGATGCATTGTCTGTGGATTAACCCTGAGAGACAGCTGGATCTGTTCAAGCCATGATAAATAACCAAGTTGAAACTCAAAAACGGGTCGAATCCTGGTTATTTGTGAACATGCATAAAAGTGAACTTATCTAGGAAGGTTATCCCTGCTTTTGCAACAGCAACAAAACCAAAACCACCACCACAACAACAACAACAATAGAAGGAGAAGGTGTTCACTCCTCCTTTGGAGCAGAGCTTTCCTAATATCATCTCTTGATCAATATGCTGGGTATTTGCAATGCAATGTGTTCTGGAGAATTAAAGAAGGGCATGGCACCTGTGACTAAATTGGTTCACGGCCATTCTCCACCGTAGAAAAACATACTAATTGCAAGGACTAGCTATTTGGGGTAGGGAAAGAGGAAACAGGTCTCTATCCTAGTCCTGTAGGCTGGGAAAGACAGTCAAGATTTGTTCTCAGTCACGTGTGAAGTAATAGGAATGGTAATGAACAGCAACTATGAAACATCAAAATAAAAAACAGCTATAACACCAGCTGACATACTCTTGCCTTTAATCTTCAGATTTCCACAGAGAAAAAAAAAAAACCAAACTGCTCTTGCATAGTCCAGCTCAGAGGATATGTATTTCCAGCTATTCTTTTTGTACCTTGTAAATAAAGAGTAGGATTTTTAAAAATCCTTATTCCTGCCCCCTGTGTGGACATGAAGGCCTGCTGTACTCTTTCTGGTGATCAAGAATGGTGTCTACTGTTTGTTAGGCATCCTCCTGTGCTATAAGTGTGTTCCTTCCTACATTTGTCCTGATGACAATATTCTTCCTAACTGCTCATATTTTGGAATCTCATCTAATATTTCCAGTTACAATTATGTGTTCTTATTAGACTAATTTGTCTCTATATAATCACACTGTAGATTTTTTTTTTTCCCAGTATATTTATATGTTGCTTCAAAGATTTCTTTTTGTACGATTCAAGACAGGATGTGTATTATCAATCCAGTTGTTCTTGTTTGATATGCAGTACGGATGATTTACTTTCTTGAGGATACTGTTTGGTTTTTTAAGTGTTCTTCTCTCTCACATAAAATAGGATGACACAAACATAAATCAGAAGTACTTAAATTGCAATGTTGTAAAGTCAGAACTTAGTCATGTAAAACTGTATTATAACTCATACCTTGAAGGTGAGATTCCAGGGATGGTTTTAGATCAAACTTTTCCTGGCCCTTGTATGCTTCATTTAGTAAACTCAGTTTTCTTTTAATGTTTTTAAGTTTGACAGGGTTTTGTTTGTTAGATTTTATTTTTAAGAGAACAAAACCTCCCAAGTGCCATCCCAAGGGCATCTGCCTTTTTTCTTGTTTTACACTTCAAGCAGTTTCTACCTCTTGCCCAGTTCCCTGTGAAAGCTGTTTCCCCATCACAAGCACAGTGGTTCCTGCTGTGTTTCCTGGTACAACCAGTTCCTGTCTTCTACTTCTCCTTCTATGCTTTCTTTTGGTCAATGTGATTTCTCTGTTCCTCCATACACCCTAGATGGGGAACCAGCTAACAAAGATACTGGTAGTTGCTTTCTTCTCTCCTCTCAGACTTTTCCTCTGTTTCTCAACTCCCAGTCTCCAGCCAAATATTCGTCTGTTCACCATCAACCTGCAACCACAACCCCATTTCCCCAGTCTGAATCTGGTTCTGTGGTCTGGCATAACTTTTGCCCCTTGTTCCTTTCCTGCTGCTGGGGGTGCACCAGCAAGATTGCTAGGACTAGGAACAAGCAATTTTCTTGACATCTATGGCTCTTGGCTGACAACCACCCATGGGTAGTTAAGTGAGACCTGTTGCTCCGTGACCAGGTCTCTTGTGAAACTGCGAAGGACTTAAGAATCTCCACAAGAACAGGATCCAGCTGCTGAAAGCTCCAGCAAGTCTGTACTGTGTACAGACTGCTTTCTTCCATCTAGAAGTCACCATTTGAAGTGGATTTGCTATGATGTTCACAGGGATGACCAACAGCTCTCTTCCCAGGAAGACAGACTGATTCTTGGTAGGCTAGAAGTCCATGTGGCTATGGAGATCTCAGAATGCTTTCATCTCTGTTTTTAGTGATGAACACCTTATCTTCTAGCTTCAGTTTTAGAAATGGGTTATCTGGTTTTGGCTTGAGGTTTTTTGTGTATTGGTATCTATTGTTTCTAAAATCAGAATTTGATTTGAGAACTGTCTACTTTTACAGCTAAAGTCTGTAAAAATTGAAAAATCTTGTAAAAATATGTTGATAGTACAAATGCAAGTCCAGGCTGCGTTATGCCTTGAAATGGGTTTTAGCAAACCCTAACTGTCACTTCATTACACTAGTGCTAGAGTAAAGATAGCCCTCACTCTAGAAAAATTATGATCATGTTTAAAATATACTAATTCAATATAGATGAGTGAGGAAAACTAATTAAATTTTACTTGCAGTCTTTCAGGGTGCTGAAATCTTGTCTGCAAAAGGTTGTCATTGCAGCAGAGAAGCTTTTAAATGGTTAACATTTGTCAATGTTTATCAGGAGAGCGAGAGAAGGGAAAAAAGGATGCTTATTAAGAAGAGTAATGCATGGACAATGGAGTCCAGAAGTATTGATTGACTAGTTAACAGTCCTGACATTTCAGTACTGATTGAAAGGTGCTATGTTAAATGCCTTGATAGTGCAAACAAGGAAATTTTAGTTATTGACCAAAAGAGAAAGAATCAGTAGAACTGTATGCATCTTTGTGTCCAGATCAGTTGTTTCCCATCTCTATCATTCTGTGATTAAAGATCCCACCCCTGGAGCAGAACTGACTGCATACATCTTGTCCCTAACAATGGCTGTCCAAAGTGGTGTTGAGAGGCTTTGAGTGCTCCAGTGTGGGATTGTTTCCAAGGCAGCTTGTCAGTAGCTTTACCAGGATAAGGTTTATATTAATGCTTACCATTAGCCATTTAAGTTCATTACCTGCTGTCACATATATATTTTCAAGGCAGAAACACCATAGTGCTCCTGGGTCATGGTCAAATACTGATCTATGGATCCTGTTCTGCTGAGCTGCTACTCTCTCACTCTGCACTCTGTATCTCTGCAGTCAGTGATTCGTGATTAAATATAGAATGTTACATTTTCTGTGGATTATAATGGATCTTTTCTTCATATTTTTCTGTATTCACAGAATCACAGAAACATTGAGGTTGGAAAAGACCCTGAGGATCATCAAGTCCAACTGATAACCCTACACTACAAGGTTCACCCTAAACTACACCCACAAGCACCACATTCTAGTGACTTCTAAACACATCCAGGGTTGAGGACTCCACCACCTCCCTGGGCAGTCCATTTCAATGCCTGACTAATCTTTCTGTGATTTATTTCCCCCTAACGTCCAAACTAAACCTACCAAGTCACATCTTGACCATTCCCTCTTGTTCTATCACTAATTATCTGTGAGAAGAGACCAGCCTCAACCTTTCCACAATATCCTTTCAGGTAGCTGTAGACAGCAATGAGGTCTACCCTCAGCCTCCTCTTTTCAAAGTAAGCAACTCACATGATCAGTAACAAAAGAAGTTGATAAGTTTTTGCTTCATGGGTAGAAAATACATAAATTCATATTGGAGAGTAAATGCAATGATTTGAAATAATTGAGTGGTCTAAACCAGTATATAAAGTAGAGATACTTTTTCTAACAGTTGTGCAGATGTAAGACAGAAGGAGCACTTTCATTAAAACCTTCATCCCTTGACCTAAATGGAAGGCTTTCCATCAATTTCAGATTTCAGACTGATTTTCAGCCTATAAACTCATCCTTAAATATGTCACAATGCTCAAGAAGTTTTGTTTTTTTCCTTGCATAACATGGGCAAGCATTAGTCAGACAAGAAAAGATATTTTTCCCTTTTAAGGTCCCCAGACACAGTGGAAAACCAACACTTCTGTTTATTTTTTTTTTAAATTTATTTCAGCTTTTTTTTTTTTTTTCCCCCTCAGAAACTTTCTCTGCTTGAAAGTTTATTGAATTACGAATTCAGCTAGGGATGTATTAAATAAATAGAGTGTTTAACAGTTTACAATAGACTAGAAGTAAGTTTTTAATCTCAGATGACTCAGTGGAATGAACATGCTGCTGTATATGTTAATGTCTAACTCTCACATTTATTTAAAAAAAAAATTGTCACAGAAGGAGTGAAACTAATAAAGCTACGAGTGAGTCTTCCTCCCTGATCCCTTAATCCACCATTTACTCTTAAACCATCCTTGCAGGTAGACACACTTTTAGCTCTTCAAAAACCTTTTGCTCTTTGGATTCAAAATGTTTGGGACAATCATTGAAAATTAACTCTAATCTTAATGCAACAAAGTTGAACAGGAAGATTTCTATAATCAATAAGAGATTAATTCCATATTTAAAATGGTGACACTAAAAAGAACTGCAGAAAATACAGCACTCTTACAGGCTGAACGGGCTTTATGATAACTAATCTGTTATACAAATAATGTCCTTGTATGATCCTTTCTCACTCAATACCATCCTGGTTGAACAGACATCACCGTATTTCCTGTCTTCTTTTTCCATATAGTTATAGGAAAATATGTCTCAATTGTCCTAAAGTTATTCTGCAATAGTGGCTGTGATGGAAAAGAACTTTCCTTATCTCCTGTCTGGTGTATTATTGGTATGGTTTTCCTATAACTGCTTGTAAGAGAGGTTATCTCTTGGTAGTGGCAAGGATTTTTACTCACGGATTTATCTATAAACGTGCTCTTCCCCAAAGGCACATGGAAACGGATAAATGACAAAATAAATATAAGAAAGGACAAAAATATGTTGTAAAATATGTTATGAATTTTATTAATTTTGATTCATAAAAAATATGTACCTAAGAATTCACCTTAGATGGAAGATATTCCAAAATAGTAGAGTATCAGTGACCATCACTGATATTTTCAAGTATAAAAAACAATAATAAATCTTTATGAAACTGATCAGTAATTGTGCAACATTTTACTGGATTAAAATTTAAAAAAAAAAAAACAACAAACCAAAATACAACAACTCAGATTTTGAGTAGGATACTGGGTTGCTTTGGTTTTTTTACAGTTTACATACATTTTCCTTGTTGTGCATTGTCTTCTACAATACTTATGTACTTATTACATTTGGAATGCACAAAATACTATTGACATTTAAATATGCTACTGTGAATGTGAAAACCATTTGAAATATTGTTTAAAATAACTGAAATTGTTCTACAACTGCTCAAATGCAGCTCTCAAGTGAAGACTGAGCTTGTATTTGCTTCATAATGGACATTATAATTTTATGTACAATGTTATCATCAGGGATAAAATGTAATACAATGTTCAACCAGCTCATGGCTTTCTGTAAGAAACCAGAGTTCTAATATTTTGTTGAAGAGTTTTTCTTTCATGTCACTGATAATTGATAAGACATAATAGATAATTTCACCTAGAATTACATCATGTGTTGTGCATTTAGATGGGTAGCACAGAAAAAGTAAATCTGGGAAAAAATAAGCAGTCAAGTGGTTTACTTTAATAAATAATTAACTCAGTCTGTGGATCTCAGATCAGTGCAATTCACATTAATTTTTAATGCTATTTGAAATAGGTTGTAATATGAAAACAAAGATGGAACCGAGAACCATTAGGTTGAACTACTCCTGACTGTAAACATGTTGAAATATGAAGACTTTTCTTTGAACAATACCCATCTCGAATGAAATCCACAGGGAACAAACTGTGAAAAAACTTCCAAAGCCTTTTTCCTGAAGTATTTCCCAACAAAGACATAAATCACAGGGTTAATGCAACTGTTGGTAATAGCCAGAGTATAACCGAACTGCTCACCAAAGTTGAGTAGTTCTCCCCAGAAACAGCCTTTGATCACTTTTGTCTGGAATAATATATCGAGGAATACAACAAAATGGTAAGGAGTCCAACACAAAAGAAACATCAGGACTACTGTGAAGATCAACCTGGTAGCCTTTGTGTCTTTGTATGCCTTACAACTCTTTGTTCTGAGTGCTTTTCGTTCTCTTGCTTTTTTTTGCAGGGAGCAAATGGTAGAAAAATTAAGGAAGATGATCGCTGTTGATGGCAAAGCAAACCCCACTATGTTGAACAGCAGCCTTTCAGCAGTTGCCCACAATGGGCTGGGGAAGTCTAAAGAGCATGCTGAAATATTCCACTGGGGAAAGTATTTCACAGTCCGAAATGCAAAAGCTGGGACACTGAGAAGGATGCCAAAGAACCAGGTGAGCAAGCAGATCCCTTTGGCCATAGCTTTGCTCCGTATCCCCCGGTGGTTCAAGGTATGAACAAAAGTCAAATAGCGATCCACACTGACTGCTACCAGCAAGTAGATGCTGGTGTACATGTTCAGGCCGATGGATGCACTGGTACTGCGACAAAGGAAATTGCCAAATGGCCAGTTAAATCCATTCCTGATGTTCTTTGCCCAAAAAGGGAGGCATGTGAGGAAGATAAGATCAGCAACAGCTAAGTTCATAAGGTAGACTTCAGCTATTTTCAGGGGCCCCTTGTGCAATAAATAAGTGAAGAGAACAAATACGTTTCCAAGCATTCCAATAACGCAGATGGTGTCAATATACTTGGGTATTATATAGTACACAATCTCCCACCAGTCATCCAAGTCAGGACAGATAGCTGAGCTACTCTCGTTTTCACTCTGGTTTGAGGAGGAAACAGTCAGTAGAGGAGTTTCAGTCATGGTTTGGTTTTTTTTTTTTTTTGATTCAGGAGTCTTTGAAACGAGAAAAAAGAACTGCAAAAAAGAAGCATAAAATTCCAAATGTTGTCTTCCACCAGTGATGTAACAAACATTTAATTGTTGGAAATGCTCTATTATTAGTGCTGGCTTGGTTATTGTAGGCTGGATCATTCCACGATTTGTGTGTGCAATGGCGATAAATGTTCCCAGTATTGGCAGGGATGAAATTTCCTCTACACCCTTTGAAATTTCCTCTCTTCACTACCATTGTTTAAAGTGGCACAGAGAAAGGAAAGTGCCAGTTTGGTGTCTCTTCCAGATATAGCTGAATTCCAGCTCCCTGCAAGTCACAATGGTGACACGAAGCTACCCTCACACCCTTCTCTGGCCTTTCTCTTATTCCTGTTTTACATGCTATGTATAACTTTAGGTGGATGATGCCCATTTCCCCAGAACTGGGAATGTTACTCGCTCTCTTGACCACTTCCAGGAATGGGGCATGCAAAACCACTCTGGGCAACCCATTTCAGTGTTTCATTTTACCTAGTAGGTTTTTCTACAGACATTCAGTCTTAGGATCATTATGATAGACAAGATATCACCGAAACTGTGGTGACATTTCAGTATTTCATATCCAAATGGAGTATGTCAATCTTAAAAATGGATACATTTAAAAAAAAAAAGCTTTACAAACAATTATCATGAATGTTAACTTTCTGCTACAGCTATTTAACTCTTCTCTTTCAGTTTCTGTATTTTGACACCAAGGAGATTGCTAAGAAAGGAATATTTGAAGAGAGTATTTAGGACTATTGGTCAGCTCTTTGTATATTTACAGACTTACAATGATGTCTGGACCTGAACAGCTCACAGTATTTAACTCTGTGATGCCTCTAGAAGTTAGGTAAATACTAATATTGCACATCACATGATTTGGTACTAAATGCATAGAACATTTGTCAGCATTGCAAAATTTAGTGAGCAACAAAGTTTCATCTCAGGCTGGTAGTCTGGTCAGGGAACTGGGCTACAACTCAAGTTAACACAGGTCTCTGGTTTTAAATGTCTCAACAGTCTGAATGTTATCTAGCTCGCAGACAATCTCATGAAAACTAAGAAAAGTTGTGAGGAGCTAGAACTGAAGAGAAGATGTGAAGAGCAAATAACTGGTTGTTTGTGAGACAGCAGAAATCTAATCTTTTTACAGCAGTAAATAGGTGGCTAAGGTGTGAGCATGATGGAAGTAAACGTGTAACACTATATGCCAAAAATAATATAGAAGAAAGACAACAGTTATTTATTAAAAAAAAAAAAACCCACCAATAAAAACTCCCAAACAAAACAACACACAAACACCCCCCCCCCAAACACTCTCTCCACCAAAACAAAACTCAGAAAAACCAACCAACTAAAAAACCACAGAAATTACTTTTACTAAATATGGAGGAAAAAGAATAGCTTATTTTCCTTGCTTGCTCATTTTCTGATGATTTCTTGCTATTGGTTTTATGCCACTTGCTTTGTACACTTCAGATCCTGATCTCTGGGCTGGTGCCACAAATTCATCACGGGCTAAACTAGAAGCTTCGGAAACATTTACTTTTCATCGGAAGTTAGATTTTAGCCACAGATAAGTCTGATTTTTTTGTTCAGCTAATCATTGTACATGAAATTTCCATAGAGTTTGTCATCAGGAAAATTTCTTCAGTTTACTAGCCAGTGTCTGAGCTAGTGCCTGAGCAATAAGACACAAGATTTTTAGAAACGCAGAGCTCCGGACGTCTTCTTGATAGAAAGCGCAATTCATTTTCAGTTGCTTAACTTAATTTCTTCTCCAAAGGCAATTTTCTTCTGAAAGTATTTAAAAAGTATTTACTGCTAACAGACAATTAAGAATGTAAATGGTTTTCAATTTATGACTTAACATATTCCAGTCATCTTTTACACAAATACTGACATATTTTTGAACTAATTTCTGACCAATTACAATTTTCAGTAAATCTATTACTGTTATTACTAATATTAGTGCATATTATTCAGCTAAGACCATGTGTTTTAGAAACAGCGAATAAATACCACTTGAGTTTTGGGAACAATCATTAAAGTAAAGATTATTTTGACGGAGAAAGTTTTGGAAACAGCTAAGCATGTTCAGCTATAAAGATATTTTATAAAATGACTTATGATTTTTATATATAAAGAGAACTAATCCTGACCTTCAGAATATGTTTTATGATGCAAAAGAAAGGGAAACTAATACTGGACTGCACAGATGAGAACTGAGAGCATAAAAGTTTTTTTTAATATAAAAAGTATGTGAAATAATGTTAATAAAGATAAGACATTAAAAACAGACATACCTACTCCTTGTCCTTTCTGACAATTAAGATAAAGTTTCAAATGCAGAAAGAGTTGGCGAAAAGGAGTACAGAGGTTACTAAGAGCTCAGAGATGCATCCTCAGGCACGACTGAGTGACTGAGTGCTGCCTGAGTGTTTTGTTACCCATGTATGATGTGTGTGATGTTATATTTTGGAAGAAAGCCTCAGGATTTTTTTTTTTTTTTTTGACTTCTCCAAATGTCAGCTGTAGTAATTTTCAAAGCATGTGAAATATTTCATTCTCATTGTGAAATCATAGAAGCCTTATGCCATGACTTTTGTCCTCTGTCACCAGTAAGTAACGCTCTTAAGTGCAAGTCCTTGGCAATTAAATTTCCTTTGTATGATTAACTGCATCTGTAACAACAACTTTATCAACCACTCTAAGCTACCCTCTCAGTGCTAATGCACACAAATGCAAACTCTGAAACAGGTTTTTCTTATGTTTAGAGCAACTTCCTCTGCTAGTCTGGGTGGAAGACCATGCCAAGGAGCTGTGGTTAAAGCAGAACAGACATATAGGGAAGGGCTGCTGAAATAAAAGATCCACTGAACCCCAGATCAGTCTTTCCATATTTTTTTAATAACAATGCCATTTACATCCCACTATAGGAGTCTAGGGCATGACTTTTTGTGAACATTACTTTCCAGTAGTTCACGGTGACTCATTCATTTTCCCAGGCTTCCACCCACAGATACTACTCTTTTAATCTGGTTACCTGTTGGGACTCTGTAACTTGATACTGGTTGTTTATAATTTCTAAAAATCTTTTTCATTCTAATCATCCTCTGATGAGAGCAATATCTCAAAAAAAAAATATCTGGTGCATCTCATATTTTAAATACATATTTTAAATACAGATCTGTCTTAAGTATATTTGTGTAAATTACATTTTTTTTTCAACTTCTTTTTGAAAACCAGTTAGAAATAAGCAGAATATTATTTACTTACATGAAAACATTCTTCCCATTGGCTACCTACCTCTCTGAATTCTTATTTGACTGTGTTCATTCTTGTTTGAAAAATGACTTATAATTAAATGCCATGTGAATGTACACAGTTATATCTTCTTACGAACTTCGCAATCATCATGGTACTTATATTTCAACTTTTTATTAATTAAAAAGATATCCAGAGTTATGCAAACACTGTAAAAATGACAAATTTCCCAGGTTAACACTATCATCCTGGAAAAAAATTTTAAAACCTGTGGTACTTAATTTTAAGATTTAAAATGTATAAATAATTCTTTAATTTAAATAGCATCCTCTTCAAATATTTATTTTATTAAACTAATGAAACAGTATGAAAAATAAATTTCAAATGAAACTAGGTGCTTCACTTCTGTCGAAATGATAGTTTAAAATAGCTTGATCAAAAGGTTTATTTTTATAAAGACTTGTGACATTTTTTAAATTGCATGTTACCTAAGGAATCATAATAACCTTTGGGAAATCAAACAATAAACAACACATTCCATGATGACTCATTAAGGTAAGTGCAATGTAACAGGAGATGTTCGTCACAGACTTTCCATTACTTCCTCTTTGCTTACGCTACTACATTTCGGTGTTTAAGTTATTTTTTTCCATAAATAAATAATTTTTTAAAAAGAGTACTTGAGTGAAAACAAAAAGTCTGGAATTTATCCTTGCTTGGACATGAATCTCTAGGAGCTGCCAGCATCCACATGTACTCACACTCTGAATGGGAAAGTGCAGCTGTGTCTAAAAATTTATGTGATAAATAACAGTCTTACTACTTTGAAATGGGATCAAAATATATAAAGATATTGGTTTGCAAATCCAACTCCTCTTCATAAATCTAATTTCTTGCTTTCTGTTGCAATCTTTAGAACATTTTTCAGTATTGGAGAGAGATTCAAAACTGGAAGTCTATACATTTGGTAGAAGTAGTGAATTGAACAGGCACTGAGGTAACTCCAGCTTTTAAACAGTTTAGAACAAGATAAAATTTTTTTACAAAGGGGAAATTAATTTAATGTTTCTTTGCAACTTGATTCTTCATTTCAACCTGTAGAAAGTATATAGAATCATAGAATCATAGAATGGGGGACCTCAAGGATCATCTAGTTCCAACCCCCTGCTATAGGCAGGGACACCTCCCACTAGTACAGGTCACTCAAGGCCTCATCCAACCTGGCTTTGAACACCTCCAAGGAGGGAGCATCCACAACCTCCCTGGGCAACCTGTTCCAGTGCTTCACCACCCTCACTGTAAAGAACTTCCTCTTGACATCTAGTCTAAGTCTTCCCTCTACCAGTTTAAACCCATTGCCCCTTTTCCTGTCATTGCAAGACCTTGTAAATAGACATAGATATTGTAATAGATATAAAGGTGAGGTGGCATTTTACAGTTTGCACAGCTGTAATGGAACACAAATTAAAAGTACACTAAGGATTAATTTGAAAACTACTATATAAGAGTCAATGGTTAGAAGTTTTTTTCCTGTTTTTATATAGCGAAAACATATCTACCTTCAACCTAGGATACTCACAACATTTTAGTTTATGTTTTAAGCTTATATGATGTTCAACCACACAGTCTACGTTGTCTCTCCTGCAAAAAATATACATTCTCTAGAGCTGCATAGCAATTTACAAATGTGATTTGGATCAGAAAGGATGTTGATGAAAGCAGAGGTAAGACTGCTCATTTTTTACACACGTTATGTACCAGACAAGTGACAGAAATCCAAATGTCTGTAGAGTTCTGGCTCTCAGTCCAACAGTTCAGCAACAAAAAGTCATCCTCTCTAGATAGTTGGGACATTTAGTGATCTGAACAAATTTTCTTTTCAGAATAGTATGATTTAACATCTTGATTTTCTTTATTGAAATGGTTTGCCAATCAACATAGTTATTTGCTATAACTATTTACCTGTTCTGGAAGAGAAAACAAATTTCATGTGACTTTGTGATATGAAATTCTTTGTTCGGCTTGGCTGGGTTTCTTTACCAATGCTACAGACAGTGTTTGCTAAGGAGTGCTTAAACTCTGGTGCAGTGATTTACAGTTTCTAGTAAATGATCCTGGTAGCATGACAATGCAGCAACAACCAAGCCCTAGTAACTACCATTTACAGAGACTGAAAGAACACAATGTGGAAGGAGCCACCATAGACCGAAAAACCAGGATAACCTGGTAGAAGAATGAAGCAAATGGATGATTCAATGGATAAAGTACTGCCTGGGTATTTGAGAGATCTGAACCAATGTCCTGATTTCTCCACAGAAACCCTGCCCAGAAGTGAGCTATCTTGTCCTGTCCACAGCAAGCACCAGCAGTTTGTGCTAATGGCTTTCAACACCTTGCATTACAAGTGAAGCCAATAATCAATCTGAAAAAAGCAACAGAAAAATGGAGAATTATTCCTGCCTGTACCTACTGCAGGCCAGAAATATCATCTAGCCTTTGATATAATTACTACTCTTCCATCAGTACTTCCCAGCCACCTCTGTCTAACTCAATGCAGAATTTGCTGTTTGCATAGAAAAAGTCTCAGCAAAAGCNGGCAACGACTGCCCTCATTTTACCTTTCTCATATTTCTCTTTGGTTTTGTGAGGTCAGAGCTAAGAAGCTAAGTGTGACTGTAACCTGCTGGTAGGTAAGTGCACATGGACAAAGCACATAGTGTCTTTAGGTTTTTTGTTACCTGTGTAAATGGTACATGTGAATACTGAACAATACACGATCACACTGGAAAGCAGGCAAAAGGGAGAATCAAAGACTGCGAACCTAAGTAAGCAGGAGGGAGAATCAAAGACTCTGCAAACCAAAACTGTTCATTCTGTGATCTGCAGAGGCTAGTGCAGTGGATTTACATTGCTGGTGGTGTCTGTGTGCTTTGAGAGAAGAGTAAAGGCTTTAGGCAGCGGGTCCGTCCTGCAGAGAACACCTACAGGCTGTTGTGTACCCCAAGTTCTCACAAAAAAAACCAAACAAAAAAACCCCTGTTGTTTCATAGGAGCTTGAGCTGTTAGCAGGCATTAAAAAAAAAAAACCAACAACAAAAAACCCCCAACAACAAAACAAAACAAAACCACTAAAACCAAATCAACACACCCCCCAAA
>VWZE01012562.1:22827-96185 GCA_013396675.1 Eubucco bourcierii | reverse complement strand
TTTTTTTTTTTTCTAACTTTACCTTCTGTTAGTGTGGAGGAAGGGATTTCTGGGCTGCCATGTGATGCTCTGGGCTGTTGAAGCCTCATTTCTACATGTATGCACTATTTACCTTTCTAATTTTTATGTAGCTTCAGTTGCCTCTTTAGATAGCTAGAAAAGAAAAAAATAAAAACCATACAGGTATGCCTGGAAGCTTAAACAGAGATATTAAGTCAGTGAAGCAAGAATGATGCACAGGAAATTAAAACAGAAATCTACATTCATTGAGAACTTAGTCTGCCATAGCAATGGGAAGTTTTGCCTTTCTTTTCAACAGAAAACCTAAGCAGCTGCATTCAGTGTGTATAGAAGTGATAAAATGTTCTGTGATTTTGATGCAAAGCAGCAGCCAGATGTTTAAGAGGCAATTCAGGTGTTTGTAGTATGGGTATTTTGAAAAGCGCAGGCTGCATGGGGTTTTGGAAATATCTTGAGAGGTACTGCAGAGGCTCTGATGAACCTTGATGCTAGCACTAAGGTTAAAGGGTGAAACTCTATACTAACTTTACTAGCAGACCTTTGGGCTTAATAGAGCATTATAATTGTAAAATGAAATGCAAAATTATAGTAAAGGAACATGAGAAAGGGAGTTTCTTGGTGCTTTGTCTTTTAAAACAATCCAGGATTTAACAGATCAGAAAGAAGCTTCTAATTTCTCCCAAAAGAAGAGTTTAAAAACTTCATCTTTTCAAGTATTTGAAGTAAATTAGAGTTTGATGTAGTACCCAATGAATTAGACCTTAGCTTAGTGCTGTTTTTAAGGAAAACGCCCACTGCTTGTCTCTTGGGAGGATAGGTATGCCGTGTCAAGCTTCGTGATTCATTGGCAGTAGCTAAAACAAATGAGCTAGAGGCAAACTGCTTTTTAGGGTGTTTTGTTTTGTTTTGTTATGTATTTCTCCTCACAAAAGGTATTAGCTATAGGTAAAATAACAGGGGAAAAAATCAAACTTGCCTCCACATATTATTTTTTTTTTTACTTTCTGACACTTTAAAAATCTACATGTTCATAATCACTTTTTCATTCCAGAGAACTCCCTATTCCTCAAGGCTGAGTTAAAAAACTTTTTAGTCTTTCATATCTCACTGAAAGCAGCATAATCTAGAAATGTTCAGCAAGGAATAACTTTTAAAATGAACCACTTTTCTTGCAGAAATATTTCTTCTCCTTCTCTGAAGTATAGAGAAAAAAAAATCAAATTTAGACAGAAGTGTAGTGCCCTACAGTTTTGAGCATCTATCACTCCTGGTGTAATATTTATAAACACCATGTATTATTGTACTGTTCATTAGCAGTAACTTTAATGAGACTAATTCACAAATGTAAGTGGATTCAGCCTCTCAGAAGTATTTTTTCCTGTGAAAATTTCTGAAATGAGCTACGTGACTTATTCCCCAATCTGTGGCTAGACAGAGAACTTGGACACACTTACTGGACACTTTTTAAAACAAGGTACTGTAAAGATTTAGTTCCTGTGATGTTACATGCATTAGCTTGTGTAGCTGTTCTTTGGAGCTGTGTAATTCCTTTTGTATGGTAACCTTTGAAAGATCCTAAATATTTGAAGTATCTCAGAAAATCACTGCCACTGGTGATATACCAAATGAGAAAACTCCTCTTGCAGAGAAAGGCTGATTGAAAGCTTTACTAAATTAAAAAAGGGAAGAGTATAAGAAAATTAATAATAGAAAATGCCAAATTACTCGAATATTGTTCTAGTGTTGGTTTGAGACATATCCTAGAAAGGCACAGATTGGGAAAGAAACTAAATGTGAGGGTAAATTGTTTAGTTGATTTTTCATGGTATAACTCCTGCTAACATTAGAGAACCTGACAATAAAAATAAATGGAGTCTGTAACTGTGAAACCACCAAGAACTGAAAATCTGGTACATAAAAAATCCTATAGATAGTGAGGAGTTTACAGCAGCAATTCCCTAAGTTAAATGTAGACCTCAATAACTGGCTTAAAGTTTTGTTTTCCTGGTGATTTCTATTTTGTTAATGTTGTACAGCTCTTTCCTTCCCTTTAGTACATGATGTATTAGTAAACACAGTAGAACTTCCTGTACTTGTTCAGCAGAATTTACCATTGTAGTTCATGAGTTGAGAAGGATAAATTCTAAAAAGTATCAAACTACTCAGAAAACAGAGAAAACCACAACTTTTCTCCCACTTTCAGCACAAACTTCAATTTCTACTGTTCAAACACCTCTGAGAAAACTTAAGCTGTTCTGATTTACTGACAATTTTTCTCCATCCACAGTTTTCTCAATGTGAAATATGTCTACAAACAAATTAAATACACAACGCTCTCAAATCTAAGTGTTCATCAAGCTCAGTCACCCAAATGAGTTCTTTCTTGAGAACTTTTTCGTGGGAAATACGGCTGGTCATCATTGTCCGAGACTCAGTCCACACTTCAGGTTCAGGTTCAGGCTACGTGACTCACAGATTGCCCTTTCAGAGAAAGAGGGAGCCCTATCATGTCTGTACACATGGTTATCACACTCTTCTGACTGTGCCTTATCAATGCTTTTCACATGTATATGGTATCAGGTCAGCCCAGCTTTGCGCACTGGTATCTTGAGGTTTTTTAACAGCATTTGCTTTCAGGAAGCTCTGAGCTTAGAGTCCACCCGCTGCAGTGTTTCTCTTCTATTCTTTTAGGGTTTGTTTACTTGATCTTCTTATTTGGTTCAAAACGATGGTTTGCATTTCATTCTTGGTAAAGTAGGGGTTAAAAAGTCAAACTTGGAAAGTGACATCAAGCTTTCCCCTTCCTTTTTTTCATGGTCTTTGCTGCTTTTGAAGACAAGCACTAGCTTACAACAATAACATAAGCAGGAATGCTGCTAATTCACCATGGTTTAAGATTCCCACTAAGCCCAACTTTCAGGATGAGTGTCTCTGTTTTTCAAATGCACAGATAGAGGAGATACTGAGAAAAATGGAGAGATGAAGATTGCAGATGTAGGTCAGGGATCCTTGCAAATTTGAAACCAGATAATCTGGAGAAGAAATAGGTCAAATTTTCAACTGGCTAATGACAATTTTTAACAAGCAGGCTAGAGAAAATGTTTCTAGGATAGCTTCTCAGCACTCGTCTTGTGGTCCAACTAATTAAGTAGTTTCAGGTTTGTTCTCAGTATAGGAGAGCATGGATTAAGTGTGTCAGTGACACAAATTGCTTGATATATTCTTTACAGAGAACAATAGGAATATCCTGCAGAAAGCACTGGACAATATTTATAGAGCAACAGAGGTGGAATAATTACATGATAAAACTCTGAGTCCTGAAGTACTTTTGTTCCCCAGGTAGTAGTAATTGACACTCCTTGATGTAGTGGAGTCACAGGAGAGCTGTTCATCTGTGCACAAATCCCCACTTAAGGCTGTCTCACTGCTATGCTTGTCAAAGTCCTCTAAATCTTGGCTATTTGTTGTTTTATTCTGTGTGGCCTCTCCAGCTCAGTTTAGCCACTCCTTCTTAGCACTTGAAATGCTGCCGTTTTCCCCTGGGTAGCAGCTCTAAATTCTTATGACTAGGCAAAATGAGAAGGTCTAATGGCCAAAAAGTATTTGCCTGTATTGCTCGTTTTGTGCATTAAACACTTAACAGAGAAGATGAACTGGCTCTGCTCCCTGGAAGCACTTTACTTCTAGTACCCAGAGAACATTGTAACAGACATTTAGGAAAAAAGTCAGAGGTTTGCCGTCTCCAATGCCTCCAATCACTGTCACGCTTACACTGTTGTGAAGGGTATTTGCAGTAATGCAGAGTACCATGCCTGTGTTCACCATTGGCTTCCACGAGCGTGGCCTTTGAGAAAAAGCCCAGTAACTTCCAATAACAAAAACCAGAAGCCCATAGTACGTGTGACTGACTGGTTTCAGTCCCGTAGTCTAATATCTATTTCTTTGACAGCTGCTGACTTGCCCATTTCTTACCACACAGGTAGCTGATTATTTTACTCTGAAGTTGAGTGAGTCTGTGTTGCATTTTGAAGAAACCTGAATTATGTTCTAAACTGTCAGATGATTTCTGCAAGACATATTTGCAACTACCAAGACATCTCTGCCAGCAGCTGGATATAGTTCAATCACTACTACTTTTTCTATTGCAGAGCCACAATGATGGCTCTGTGCAAGCAGAGGAGTCCTCTACACAGAGGGCATTCTGCATTGCAGGCAGAATCTGTCCTCTTTATAAATTAGTAATAATGCCTTGTGTTGTCTTAACGCCTTCCACCAAGGGGATGTATGAAAGGCTTCACTAAGTTTGCAAACAGTTTGCAAAAAAAAAACCCCAAACAAACAAACAAAAAACCCCCCAAACAAACAAACAAAAAAAACCCCAAACAAAAAAACCCAACTAAGTTTGCAGTTTGCAAACAGCACATGGGAGTCTGACAACAGAATAGACTAGAAAGTGTGATTAGCTGTGTAAGGTTCAAGTGAAATTACAGCCTTCATTTCAAGCAAGTAGAAATCAGAGATGATATTTATCCAAGTTGTTCAAGTTATCACCTTTAGTACATGGTCTTCTTAAAATGGTGTCTGTACCTCTGACAACAGCTGCAGACATATCACAAAATCTGCATTAAACTGTAAGCTTAGACTTCAAACTCCTGGAAAGTTTTCTCATAGAGTATCCCAGTGAAGTACCTCTAGCATCACAGATTTGTGTCATGGAAAGCAATCATGATATTCATTGTCTAAATGGCAGGTTGTCTTTACTAAAGAATCTATGGCTTGGTTTTTGTTTAGGTTTGTTTTTAATTTCATACTCTTTTAAGAATTTCTACAAGTAGAGTATGGTGGCACAAACACTGCCAAGCTCTAGTCCAGAACGTGCTTCACTTCTTAAATGCTATGTTTCGGAAAGCCGTTTTGCTTTGCCCTTCCCAGGTCAAACGCAACCTACTACACTGTTCTTGAGCAGCTGGGACAGTCATTTCATATTATTCTCATGTATCTGCTCCTGAATTAGCCAGTACACAAAACATTTGCAGTTGGAAAGAGGTCATTTTACAGATAACAAAAATCATTGCAGCATGTATATCGCAGAAGAAAGCTCAAGATACATTGGAAACAGGGGGTGTGTGTGTGTGTGTGTGCGCACAACTATAGTCAACTGCAGATTATATTGCAATGACCTCGATAGTTAGAGCAGATAAAGATTGGATATACATCCAAATTAGGTCTTTCTGCTGAAAATGCAGGGGAACTCTAAAGATAACAGTTCTCAAGTGGGAATACACCATGTTTCTACTGGAAGAACTGAGTGTTCAATACACGCTCTTAGGAATTTGGTGATTAAATTGTACAAACATTCACGTGGCTTTCAACACAGAGAGGTCTGAAAGATTCAAGACACTTCTCCAACTGCAGATTGGTGTCATTTACAGCCCCAATTTACAATAGTCATCGTTTGAATTAAGATTTCATTTTTGCCCTTTCATCTTTTGCCAATGTTCTGAAATGAAACTGTGTATTAATTTATCATCGTTTTGTCAGTATTGTGAGATGTCAGAGACTTGCTGGAGTCTGGTGCAGATAATTTGCTTTTCACTCTGTATGTGTGGGTTTTGAGCTGTGGTGTTCACCAAGAAGATACATCTCTCTGTACTTTCAGAGTATCAGAGTCGACTGAAAAAAAACAAAAACAAAAAACAAAAACAAAAAAAGGAAACAAACTCAAACATGGTGAGGATTTAGAGAGACAGATTCCTTTAGTATATGCCACAGTTCCTTCAAAAATCTATCATAGCCAAAACTAGCAAAACCCAAAGGTCCTTTAAAGACTGAACACCCACATAGCGTTGGGTTGCCACAGAGTGCTCTGCAGACTAAGACAAGATCAGAGACCTTTACCTTTCTGCACAGTGACAATAGTTAATGGATGACATTTTCTGGTATCTCACACATACTACAGCTACGTAGGAGATACTTTACAGAATGTTGGGGGAGGGGAATTTTCTTTTCCTATTAAAATGAACAGAAACTTTGTGGATAAATTGATTTTAAAAGAAAGATTTTTCATGAAAGATTTGGGGAGTTTAACAGAAAATACTGTAAAAATGCCATTTCTGATCCTGAAAAATGTAGGGGACATACTGACTTCTAACAGCTCAGCAGGAGACCCAGACTGACTCTAGCTCTGTCTGGCCGACAGAACGCTTTCTTATCTTTATAAAGTAGAGCAGCTCCAAAACAGACAGAATCAGAGCCCAGCTCACCACAGCTTATCCCCCAGGCACTTGCTTAAGATGGAGGATGCCTCATTCAAAATCCCTATTCTGTGTTACCCATTCCCAGACAGATATCTACTGTATGTGTTCATGTGTTCTGTGCTTTGATTCCTTGTTTATGTCCAAAATGTCAAGGCTCTTTAATTCTAGATGGAAATTTCACTTCTTACTTCTACCCTTCTCAATTTTTTCTGTGAAACACAAACTTTGTCTTCTGACCTGCTTTGTTAATTTTGAAAAATGTTCTGATATAAGTTAATCATGTCACTGCTGTACTTGTGTGCCATCACTTTTGCAAGTTCTGTAGCACTGGGTAGAATTGCACACGACAGTTCTCCATAGCAGGCAGCGAAGGCTCATGGCAAGATGTCAGAGGAGGAACAAGTGAAGAGGAAATGAGCAGATGTGAATTCTGGAAGAGAACATAATGCTGTTAGGGAAAACAAACAGAAGAAATGTGGAAGGGAGGAAGGTTGGTTTAGTTTCTCAAGTGAGAAAAGGATTCCAAAACAAATTATGATTAAGGATTCCTATGTGACTTTCTTATACTACAAAGTTATGAAAAATTGACACGGAGTTTAGTGTAAGATGTTATAAACCCTAGATAGTTTACACAGTTTGGATGCTTATTTTATCCAGCCTTAAAATAGTCCAAAATCTGGAGGTTTTTTAATTCTTTATTTAAAGACAATTTGTTCTTTCATTTATCCTAAGTAAAATTTTATTTATATGTTCCATGTAACTCTTTTTTAAAGACAAACAAATAACCACCCAACTCCCCTCCAGAAAAAACCAAACAACCCAAACAAACCAAAACCAACCCCACAAGTGTGCAATGGAAACTATGCACACAGTAAACCTATCTGTGGTGGCACATGATGCAAAGTGTAGCTGAATGAAATTCCAGTTGTTTATATTGTGCAGTGAGCTGTAAACACGATTTGAACACCAATTTGTAGACTACATCTACTGTTGAAGAAAATTAATTTCTGTCTTCTTAAATTTCAAAAAGAGACTAATATTTCCAAAACAGTGCAGGAAACACCTACACAAAACCGACTCCACTAGTAGAAAACTGGCGAACCACTTCGCTGCTTCTACTTCCTTCTACTTCTGGAAAATGTCCTTTTTGCTGAGTCTCTTAACTGGAATTTCTTGTCTGTAAGGTGACTCTTTTCATTAAAAAAACAAGAACTGAACAAAAAAACCCAAAACCAAACAAGCAAAAAGAAAAATTAAAAGAGAGAAAAGTTTCTCAGAGGAATGATGAAAACAAAAAGTGAGAGTACACAGTTGTCTTACTCTTACTATATCTGCTGTTTTAAAAAAAAAATTAAAAATAAGAAAAAAGTAATAAATTAAAACTTCCTTGAACAATATTCCAGACATTCATAAATTCTATTCACATCTGATTCATTATGACTGCTTTAACCAGGCTGGAACAGTATAATTTTTAAAATGAACTTGCAAATCGCAGATGAAGGGGAAAAAAAGTAAGAGTAGAGCTATTGAGTAAATTCTTCAAATCTGTGTCCTTTTTCTTGCAAATGGATAGTCCGTGCTCTTCATTATTTGTGACTTACTATAAATGTCTACACAGAACGAAGCTTGTAGTAAGATAACTTCTTTTGCTTGTTTTTCTAGGATAGGCCCAGATCTTCATGACCTGGAAATTTTGACATTAACTGGAAGAGAAAAAAAAGACCTTTCCCAGCAAAAGAGAAAACATAAAGAAATGCAATATCATTGATCTTAATAGATGGACATATCAGAAGTGTCTAATTGAAATATTTGTTTTGTAAAAAGTAAAAGTCTGAGAAGTGGGGAGGAAGTGGTGGGGGTTCCTTGCAAGATTGTAACAGGTGGGACAGGGGTGGGTGAATAATAGTTATGCAGAGGAACATATGTTTTATTTCTCTGACAAGATGATAATAAATCACTGTGCATGTTTGTCTATATAGGTGTATGTATTTTTCTGTCTCTATATATCTATCTATGTGTGTATAAAGACAGAAAATGAATTGCCACAATGAAAACATATTCTGGTCACCTTTCGTGTCACAAATCATTTCCTTGTTGATTTACTGTTTATTCTGGAAGAAAGTTGCTTGTGTCTTTCCAGAGCTTGGCACTGGAAGCACCAGGCACAGCAAAGCTTTCTGGGTGATACCAATGAGAACAGCCATCTCTGGGCTGGGCTCAAGGAGGTAAAACTGGACCATGTGGGTTTGATTTAGATGACTCAGTCTAAAGAAATAAAAAAACCCATCCTTGAGCTCAGATATTGAAGGCTGAGATGATACCTTTGCAATAAACAACCTGGTAACAGTAGATGGGTTGTAAGATTCAGTGGCTGAAGTTCAGCACTGAGCTCAAACTATATAGTTACAAGAGTAAAATTTTACTTGGACCATATTTGTGTCCTGCAGCAAATTCTATCTATTTGTATAGTTAAGGTAGCACCCACTGCAAAGGTTTCTTTCTTGTATCTTGATTTCACAACTAGGAAAAAAAAGGCCTTTCACAGGCCTTTTCCTCTGGGAAGAGGAAGCCAGTAAAAAGGATGTGTCCATGCTATTGTATTTGGTAAGTGGGTTATCAATGAGCAAATCACCCATCCCTGATAACAGATCTATAAGACCTCATGTGCTATAAACTGTCATTACTTTGCTGATGTGGTTGGCACTATGAGCATTCAATTCAGAAGAAGATCTAGCCTATGCACTTAATTGTATCACTTTTTGTGTCCCTTCATCTGATTTTATCTTAGTGTGCTGTTTGCTCCAGTCTAGCAGGTAGGGCTTAGAGCATGGCTCTGCAGATATTGTCATACTGTCTGTGCTGTACTGATGGCTGGAGGCTTGGATGATAATGCGCAAAAGCTATGCAAGCGCGAGGACAGGCATTGCCTCGAGGAACATATCATCTAAACAGAAGCCAAACAGAATACAGAGAGTGCAGGATATAGTTTATTATAGGGAAAGACTGATGAAGAAGATGAAATGCATGAAAACCTGAGCTAAAATCTGATATCATACACTGCACTATTTCTTCTTACTCACGTGTCTTAGGATCAGGTCCCATCTTTGTATCACAAAGGCTTCACAGTTGCTTTTTGTAAAAATGCTCAGGGGCCTGCCCACCATTTGCAGGTAGTTTACCCTTCATATCAGGAAAATTGCTTGGATTATTGCTTTTGTTCTGTGTGAGGACAGAAGGCTCACATTACCCTTCTGGAGAGGAACTACTGCTGTTCTTTCATGGTCCATGAGACTTCAGAGAAAAAGCCTTTAAGTCAGTCAGCCAGCTGATAGGGAATCATTGCCATGGCAAAGGAACAGAGTACCCATCGCCATGTGGGTCCCAAAGAGCCAACGGTGTGTCCATGTGTCTAAAAAGGCCAACAGCATCCTGACTTGCATTAGAAATAGTGCGGTCAGCAGGACTGGGAAGTGATCCTTCACCAGTACTCGTCACTGGTGGGACTGCACTTTGAATACTGAATTCCATTTTAGACTCCTCCCTATAAGACATTAAGTATGTCTAAAGAAGGGTAAGGAAGCTGGTAAAGGATGTAGAGCATAAATTTTATCAGGAGCAGCTGAGGAAAGTGGGATTATTTAGCTTAGAGAAAAGAAGGCTGAGAGGAAACCTTATTGTTGTCTACAACTATCCAAAAGAATATATTTTTCCCAAATAAAAAGTGATAGAACAAGAGGAAACAAACTCAAGTTGCACCAGGAAAGGTTTAGGCTGAATATAAGGAAAAAATTCTTCACTAAAAGGGATATCAAGAATCAGAACAGGCTGCTCAGGGAGCGGCTGATTATTTGCAGGTATTTAGAAGATGTGATGTGACACTTTTAAGGACATGATTTAGTGGTGGACATGGCAGTGTTAGGTTAATGGCTGGGACCTGGTGTTGTTAAAGGCCTTTTCTAACTTAAAACAGTCTGCGATTCTATGACAACTGCATTCTCTGCAAATCAGCCATAATCTGAAGTCTGTCTTTGTTTCTAATTTCTGTCTTTGTTTCTAATTTTATCACCACTCTGGAATACTTTAATGTGGAAAACTCAGCAATAGAGGATCTGTAAACCTGGATGATTAGATTTGTTTGTAGGGATCATGAAAGCCGGCCCAACCTTGCTGAATCAAGTTGAGGAGTTAAAATGTAGGGGAAGTAAATATAGCACAGCAGCAAAAATATATCAACTCCATCCCTTCAGGGAATATGGTGTCCTAAAACATTTGGCTGAAGTTTGATGTAGGAACTTTGCCACAATGTCTGAATCATAGACTCATAGAATCATAGAATGTCAGGGGTTGGAAGGGACCTTGAAAGATTATCCGGTCCAGCCCACTGCCAGAGCAGGATCACCTAGAGCAGATCACACCAGAATGTATCCAGACAGTTTTTTAATATCTGCAGAGAGGGAGACTCCACAACCTCCCTGGGCAGCTCAATCCAGTGCTCTGTCACCCTCACAGGGAAAAAATAAAACTTCCTCAGGTTCACATTGAACCTCCTATGCCTCAACTTCTACCCACTGCCCCTTGTCCTGTCACTGGGTATCACCAAGAAGAGTCTGGTTCCGTCCTCCTGGCATTCACTCCTCATATATTTATAAACATTAATCAGATCACCCCTTAATCTCCTCCTCTCCAAGCCCCCAACTCCCTCAGTCTCTCATCATAAGGAAGATGTTCAACTTCCTTAATCATTTCTGTGGCTCTACACTGGACTCTCTCAAGCAGTTCCCTGTCCTTCTTGAACTGGGGGGCCCAGAACTGGACACAACACTCCAGATGAGGCCTCACCAGGGCAGAGTAGAGGGGAAGGAGAACCTCCCTCGACCTACTAACCACACCCCTTCTAATACACCCCAGAATGGCATTGGCCTTCCTGGCCACAAGAGCACACTGCTGGCTCATGGTCATCCTTCCATCCACCAGGACTCCCAAGCCCCTCTCCCCTTCACTGCTCTCCAGCAGGTCAGTTCCCAACCTATACTGATACCTGGTGTTGTTCTTTCCCAGGTGCATGACTCTACACTTGTTCCTGTTGAACTTCATTAAACTTCTCCCTGCTCAACTCTACAGCCTAAGTCTCTCTGAATGGTAGCAAAACTCTCCGCTGTGGCAGCCACTCCATCTAGTTTGGCACTGTCAGCAAACTTGCTGACAGTGCACTCCAGTTTTGACTTGATTATCATCAGACTGAAGACATCATACTTCAGCAGGGAACTTTGCTACTTCTGTTTTGCTGGTCGGTATCGTATTTGTGCCTGTTTTCCATTGTCTCAGTAGAACATTGGAGTGTGAGCAGTGTCCCTTCATCCCTTCCTTGTGGTGATCACTAGTGAGTGCAACTTTGTCTACATGAAGACAATAGCCTGCAGACTCTAAATTTGAAGTATTGCTGTGGCACTCCCATTATGGCTGAGCCTACCTGTTCTACCTGCCTTAGACCTGTCATGATACAGAGATGCCATGTCCTCTCACCAGCCCTGGTTAGGAGCTGAGGAGGGACACTGCTTCAATCCTCTGCCCACCAGACACTAGGTTTGTGAGTCAGCACCCAAACTCTACTGTAGAATGTGATTTTTTAAATTTTTTTTTTAATTTTTTTTTTTTTTTAGCAGCTCTCCATTCATTCTGATTATAGAGGACTAAGCAGAGCTTCTGTCTCCACTTTACAGTACCATGTTCCTTTACACCTGTGTATTGGCCAGTAAGAGGCATAATTTTTCAGCTTGATGTGTGAAGTATGCCAAATACAAGAAAGAAAGATAAGTCTTTAGATAATGTAGGGGAAATGTATGGGCTACTGAGAGACAGTTTTAAAAAATATGAGTGACAGTAGATCAAGGCTGGTTTATGTGACTTAAAAGCAGAGGTTTCAGCTAAATGGCATTTATTCTCAAGGTTTTTCACTTTATACTGATCAGCATTGCTAAAGAGTTCAGGTGTACATCTGCTGTTGACTTTGTTACTGGGAGGAAATATGGTTTGAAAGCAAAGTTCTGTTCTCTGGTGAGTATTCCTAAACTTGCAATATGGTTCTTTTTTTTTTTTCCCTACTGTAACTTCAAAAACAGTGAGATTTGGATTTCTGAGGGCTTTTCACCTCCTTCTTTCCATGACAAATAGATTAACACTGATTAATCTTCAGCAGTGAATTTTAGGGTCTTCATAATGAAAGTCCTAAAAATCTCACAAATTCTACCTTTTTTCTCTCAGAAAAGACTTCAGATATTACTCAGCTGTGGGAATTGATTTTAGCTGTGTTCCAGTGCAATGATGAGATCCTTATTTCTGGAAGCTGTAAGTCATAAGGAAAGGCAGGTTTTTTTTGTCAAATTGTCAGTACAGAATGTTCAGGTAACTCTGAGTAACTTGGTTAATCTTGTTCTAGCATGCACGCAGCTCAGCGGAAAACCTGACAAAGATTTTATGAAAGTGTCTTCGCTCTGGTTTTTCCAAAGTCTTTATTAACTTGGATATACTTATCCCTTCTCTTTGCTTTTCCACTATTAAGCCTGAAAACAGGACAAATATATCTGGAAGCCTGTGAATGCTCCTAAAGCATAAAGATATTTCTCCATTTTTTTCCTTAACAATTGCGCATTCTCAGAGAACAGAAGACAAGATAAAAACCATATGACCAGTATTACTCAATATCCTGATCGTTCAGTCTTACAGACTCATCTGTAAAAAGTTTTTTTTTTTTTTTCCACAGTTAACTGTATTCTAGGTTATTTAAGATAATATGTACAGCTGTTCAAGATAAAAGCATACTCTTATCTGAGGAGATGACATCTGTAAAATTACACACAGTTTACTAAAACAAGGATTGTAATGACAGGCTGTTTTAACCCTGGGATTTATAGTTATTTTGTTACTATTACACTCAGACAGCTGTTTAGAATACTGAGTGATGGAAAGAGAACAGCCAGAAACATAGCATGCATTTAAATCTTTGGTCTTTTTATTATATGATCCTAATTACAATGCCAATTCTAAGCTTTCTTTGCTTTTAACAGCACCTTGTAAATCATGCTCCTTAATTTTTTTCATTTGGCTATAGACGTTGTAAAGAAACTAATAAAGCAGCTTACAGGTCATCTAAAACTTTTCCTTTTTGCAGCATAAGAAAAAGCTTTAAGAGATTTAGTCTTTGCCATTCAATCAGGACAGATGAGACAGATTAGCAGTGAAGCACACACACATACACACTTTCTGCCTCACAAAGTTCACAATAAAAATAATAAACAGAGAGAAAATTATCAGTATACACAGGAAAAAAAAAAAAGGCTTCTGTTTTCTCCCTATTATTTTGTAGATAATTTCTCAGCTGGAAACAAAACTAGCTACACAAACTTACCATTTCTTTATGAGATGAAAGAACAGGTACCCATGGTGTGATTAGAGACATGAAATGTTTTAGAGACAGAAGAAATTCCCACCCTCCGGTAGTCTATACCCTGGATAGTTTCTGTGGCAGGTGAAAAGCCCTGTGCCTTTGATACATTGGGTACTTTGAAATAAAGTGGTTTTCTGTAAATGTTACAGCTCTGCAAAACCTGACCAGTTACAAGATCACATTAGCAGTAATTGTTTTCTTCTACTGTGTTCCCGAAACACTGATAGCANTTTTTTGCGGAACCACAAATTAAGAATTCAGTAAGTGTTTTTCAAGAAGCAAAAAGCCATACTGAGTTTAAATAATGAGAACTTTTCATATTAAGAGAAGTGGAAGCACATACCTTGAGTGAAAATTCACTGCCAAGCAGGAGTGAAGTGCAACACGTCTCTGGGAACAGCCAAGGTCCTTCTGTTGTATGAATGAGTCTAACTTCTGGTTTTCTGCCCCTCCCTGAACAGAACAGACTCATCCCTCTGTTGATGACATCATATTCCTGGATTCTGTCCCATACTATATTTTAAAAGCAAAGTTTGCCTGCTATATCCAGTACAAGACCACTGATATTTAAATATGGGTGGCAAACCACACAAATCCAGCAAAATATTGATGTGCTGCAATATGTATATAAAACAGCCATATGTTTGCACAACAGCTTTCAGAATTGTACCTGACCACTAGTACACACACACACACACACACACACGAGAGAGAGAAATATCTTCATTTCGGGGGATAGTTAAAGCACTCTTTAAAAAACAAAACCAAAACAAAACAAAACTGGTGTTAGACACAATCAAGAGCTAAACAAGTTAGCTTTCTGGAGAACTTGGATCTTAAAAATAGAAAAGATGAAATGCCTTATTTACAATCTAACATATATTTCCATGGGAAGTAATGAATTGTTTCTGTTTCTGGAAGACACTGCTCTTCCTCAGAAGAAGTCTCCAGCTACTCACTCTGCTAAGAACTAATACAAAATCCAGACGCCACTTAAAGTTTTAAACTGGATCAAAGTTTCTTCGAGCTTATGGATGAAACAGAATTCATACATCTCCATATGAAACAGAATTATAGCTAAAAGACAGGTCAGAGCCCTTTTTCCACTATGTTGGCTTTAATTCTGTATTGAAATAATTAATGGAGAACCAACTTTAGAGTGTTTGTAAGAGGCATAGCTGGGTTTCCTCAAATATTTATACAGTTAAAATGAAATCTGAAATAGCAACTATAGTTGGAGTATTCCACACAAAGGAAACACCTTCCTCCAAAGAGGCAAACAGAGAGAACAGTCCACTATCTTAGTTGCCCACAAAATACTACCTCTGAAAGATTTGAAAAAACCAGTGGTCTATATTGTGACCAATGGCACTTACCAGGGAAAACATTCGCCTTCCACTTTTTTATTTATAGTTCTAGGACAATGTTCTCACTTCCAGTTTTCTCTACAGGAAGCATAGCATTTAGCATTTTTCTTTGCTTTCCCTGAATCCATCATGGTAGCTGCTCAGCAAATTTTCTTCTACTATTTTACTACCACTAGTTGAGTCATCCTCCCCTATCAGCGACATCTCCCCCTGTTCCTGTTTGTTCTTTGCCAGCACCAGGTCTGATTCGATTGCATAATCACAGGACTCAAATCTCAGAGAAGTTCATTCTGCATTTTTCTTTCAGTTCCCTTTTAAAATTATTTTGTACCTGAGTAATTTAGTACTATCTCTACAATTTTTTTAGTGGATTTAGTAAAACTGTAAACATTATTTTGCAAATACAGTGCAGCCAAATTCTACTTTTATTTTAGGATATCTTTTATGTGTTCATAGGTGCAGTTCTGGTGGCTCATTTGTAGTAATGTAATAAAATACAGCTATAGCCACATTTACTCAGTTACACCCAAGAAATACAGACAACTTCTAGAAGAGCATGTGACAAGTGCTCTACAGCCTTTTCAGGAGGGTAAGCAGGTGTTGCCAGCAAGCAATCTTCTATGGAGACTTGCTGAAAGGGAAAGCAAATTCTAGTAGTCACCTCAAAAGCTTTAGAGGCAAAGGTATGCAAAAGAGAAACCATTATTTGTTCAGGGATATGGGAAAGGTAGCAAACACACAAGCCAGGCTTCATGTGGAGCTTAGTTACCTGGCTGTTTGTAATACTTAGTCAATATCCATATTTAAGTATCCAGGAGATAAAATGTGAAATCCTCAAAATCTTCATATAAAGCTGTGATAGCTCAAGCTCAGGTGAGTGAAATTTCTTCTTTCCTCCCTCTCCAAAATTTGCCCATTCTAGAGAAAATAATTGTCTGGATGGATGCAGGATGGTACAGCTGAGAGTCATGACCTGAAATTGTGAAAGCTTTAATCACTTGGGGTAAGATGGGAAGGTTCTCGCCCAGCATTTCTCTAGGAAACTGAGAGAATGTAGCTGAATATTGATTCTACTAATTCAAGACAGCAAAGATTGAGTAAAGAATAAATGTAATGGGTGAATTGATTGCCTTGTTAGTTGTTCAGGACTATTGCCAACACTTTCTAGGTGAGAAAAACCTTACCTAGTGGTTTTATTGATTAATTGATGACCTTTACAAAGGATGTTTTCCTCTTTCCCATCCTGCTGACAAGGCTCTGTCTGTCTTTACATTCCTGGGTATGGAAAAGGGTAGTATTTCTTGGTTTTTGGACAAGGATCCACAACTTTGAGTGTCAGTCTTTGAGCAGGAGTCCCCGTGTGAAGGGGTGATTTGCACTGTTGACCATGAAAGTGAGAAGCTACGCTCAGATGAAGAGCTGCTCTTAAATTCTCTTTGTGTAAACACATGCTGGTCAGGCTCCTATAAGATGGTCTTCTTGCAGCTAATTCTGTGCATCTACTTCCCCTACAAAGTCAGTGTTTTCCAAAGACTTACTGATTTATTCAGTGACTGAAGAGGTTCGGGTACTTTCTTTATGTAAGATGCTGATTAATTTCCTTTTCCTTGCCCTGGACAGAGTCTGATCTACTAAACAAATTGTATCTGAAAGCTTTTTATTAGCCGTGAGGCTTTTGTATCAGCACTGAGCCATAACTGCTTGGTATGTGTATTGGTTTAAACAGTCATCCATTTTGATCAGTCACATTTTTCCTGAATGAGAACAGGTTTTTTTGTCTTGTGCATGCTCCTGGGTATTCAAAATTAAATACATTGTGTTTATTTAAAAAAACTTATTTATCTAATTGATAAACACATGCTCTTTCCTTCCTACAATTAGAGACTCTTAGTATTTTTTCTTATTGTAAAGGGCATTGGATTAATCAGTATTTAGAAGGTGTGTTAGCTACTGAAGGACTGCACAATTAAGTTTAGTCCTCAAAATTCTCTAAGGAGACACAGACTGACTACAGATGTACAGAATGTCAAAAAAAAAAAAAAAAAAAAAAAACCAAAAAAAAAAAAAAAAAAAAAAAAAAGCCAAAACAATGCTGATGAAAAACTTGGCAGCTTACTGGAGGAAAAGTCTTTTTGCTTGTAAACTCGATACTCTAAACGTGGTATCATATAGTATGCAGTTAGAATTGCATTTCTTTAGCTCTGTGAAAGGGGCTGCACTCATCTCTGGAAGTACTGGAGTGGATCTCAAGCTATTTTGTTGTAAACATATACAGAAACCCACAGACTGCAATGAATGCTGTGGTGTCCTTATAGCAGTAAAACCATCTTCAGCTGAATAGCCAGAAGCTGAATCTACACTGAATAGGATCAAGGAAATGACACTAGCATGAGCAGAGCTGGGAACTACCCTATTTTTCTGCACTTTTGTAGGTCCACTCATGCTCTAGCAGTCAACAGTATTGGGATGAGAATGTTCATCTGTAAGATGTGGAAGCAGTGATTTTTATCCATGCACCTAGAAGTACTGGACTGAGTATTGCCATAACAGCAACTCTTGGCCTTGCTTCTTTCCTAGCATTAATCACTGTCTGGCCACATCTCCAAGGAAAGGGTTATTACCTTCACAAGTAACTGGCAGTGTAGCATTACGTAGATTCACTCCCATGGTAACATCTCTGGTACTGAGTGATAACTCAATGGCTTTTCATCGCATTTACAAACAAACAGCATTAGGTTTGCTTGCCTTTCCTGCTTCCTGAACAGCTTCATCAGACCAAGCATCTTAGGGTCTTCTCAGGATGCTCCTGTATGCTACTGCATGGGATTGGCTCTGACATACAATGCCATTAGATGTTACATCTTAGGTTATTGCTTTTCTACTGTTATGTGTCAAATGTTTTTCATCCTTTCCTTTGTAGACTTTAGAGGGGGATTGATTGTAACCACTTAGCACCATGAAAAGTATTTTAAAACCCCAAAAACAAACAACAAATTTATCCAAACTGGAATACTACACAATGCACCTATTATCAATTACTGCAAATTTCCTCTTGGAGAGTGTTATAGATGTGTCTCAAATTAAGCTTGTTGACTCAGGAAGGAAACTCAGTGCTTCTCCTCATTAAAACCAAATTCTTTTCTGCTCTTATTGGAAGTGATAAGATTTATGAATTCCTCTATATCCTGAGAGAACTTCACAAAGAATTCATGCTGCTGTCTGTATCCTACTCTGCAAGTCTTCCAGTTAAGACAATTATTGTACAAGCTAACGAAACATTCTTTTTCTATTATCCTTTGGATTGAACACCCCCATATTAACTGCTGCAGTTCAACCCTAGGATATCACATTAAACTAGAGAGTAAGGAGAACCAATGGCATCCTGGCTTGTATCAGGAACAGTGTGGCCAGTAGGACAAGGGAGGTCATTCTACCCTTGTACTCAGCACTGGTCAGGCCACACCTTGAGTCCTGTGTTCAGTTCTGGACCCCTCAACTCAAGAGAGATGTTGAGGTACAGGAACATGTCCAGAGAAGGGTGAAGAAGCTGGTGAGGGGTCAGGAGCACAGCCCTGTGAGGTGCAGCTAAGGGAGCTGGGGTTGTTTAGCCTCATTGCTGTCTACCTGAAAGGCGTTTGTAGCCTCCTGTCCACCTGAAAGGAGCTTGTAACTGGGGGTTGGTCTCTTCTCCCAGGCAACCAGCAACAGAACAAGGGGACACAGTCTCAAGTTGTGCCAGGGGAGGTATAGGCTGGATAGGAGGAGGAAGTTCTTCACAGAGAGAGTGATTTGCATTGGAATGGGCTGCCCAGGGAGGTGGTGGAATCCCTGTCCCTGGAGGTGTTCAAAAAAAGACTGGATGAGACATTTAGTGCCATGGTCTAGTTGATTGGCTAGGGCTGGGTGATAGGTTGGACTGGATGATCTTGGAGGTCTCTTCCAACCTGGTTGATTCTATGAGACTTTTAGCTCTGATGCTCCTCCTCAGTTGCTGAAAATTGACAGTAAGCACTATTTTCTCCTTGAGGAACCTTGTGGAAATTTTGCTGGTTGGTTTGTTTTTTAGCCCTTTTGTGCTGACCAATTAAGTTCTACTAATAGAGATGTAATGCAAAGATAGGAACCATGGTCTCTTTGATGCATGTGTATAAAGCACAACAATAGCCATTTAAGGTATCTGTGTGAATGGTTGCTATAATAACACTGGTTAGTGTCGTCCCAGATGTGAGGATAGAGAGGGTAACTGTGTGATACACTCTTTGCTCAGAGAAGAGGTAACAGTGAAGCCATGTAGTGCAGGAAGAAGAGTCACTGAATTTGGTAATTTGGCAGGGGAAATATGAGATGAGAGTTGTATCTCCCGTGTTTCTTTGTAGTCTGTTTTCCCCATAGGTTGTGATGATAGGTGGATGAGAGAGACTTTTTCTCATATACTTCAATGGAAGTGTGGAACAAGTCCCACACAAGCACAACCCCGCTGTGTTTCGTGTGAAAAGGTGATGAAACAAAGCCTGCAGTTATTCTAGTTGGGATGCTGTGGTGATTGGACTGTTTCTATTTTATTTTTTTATTTCTATTTTTAAAAGCTAATAGATTTTTGGTCAAAAGCTACCATATACCTCAGACAATGATGTATTTGTGTCTGGGTTTTGCCTCTTTCTTTGTTCTGACTTTCCAGATTTGGTGGGCTACAGCCTAGTAAGGTAATGTAGATGCCCAGTGAAGCCTTTATAAACATTCAGGTCCATACATGCTGAACTTAGAATTTAGGTACAAATATTATAACACAAGTTTATCTGCACTTTAAAATCTGTTGTTGTGTATGTAGTTACATACTTAAAATTGCTGACAATTTGTTTTTCTAAGACTTTTCACATGTACCTCACTGTGTGTTGCTGCTATCTTCTCCTAGCGTTGTTTTTGCCAGATTCCTGGTAGTAAATTTTGCATCAAGAGAAATTGTTGTAACTACATAGAATTAAATAGCACTGTGACATCTATGAAATACAATAGTTAATGCTTGCTGAGAGGCAGAGGAAATGCTGCTTGGCAGGAAAGTATTTCTTCTTTCATGAGGCCTAAATATCATGTTGAAGGCTGACAGGTGGACAACGCGATGCCATCCATTCTTGGTCAATTCAAGCTAATTAACTTTTTTGTAGTACCATGCACTCAAACCATCATGTGATGAAAGGGCACATCTCATTTTACTGTCTCTTATGAGCTGCATCTAAGTGACCAAGTCAAAAGCTGAAATTTCAGTTCCAGACAAAGTGACCATACACAAGTGATGTTAGCTGTAGCCTCTGAATGTTTTCCTTTGAGTTTTTATGAATATGAGCGATTTACTTTATTTTTTTTGTTTTAATTTTTTTTTTTTTAGTTTAAAGTGCATGGTGCCTCTTTCTCTGATGGGCAACTTTTCAGCCACTCTTCCCTAGGCCTGTAGTCTTGCATGGGGTTGTGACCTACATGCAAGACCTAGCACTTGACCTTGTCAAACCTCACATGGTTGGCCTCACCCGATTGTTCCAGCTCGTTCAGGTCCATCTGTAGAGCATTTCTACTCTCCAGCAGATGAACACTCATGAGTGCTGAAGGAGCTGGCGGAGGTCGTTGCCAGACCACTCACCACCATCTTTGGTAAGTCACAGTGGGCAGGAGAGGTGCCTGGGGATTGGAGGAGGGCAAACGTCACTCCAATTTTCAAAAAGGGTAAGAAGGAGGATCCAGGTAACTATAGACTGGTCAACCTCACCTCCATCCCTGGAAAGATAATGGAGCGGTTTATCCTTGGTGTTGTGCTTAGCCATATCAAGGACAAGAAGGTCATTTGGAGCAGTTGGCATGGTTCTACAGAGGGGAAGTCAGGTTTGACCAACATGATAACCTTCTATGAGAAGGTAACCAGGTGTATAGATGATGGAAGAGCAGTGGATGTGCTTTACTTTGATTTCAGTAAAGCATTTGACACTGTCTCCCACAGTATCCTCATAGCTAAACTGTTCTGGATGATCAAGCAGTGAGGTGGATTGGGAACTGGTTAAAGGAAAGACATCAGAGAATTGTGGTCAATGGAACAGAGTCTAGCTGAAGGCCTGTAACTAGTGGAGTCCCTCAGAAGTCAGTACTGGGACCAGCGTTATCCAATGTATTCATTAATGACCTGGATCAGGGCACAGAGTGCGCTGTCAGCAAGTTTGCTGACAATACCAAACTGGGTGGAGTGGGTGCCACAGCAGAGAGTTGTGATGCCATTCAGAGAGACTTAGACAAACTGGAGAGTTGAGCAGGGAGAAATGCAATGAAGATCAACAGGGGCAAGTGTAGAGTCATGCACCTAGGAAAACACAATCCCATGTATCAGTATAGGTTGGGGACTGACCTGCTGGAGGGCAGTAGAGGGGGAAAGGGTTTGGGAGTCCTGGTGGATGGAAGGATGGCCATGAGCCAGTGTGCTCTTGTGGCCAGGAAGGTCAATCCGAGGTGTATTAGAAAGGGTGTGGATAGTAGGTGGAGGGAGGTTCACCTTCCCCTCTACTCTGCCCTGGTGTTGTGATATTAATAATAGACTATGAATTATGATTATTAAGATTTGTACAAATATTAATTTTTATTATTAATATTAAAAAAATCTGGAAAATTCCCTGAGATTCTTTGGATTTTTGGTCTACAGGAAATAGTTGCACAAAGGATATTTAGGAACACAGAATGAAACAGTTTAAACAATCAGAACTTGGAAAAGAGGAACACGAAAACAGGAAAAATTCTAACTGTGCTTATAGAGGCTTAACATCGACTCTAGCATATGTACTCATGGAGCCTTGGTCCCTGAGTAAGTTTCCCATACAAGAACGCTTCCAAAAGTCACGATAATGATCCTGTGGTAAAATACAAAATATTCTAGGTAGAGGGGGAAGAAAGCTGAGTGGCAGGCAAGCCAACCAGTATAAGGCGCAAACATGCGGCCGTAGTAATTCCCAGTTAACAAGCTGCTAAGGGGTACTGCAGAAAGGCAATGCAGTCATCAGGAAAGGCTTGCAGGAAAGGTACAGCTTCTAAATCACCCCCCATTAAAATATACCATTTTGAAAATTAAACTGGCCAATAGGCATTAGCATCCTTGTTCTGCCCAATGAATTCAAAGCTTCAAGCCTTGTGTGACCACCCAGGCACATTGAGGGGCTGCACCAGACACCTGACACGTGATGCTAAGCTCCTAGCCTCAAGGCTTGGTTTTGCTCAATCTACTACAACTCCCTGACTTGCAACAGTGGGAGGAGAGCAAGGGTTTAAACCAACCTGGCAGGATTTATGCCCTACCAGGACACCTGGTGAGGCCTCATCTGGAGTACTGTGTCCAGTTCTGGGCCCCTCAGTTCAAGAAGGACAGGGAACTGCTTGAGACAGCCCAGTGCAGAGCCACAGAAATGATTAAAGAAGTTGATCATCTTCCTTATGAGGAGAGACTGAGGGAGCTGGCTGCTGTTTAGCTTGCAGAGGAGGAGACTAAGGGGTGACCTAATTCAAGTTTCTAAATATATGAGGAGTGAGTGCCAGGAGGATGGAACCAGGCTCTTCTTGGTGATGCCCAGTGACAGGACAAGGGCAGTGGGTGGAAGTTGAGGCATAGGAGGCTCAACGTGAACCTGAGGAAGTTTGTTTTTTTCCTTGTGAGCATGACAGAGCTCTGGATTGAGTTGTCTGGGGAGGTTGTGGAGTCTCCCTCTCTGGAGTTATTCAAGAACTGTCTGGATGCATTCCAGTGTGATCTGCTCAAGGTGATCCTGCTCTGGCGGTGGACTGGACCAGATGATCTTTCAAGGTCCCTTCCAACCCCTGACATTCTATGATTCTATGAACACTCCTGTCCAAGTTGGTATCCTTTGCAAACTTACTGAAGGTGTGTTTGATGCCCTTGTAATATAATTAATAAAGATATTAAAGACATATGGCCCCAATACTGAACCTTAGGTAGCTATACTTGTGATCAACTGTCAACTGGACCTGATTCCATTCACCATGCCTCTTTGAACCTGGCCACCCAACCATTTTTTTTTTTTTACCCAACGAATCATACACCCATCCAAGCCATGAGCAACCAGTTTCTCCAGGAGGATGGTGTGAGACAGTCCAGGTAAACCAAATCCACACCTTTCCCCTCATCACTAAGCTAGTCATCTTGTCATAGAAGGAGATCAGGTTAGTCAAGCAGGGCATACTTTCTGATTAGAAACAATTTTTTGAAAACTGTGACAAGAACTCTTAACTTTTGCAGGATATATAGCACCCAGTAGTAAATTCAGTATTCAGCATCATTCATTCAGTATAAACTGAAGTGATACATACTTTCTGCCAAATTAGATTTTGAAGTAGAAATGCATTTCAAGAAATACAAATCCACCTTTGGAAGACACATCCTCTCTCTTAAAAGTAAAGCTCTCCTTTCTTCATGACTATCTATATGAGTAACTAAGGGAAAACCCAAACATTTTAAAAATCAAGTTGTTTTTTGTTTTTTTTACTTAAATTATCATCAACTTCTAAGCACTTCTGCTGCCTTCTTTCTGATCACCCCTCCCTTTCTTAATGAAATTAGAAAGATTCATCACTTTGTTAGTAAACTGCAATGAGGAAAATATGTGCAAGAAAATTACGATCAGATGACTGCAGAATTAATTTTGCTATTAGTTTAAAGGATAAGGTTAAGATGACTTCATCTCTACATTTTTTTCCTTTGTAAGTTTCATTAGAACAAATGTTTTTTGAGTTCTTATAATGTCACTAGTTTTGGGACTTTTACAGAGTTCAGATGTTGAGGCCTTGTAACCATTGTATGAGATGCACCCTTAGAAGGAAAAAGTATGCTGACTGCAGTCTATCTCTAGCTAGTCCTGCTGTCTGCTAATACGGGCACACCTTCCCTTCTTTGACTTATGTCTCCATGGAGGCAGCGGTAGAGGATTATGTTTTTCTTTCCTAAAGATAGTAAGGGGACTTCAGCTCTGAAGGGATGTGTTGGCAAGCAGGTACAGGAATACTACTTTTGTTACAAGTGATGAGTGCAATGCTCTATGTCATCTCTAAGGGAGTTTCCTTAAAAAGACAAGACAAAAGCATTTCTGCCCTTTGGATATTATGGCTTTCATAGACAAAGGCAGCAGCATCACCCTGACTCTGTGATAATCAAGACTTTTAATGGCGTGCTCAGTGAATTTATAGAACATGAAGGGAAGTGGCTTGAATCATCTCTGTCCAAGCATAGAGACTTTAAAAATCTTTAATTTTGTGATGTTTCACTTGCTTTTTTTTTTTTTCCTTTTTTTTTTTTTTTTTCTTCTTTTTATAGGTGACTTCAGTGCCTCATGTAGAATCCTAGAGACACACTAGATATTCTATATGGTCTATCCATGCACACCTGAAGAAGTTTTAGTTGACCCTGTGTGAAGGAAATATAAAATGCTGCCATAAAATAGTGTCAGCTGAGTGCAGTTCACACAGAAATGGCACTCTCTAAGGTTAAAGTGCAAGTGTGAAGGCTGTTCTTTCTGTTTGAGAGATGGTACTCTTTGGTAGAGATGGTATTCTTTGGTAGGGGCAAGAAGTAGTAAAGGCTTCTCTGGAAGATAAAAAGATTCTCTTTGCTGCGAGTTGGTATACAGTTTGTTTAATAGGACTGTGTTTTTATTAGTCTATTGAGAAGAATATTCCACATGGATTTATCGAGAATGAACTCACTTATACAGCTGGTTTTTGGGGTTTTTGCCTATAGTACAACTTGCAGATAGAAGCAACAATGTATTTAGAGCATGGGATACCAGGCAAAACCTTGCATCTTATTTCTTACAAGCAAGAAAGAGAAACATGATCTGGCACCTTATTAAATCTCAATTCAACTCACTCTTTCATGTCAGCAAGGACAAGAATAGGGAGCTACAGCTGGTCATCCAATTATTCCTATCTGTCCAGTAGCTCTATGTGAAAAAAAAAAATAGAAGGCAGGAAGTATAAAGATTTACAAGAGAATGATAAGTCAACCACATTGTATGAAAATGTGAATATCCTCGGGTATATTTAGTAAAACATATCTAGAAAGAAATCATTCAGTCAGCAGTAAAGCTTGAAGCAGTCGAGTGTCAAGTTTTGTATTCCCCATTTCAAGACGAATGTGGATCAAAGGAATAACCATCAAGAGGAAAACAATGACAAAAATCAGAAATATATGAGGAGGCGGGGAGGGAGAAGAAGTGAAAAAAGACCTATACAGGAAAACCAAAAGGGATTTCAGTTTTTCAGTTTTAGGAAGAGAAAGTGAAGATCTCAAGTAAGTAAAAGGTGTTGCAGGAAGACATGGGAGATTTTTCCCAATTTATGGCTACCTATAAATCGTGGATATAAATTGTGGCAAGGGATGTCCAGGTTGAATGTTACAAAAATCCTTCTAATACTAAAGAAAGTGAAACACTTAAAGTGCTTTTCATTGAAGGTCTGTGTTATTTCACGAACAGTCTCTGGAGGTCTCTTCTGATGTTGTGCTCTTCAAAGATATTTGTATTGTCTTCAGATTTATAAAAATAGAGAGGATATATATGTTGCTCAACCTGACATCAGAAACATCCTCTAAATGTTTCGAGCTCACCCTAGGGTACCATGCTTATAATATTGGAATTAAAGGCAGTGGTGATAAAAGTGTTTCATTCTTTGAGATGCCATGAAGAATGTGCAAATAATTCAGTAGCTCAATTTCAATATTTTCTTAAAGCTAAATAAATAAATAAATAGATCCATATTTCTGTTCTAATACACAGAATAATAGGCATAGTAAGTGAATTCTTCATCAGCCTCTCTCAAGTTTATTCTAAGATACTGCATTTCCCACTTTAGCTTCTGTCTGTTCTAGCAAGGTTGGAGCTATGACTGAGAGATGTGCTCTGACAATTGCTAGAGCTGCAATACCCTCTTTTTCAAGCATCTTTCAGTACCATTAAAATATGAACCTCTAACTAAACAAAATTTTATCATCTTGCACAGTGTAAGGGGAAAATAAAATATAGTCTGCACCAGCTGTTGAGGGAAATGTGGGTATTTAGATGAAAATGTACATGGGAGGTATCTGAGAGACCTTGTAAGCATCAACAGGACCTGGATATGAGTGGTAGATGGTAACCAGATTGTCAGTATTTTAGTAGGGGTAAGGAAAGTCTGTAGAAATAATATTTTAAAGAGTTGCTGTTCTTTCTTATAACACTGATGTATTTTTTCACATGTATTTTTGTCACTTATTTAATATATAAGGGATCCTTTCTACTAAAACTGGCAGCAATCCAGCAATCTCCCAGTAATCATTCATATTGTCTGAGGAATTCTCTGTAGGAATTCTTGTAGAGGAATGTGATGGTTTGGGAGTTTCACACACACACCCCACCCCCACCCCATTTGTAAATTAAATCAAGTAAATCAAGTAAAAGTCAGCTATGGGAGGTGGACTGCCTGATGAAAGAAGTGCTGCATGCTTGATCTTACACGATTAAGGGAAACTAATTTTATCACTGAGGATAGAAGAGTTATCTTAAGTCGTGCTCATCACTGTGGTATTTGTGATCTTTTTTTTTCACCCCACAATGGCTATTGTCATACAACTTTCTTTTTTTTTTAAAATATATCTATTTTTATTATAGGACTCATGATATGTCATTAATAGCTTCTGTATTTTCTGCTGTACAAGACAGGTGAAACTGAACAGCACAAGAGGTTACTCTGAAAATAGAGGTCACAGTAGTTTGCTTCCTAGAGGAAGTATCTGTTTAAGCACCAGTATGATCCTCACTCTACATTCACTCCAATTCTAAGATACCCAGGTTACTTTGGCAACCATGCCAAACTTTTAAAATCTCCTGTGAGATCATGTATGTTCCTTTCAGGCATGAAAGAGTTGCATTGGTGATGATATCTCAGTGAGACTGAGCTAAGAATTCCCAACCAGCGTCTCAGCAAGTTCTCAAGTTCATAGAATCATAGAATGTCAGGGGCTGGAAGGGACTTTGAAACATCATCTGGTCCAGCGCCCCTGCTAGAGCAGGACCATCTAGAGCAGATCACTCTGGAACTCGTCCAGATAGTTCTTGAATATCTCCAGAGAGGGAGACCCCACAACCTCCCTGGGCAACTCTCACAAACATAGGGGAAATGGCTTTGTTCCTCTTTCTTTCTATTTTTCCTCTTATCACAGCACTCTTGTTCAAGAAAAAGGGGTAATATCCCACAGAAGGTGGCCATTTTGTGGCTGAAGCACTGCCCTGGTTATATGGATCCTTGCCTGAATCTCCTGGAGGCCTTATGTATCTACAACAAAGTCGTGGTTTTAATATTGGCAAAAAGTTGCAAATTAATTGAGAGATGCCCCTTGAACATGTAGAGGGTTGTGACAGAGAAACTTCAGGCTTGGCCTTGCTGATAAAACAAAAAACTTTTGGCAATGGTAAAGAAAAATCTGTTCAATATGCAGTAACAGTCAATTGCCTGCCAAGTCATCCTTGGGAGAATGGTTAATAAGGGACAGAAAGCTAGTTTTCAGGTATATACTGGTGGTAGGTTGCAGAAATGTATCATAGAATCATTAAGGTTAGAAAAGACTTAATATCATCAAGTGCAACTGTAACCCAGATACCATGACTACTAAAACATATCATGAAGAGCCACATCTACAGGCTTCTTGAACACCTCCAGGGATAGCAACCTCACCACATACATGGGCAAACTGCTCCAATGAGAGTATCCTGCTAAAGCAATTTTTCTGTTCACCAAGGATGTGCAAAATGCTGGTAGGAAAAAGGGCTTTTTACCCAACTTCTTGCACCTCTCCCATCACAAAAGGCAGCTTAGATTCTCGATGAATAAAATGTAATTAGAGAAGTCTGGTAAATTACTGCATTTCCTTTTTGTTTTGATTTTTTTTTTTTTAATATATCTGTGTTTAACACATGAGCCTCACTTAAAATTTATGCTACTACACCTAAGGAGCTAGGACTACCTGACAGTTTCTCATACAGGAAAAAAATGGAATGGTACGGAGATGTTTCACTGTGGAAAATACAAGAGATTAAGAGAAACCAAAATGAGATCTGTCCAATACAGGCACATATTAACACAGACTGGAATGTAATCTAGTGACATATTCTTAATTTAAACCTAATCCCAGATGAAATCTGCAATAGTGCCCATGTTAGTTGCTTATATTCTCTGTTCTTCAAATATGTTGGAAACTTGCCTTTCATCATCTGGCTTTTTCCATCTGACCTCCATGCGAGTAGTTATAAACTGCAACAAACCAAACCAGTAAATTCTATCCTACAGCTGTTGTTTCTTAGGCTAAAACTCTGGGGCACTCAGTTGTACCAAAACATTTCTCAGAAATTATTGCTTGTGTATTGTAGGATAAACACAAAGTAGATTTTATAAGGGAATGTAATTAGCTCCTTCACATCTGAAACGATGTTTGTGTGCTTAGGGCCAAGTCACAAATAGAAGTGCACATTTGATCACACACCTGAATATCATTAAAAATACTGATGTATAAATTTCTGTAATCCGTGATGTGTTAACAATGTATTGTAATGAAACATACTAGCCCACAAGCAGATACCAAAGCTTGTTTTGAATTTATCATGCAGAGAATGGGGTTGCTATACTAAAAAAACCATGAGCTTAAGTCACTTTCACTTATGCTACTGTTCACTTATCAGAAATGAGTCTTGTGGCAATAGTTCCTATTTCACACTAGTAGTAATTAAAGACAGTAGAATTTAAAAAAAACCCAACTTTTGTTCTATATGTGTGCATTTTAAAATCCATATTCAGAGGATTTATGATTTGCATAAACAGGGTAGCCAAAAGTTGGTAGAAACATCTTAGTTTATGTTTTACAGGTGTGGGAAACATAGCTTCAATTAGGAAATTTGCCTGAGACTATAAAATGTGTCTTGTAACATGGTTTAGAGTTTAACGCTGAAATGAATCAGCAGTAGCTAGCTTCTCATTCCATGAATCAAAATAGCAACAATTAGATGTGATTACCTTCTTGGGACAGTTGTGACTGTGCTGAGGTAGTGCAAAGGTAATGCCAATGCCAGCTCAAGGTGATGTCTGGTGGCATGAGCCTTACCTTTGTGGATTTGCCCCCTAATTGGTGGATATTTGTCCTAAGGCAAGGCCTTGAGGAAGCTCCTTAGTAAACCAAGAAGAAAAGATGTGGGAATTGAATTTAAATTTATGAGTGCTGTGTTGCCACAGTCTTAATCACTTCTGTTTTCTATTTGCAGTTAGATTTAATACTTTAAATGTCAGGCAGCTTTTAACTTTCTCATGTGTGGTTGTACAGAAAAGACAGGAGTTCCATCTTCATTTAAATTAATTCAACTGCTGGGGTTTTATATTTTGCCTTTCCCTGTAGAACTCTCCTTCCCGTACTTGTCTTGAGTACTGCTTGTACTCTTGGTGTAGCTTTACTGTAGGTGTGGTCACTAGAGGAGGTGGAATTGCATGGCTGGTTAAGGCAAGTGGGTGGTGAGGTACCTTTTCCCTAGTTCTGTTGCTGAGAGAAGGAAGGGAAAACAACTGAGAGAGATCTGTTCCAAGAAGTAAATGAAACACCTAAAAATATTCACTTTGCATAAATGTGTATTTGTGTTTTATTATCTGTTCTTGTGGCAGACATGTGCTGCCTTCCACAAGTACTGTTGCATTGTTGCAGCCAAAGGAAAACAAACCTGTTTTAAACTTCCCAAAGGATATAAAGGAACTAAAACAACATTTTTAGTGACACTTTCAGATGAATTCTATTTTCAAATTGCATCTGAGGGCATGCTAGAAGTGTATTGATTATCAAAAAACCTCAAAAACCATTCTAAATCTACTTCATGGTAGATTTAAAATGAAGACTAGAAAAAAGCTGGTTTTGTTGTTTTGGGTCTTCCTGTCATCCCAGTCATTATTAAGATTTTCTTCACAAGATTTTACCATCACATTAAAAACAAGACATGCACTCTGAAGTCTCTTTCCAGCTGAGAGCAGACTTTGCACCCTGCTTAGCAGCTAGTAGTGTTGTCTGCCTACCAGCATTCTTTCCTCTGTCTCCCCTGGGATAGAGATCAATAAACTCCAGCCACTTCCCAGCAGTCCTTGTGATACATCTGTGGCAATGTTTTGCTCCTGAGAACCAGAGAAGTGCCACAGCACCTGGTACACTTGAGGTCTCCATCTCGAAGAAGCTATGGTATCTCTTCTTTCCTTCACTTTCACAACCAATTGCTTGTGCAGTTATCACAAACACACATATGTAAAAACAGATTGTACACAAAGAACAGCAAATAACAAAGCAGTTCAGTGTAGGGTGAGTTAGCTTTTTCTGTTTTCCCAAAAACATAAAGACTGGAAGGATGAAGCACAGTTGTCTAAGGTGACATATGACTGGGAAAGAGGGAGAAATGTAAAAGAGTTGAAACTGCTGCAGTAGTTTCATGATTACTAGTGCTTGCCTGAGAGCCTCAGGCACTGGAAAAAAAAAAAAAAAAAAAAAAAAAAAAAAAAAAAAAAAAAAAAAAGGAAAGATATGCAAACCTTAAATTTAATAAAAAAGAAAAGCTCTTCTAGCTCCCACAGAGACAGATTATATGTAGGTTATATCTTAGAATTTTAACTTCAGAAGTGAAAAACCTAGAGACAAATAGAATATACATAGCTGTTTATTTTAAAGCGGATGTGCGACACTTGGATTTGGTAGCACCATTTTTGTGTGACAATATGCCACCACATACACAAGGTTTTTGTGCCACAGGGAACAGGACAGATCATCAGCACGACACTTTTACCTTGGAATGGAACCTGCCTCCATTTTGGGTATCTTTCCTCTATTCATTGCATTAAACAGTTGTCATAGCATGCTACAGTAAGCAGATCTCATGCTGATAGGTTCTAAGTCAAATGAATTAGTTTATCAGTATTATGTATTTTGTGCAGTATCTTTTTCAGTATCTTGGTAAAGTGAGTAAGTACTACATTTGTTATGAGGATCGCGATACTAAGGCAGAAAGAGCCCAGCATGACAAGGAAGTGCAAAGTTAACGTTATATTCATATGAACCAACAGAGAAAGCTTTGAACTGGAAAAAAAATAATGTAAGCTGATATAACATGTCAACCTACTTTATGGTAAGTTGCTTAAGATGACTCATTTAGAGCCCTTAGGGAGGAGGCAAGTGGAATCCCCTACTCAGTTTACGGTACATAAACAGGCTGACTGATTTTTATTTTATTTTATTTTTTCTTCTCTTTCATGTTGAATTTGTTTGTGATCATATTGATGAACTGCACGTGTTTTCTCATTTAGGCTTCTTCATAGTTTGCTGTGTATTCTTAGAGAGACCTGGAGCCTAAGATGTTTGTGGTTGAGACAACAATCTGTGCAAATTCTAAAAACAAAAAACTACACAACAAAATAAACCCCCAAACACCTTATTCCCTGTTGTGATCCCACACCTGTCCCCTCTCTCCTCCCCACCCCCAAAAAAACTCCAACCCCCCCACCCCATAAAAAGAAACCAAAAAAATCCCACCAAACACCCAAAACATTAAAATGGCAAAACAACAATAGCAACCAAATCTGGTTTAAAGAGTAAGAGCCAAGCTAGAATTTCTTGAGTGTGTATTGTCTCATAAGCAGTGTAATTGTAGGGAGAGCATGACTAAGAGGCAGCATATAAACCAGAGTCTTAGTGCCAGCTTAATAGTGCTTAGGTGCATCTGGGAGAAATGAACCTAGCGAATGAGCAAATTGCTTTCAGAAAGGTCAAAATTACTTCCATCAACCTGAAGTTGTTTAATAGTATAGCCCATTATTTCTTATTTCTATGGCTGCACAGGCTTCAGGCTAGATGCTACAAGTTTCAATGAGAAGGATTAAGGCTGGGCTGACCACTAAATGAGTTAGCCACTCTTTATTAACCAATCTCCCAAAGATGGAGAGGGAATAAAAGAGAGAATTTTATGGACTGGAAAAGAAAACTACAACTATTTTAATGAAAATAATAAATTAAAATAGAATATATACAACATCAATATTGAACCCAACCCCTCTGATAAAATTACATCACTGTTGCCACTGATGCTGTGGGCAGGCACTGAGGAAGTGCCACATTGGGCTCATTGGTGGATAAGAACTAAATTTAGGAATTCATGGAGTTGGGTTCAAAGGCAGAAAGGACAGAGTCCTCCCCACATGCCAGCCATTGAAGAAGTGGGTCCCTGACCCCCATGATCCCAACTTTATATGAATATCATGCATATGGAATGGAATACCTTGTTGGTCAGTTTAGGGTAACCTGTCCTATCCACTCCTCCTCTTATCTACTGCATCCCAGTGTGATATACAAGATTTAGTAGCGACCTTAGCCTGCGTACCAATCCTTGGTACTAAACATTGAGCATATTCACTAGAAGCAGAAATGTTTGTGAAAACATGCCATTAATTTCAGAATGTGCAGTTACTTAGGAGACTGAGATGAAAACTACAGTCACTGAGCAGAATTTCTTCTGTTCTAACTCAAGTTACTGTGTGCAGTTCTGGAACCCTCAGGACAGGAAGGACATGGAAGTGTTGGAGCGGGTCCAGAGGAGGGCCACAAAGATGATCAGAGGGCTGGAGCAGCTCTCCTATGAGGACAGACTACAAGAGTTGGGGCTCTTCAGCCTGGAGAAGAGAAGGCTTCGAGGAGACCTTAGAGTAGCCTTCCAGTATCTGAAGGGGGCCTACAGGAAGGCTGGGGAGGGGTTACTTACAAGGTCTTGCAACGACAGGACAAGGGGCAATGGGTTTAAACTGGCAGAGGGGAGATTTAGACTGGATGTTAGGAGGAAGTTCTTTCCAGTGAGGGTGGTGAGACACTGGCACAGGTTGCCCAGGGAGGTTGTGGCTGCTCCCTCCCTGGAGGTGTTCAAGGCCAGGTTGGATGAGGCCTTGAGTAACCTGTACTAGTGGGAGGTGTCCCTGCCTATGGCAGGGGGTTGGAACTAGATGATCCTTGAGGTCCCTTCCAACCTTACCATTTTATGATTCTATGATTCTAAGTAAGAATATAGAGTTTACTAGAAAAAGCAGAAAAATTAAATCTCTTTCCTGCTATTGATGTCATAATTTCAAGCTTTGTAGCAATGCTCTTTTCCAGCAAGGGGCTTTCCCCACAGAGCTCGTCCACTGTGCCTCAGCAAAAAAGGGAGATACAATTCTAAACTCCTGCAGACCAAAGGGAGAGACCTCATTCTTTTCCAGATGTACAAGATTTTACTCAAATAGTCTGAACTGGCAGAAAACAAGCAGGAACCATGAGACGTAAGAGCTGAATGTGCTCTCTGCCCTTTGAAATCAGAACCAAACTGAAGATCTGTTGTTAGGGTTAATTGTCCTCCCATACAACTAGAACATCTGCTATGCACCTTCTTCACATCAGTTTCCATTTCATTTCTGCCCCACTATCTACCAGCATGTTAGGTCAGAAAGGAAGGATGGCTTTCTGCACCATATGTTACTGAGTCTAGAATGATGTGCTCGGGTCTGTGAATAAACTTACAAGGGGTCCTGGAAAAGATGCATGAGATCTGGAAGGACGTGCTAGTCTGGAAGAAAAAGTAACTGTGGATAGTTTAACTATACAGTAGCCAAATATAACACAGTTTAAATCAATTTGTTCGAAAGGCATAATTTAAGACAATTTTAACCAGTTGTGAAATAATAGAATCACACAGGCATTTTAGAAATACACTTAGAAGTGCCAAAACTGAGATTTATTGTGTTGGTAAGCAGTCTTCCCAAAACAGGAGAATGAAGATTCACTTACTTGGTTTTAATGGGCAAATATTGGAAATGTCCTGAAGAAAGGGAAGCAAACGTTATTGGAATGTGCTCAGGGAAAGAAAGAACACAGAGGCTGAGATCTTGGCATGAGCAAAATTAATCCAAATGACCTGCTCATTGTCTTGTACAGGAGATATCTGAGCTTCCACAGAGGTTGTTGGTTTATCCCAAAAACTCATCAGCTGCTTGCAGAAGAAAGTGTGGCCCAACCTCAGTGATGGAAAGCCTTTCTCCCATTAAAACCCATGTGATATCAAAAGAGGATCCTTGTCTAGGAGGATCATTGCATAATCAGACCTGGTAGGAGTCTTTTGATTATCTTCACATCAGCCCATCCTAGAGACTCTTCAGAAAACACAGCTGAGGCACTTTTACCCTAAAAATGACACAAGCGGAAGCTTAAAAGGGAATTTTAAAGAAGTACTTCTAGAGTACTGTCCTAGGATATAAACAGGATTCCAAAGTGTAGTTCTACTTGGAAAATAAAACCCATATCTACCCCTTCCTGTGACTACTTCCTGAACATCCATATTTGGATACACTTGTAATCCTTCCTGTTTGAGAAGTTTTTCTAAGTACAAGATTTACAAAACCAAGGAGAGACCATGATCACACATGGTCTCTCCCGTTGTATCTACAGTAGTTGGTATCTACAGCATTCACTTTCATAAAGGAAAAATGTTTCTAGAATCACATCTGTTATTTATAACTTCATTAGAAATTAAATGTAAGATACAGAAAATATTCTAGTAATGCAAGAATGAAATATTAACCCAGGTACAGTAAAAAGAAAAGAATAAGCTGAGTTTAATTCTTTCTCACAAATACAGGTGTTTTTATCTTAGGTGTTGCAGGTAAGGGATGAATGGGGCTTGCAATTTCATCATTCAGAGGTTAGTTTTGACAGCTGAAGTCCAGACTGGTATGAGATCACAACAGAAGTCACTGGAAAAAAACTAATTGCAATACTCTGGCTCCAAACCTCTACTCAAATCAAGCACAAAGGTTCCTACATGTGTGTATGCTGAAAACAGACAACTGTTTAAATATCCTTAACCCCTTGAAAGTCTTTCTTACCTCAGAATTCTTATGGTGCCATCAGGAAAATAATTTCAATGTGTCCCTTTTTCCTTTGAACATCTTATGGGGAGATAACCCTGAGCTGGCTAAAACAAGAAATTTACATATCCAGATAAACAGTTTTATCTTCCTGGAATATTGTTTGTTCTTTCTGTAGCCCTACACACTTATCGTTCTTTGTAGAAAGGAAGGAGAGTATTTAGAAATTTAATATTTATATCTTTATTATTTGTTAGAAGAAAAATTAAGTGAGAAATTAAGAAATGAGGAATAATGTGAATAGGAATGGAATGGATAATTTGTGTTCTGTTATGACACGGAGATTTCAAATTTCTCTGTAAGTCTTGAAGCTTTAAAGAATACAATGTCTGAGCTGACCTGTGTGCCAGATGTAGCCCATAGGAGATGTGCTGACCATCCACAGCTAATCTGCAGTCCTACTTGCAACCCATAATTGCATTACCTTCAGATAGATTAGATGGATTGGTTTTTCAGTTGACAAAGGAACTGTTACTCTGACAGTGCCTCTATGATAGTAAAAATGGAAATCTGGTTTTGTGTCAACTGAGGACAGTGGTTTTGTCCATGATTTTAATTTTGTCGAGACCAAGGTGACTTAGGTTTAAAAATAGAGGTCAAGCCGAACACTTAACCTTTTAAGATGTTGTAGCTATGGTTATTAAATACTCATTAATACATAACTACATTAAGATTCTGTAGATGCTTAATTGTCTTTCATACTAGCTGCCAAAATCATGAAGTCCTGGAGGGACCTTTGCAGTCACAAGTGGTAATGTTATAAGGTTATTTTAACCAGAAAGGCTGCAAGTGTGGCTATTAGATGTACTGTGGCCATTCTTGTGCTCAATTTCTTCTGAAGAGTGAAGTCACTGCACGGCTTCTGTGCCCAGTGAGAGCTAGTGGAAGTGTGAGAGTAAACTCCTGCCTCTCCTCATCAGACAGCTTTCTTCCTTGTGCTGTAACTAGCTGTTCCATAAGAAAAGTTTCAGATGTCATATTACGTTTCAAGCACTATAGCAAAAAATGCTGCAGCAGGTGAATTTGATAAGATGAGAGGTTAGTGTTACTTAGGGATAAGCAAGAAAGATGATTGTGGTTGAACTAGATAAACTTGAAAGGGCAATGAATAGTATTAAGCCTCAAGGGTAAAAGAGAGCTGTTCTTAATGGAAGTCAGTGGAGTGAAATTCTCATCAGACTGAGCAGAGATTCAGGATGGAAAACAGAGGTTAACAGAGAGCACAAAGCAACTGTGAAGTGTAATTGAAGTTAATCAGACTAAAGCGAGTTTAATTAGACTAGCTAACTACTCGATTTTTCTTGGCATTGACAAACGTAAGATCTAGTTTTAGAAATCAGTGACTAAAATCGTACATAGTATCTTGGACTTTTGTTNTTTTTTTTTTTTTTTTTTTTTTTTTTTTTTAAGGGAGGGGTGGACAGAAGGAGAGGAATGTTGAATGCCTCTCTGAAAGCAGAATGAAGGGACAATCATTAAGGTGGCAACCACTGAGAATAACTGGAGGGGGGATGACAGGGGAGGCAGGTGAATAGATCCTTGCAGACTAAACAGTTTTTAAGGCAGTAGTGTTCTGATCCCCTCTGACAGGGAAGAGATATTTTAAATTTCAGAGTAAGAATTGTAGGGAATAACATCATGGCAGCAAAAGAATTTGGACTTGTAGTCATTTGCAAGTCATTTGCATGGTGAACAATTGTGAAGCATTTGCTACACTTCTATAGTGAGTTATAAAAAAAGAATTTGATCACACATATGAATTGCATATCTACTTCAAAGCAGTGTAGCAGCTGAAAGTCCAGAAAGGCTTTCTGAATACTATATCTAATGTCTTGATGGAATCATAACAACAGCTTTAAGACTCCCTAATAATCGACTAGTAATGAGGGCATTACATGTCATTACTACTAGAAGCAACAGTTCTGAATGACGGAGTGAGTGATGTTGTGCTAGAACAGCTGAGGTTTCTACTGATTTTTTTAATTACAAGTGGGAATGAAGACATCTTAAATAAATAATAAATAAACAAACAAACAAACAAATAAATAAATATACACACCCAGTTAATTATCTTTCTCTAGGGTTTTCAAACAATATGTATTAAAAATGCTACACTCCATGGCATTGCATCTGTAGTCCATAAAATGGGAAGAAGGATTAAGATGGACAATTAGTTGCAAACTAGTTAATTGTAGAATGAACTGAAAGACAGATGAAAAGGGAAGGCCTGAAGCACAGATCTGTTTGGTGCTTCACTAAACAAGTATCTCATCAGTTTCCTTTACGTGCTTGAACTTCATCCAAATTACCACTGTTTCCAAGCTACAGCTTTAATTAGGGTTTGCAGAGAACACATGGTTTTATCCACTACTGAAGAACAGGAGCAGCTTAAAACAAACAAAGGAAGGAAGGAAGGAAGCTATGCTCAATATCCATGGTATGAACTAGTTTTGTGGTTATGCCACAACCTCACAGGGTCAGCTGGCAACTGGATAAAGAATGGATCTTAGAGTCTCTGCCAGAACTACCTAACATTAATTTCTGTCAAGGAAAATGCTCATGATCTTTCATCTACAGGAAAGTTACTACCTTCATTATGTAGTAGCTGTCACCTTTTAATGTGTTATATTTATGAGGAAATAATATTGGGGAAAACATAGACAGATTCGGGGGGAGGGTGGGTGAAAAATAAATGTCCATTGGTTTGAGGGAGATTTCTGGGGATGCAGTTGAGGAATGCTTTTGTCAGGGTTCCTCTGGAACACCATCTTTTAAAAATTCAACTCTTGAGAACAACAGGTTACTATTCTCAGCTTGGGAAACTTTGATCAGAGAGTTTTTTGTGGTGGTAGGTTCAAAGAGTTAAAATTCTGAGAGCAGTTAAAAGTAAAACTGTGTGAGTGCCAAAGATGCTCAGTCTTTTAGGGCTAGTGAGGATTTTCAGGAAATTATGATTTACAGTGATGGTGCTGGTTTCAAGAAACTGATAGGTGCAACTTCTGAATAGTGCTGCAGACCGTAAGCTCATTGTCTTGAACTGAATTAAGCAAATATTTGTTACCATGTGTCAGATTAGATGGTTATTTGAATTATGTTGACATTTACACTTTATTTCTTCAGATACCATCCTTTCAGAACTGAGCAGATTAGATTTCAAGTGGCTCTGAGTAGCTTTGTCCTTAGATCTGAAAAGACTGCTGTCTACTATGTGCATCACACTACTTTTTGAGGAAAAAGCCCTCATTAATCATACAACTTCCAAAGACAGGATCATGAGCAGGGCACTTAAGTGACTGATCTAATATGAGCAGTAACCAATACAGTTCTCAATTCACATAGCTCAAGAATTAGAAATGAGTAAAGTGTTATACAAGAATGGTTAGGAATCTGCAGGCTAAAGTAACAATAAATTCTACTTTTGTTCTCTGTGTTCTTGACATAGAGAGTGAAGCTAGACTGTAGCTCAAAAACAGTTTGGCAGGTCGTGAGTGCAAGGCAGGGAAGGTAGGGAGAATGGCATGGGGACTGCCTTTCTTGAAACTGGTTTTAGGAGGCAGGCTATAAGAGGAAAGAGTGTGAGACTGGAAGTTGCGTGTGTGTTGGGATGAGTGGGATGCATTGGATTTCCTAGATTTCAGTGGTTTGGGGCTTTTTTTTTTTTTTTTTTTTTTTTTTTTTTTTCCCCATACCAGATCACTTGTGTGTAGTATGAGGTGGAATCAACTCAGAGTAGACATATCAAATGTATCCAAAATTTTCTCCTATCCAGGATTGCTCAAGGATGCTTGTTACTTAATATTTGTAACCATAGTTACAAAAGCCTGCATGTGGGAGTTCTGACTAAGGCATATATTTTCTTGATTCAGGCTTTTCTTGCAGTGAGTAATTTAAGAACTGCTCTTGTGTATGTCTGTGTTTTCTGGACTTGTGTTTCAAGTTCCAGTAAATAACAATTGAAACCACATGATGATACACTAGAAAAACACATTTGTTTACATACATAGCTAGTTTGTGTGTTTAAGAGTGTGTCTGTCCGTGTGTTAAGATTTGCTCTCTTGTAAAGAGTGGGAGCAAAGAGCACCAGAGAAACGAATTTCAGAACAAAGCCTGTTACAAAGTTCTTGGTTAACAAGTACAAATGTGGTGTTCATTCTCTGTTCAGACTCCAAAACATATAAAAATGTTTCCTGCTAGAAAGATGGAATTGGCTTAACTTATTGATCTTGAGTTCATTGGGAAGGAAGGGAAATTAATTAAGACTCTATTTGACCAGAGAAGTTCTTGCCTAGTTTAGCAGGCACTGTAAATATTGATAAACTGATGCATCTGAAAGTCTTAATTCTTGTATTCCTCTCATCTTTTATGAAACACATGCATTTCTTCAGCCTGTAAGGTCTCTGAAGTGGGGCCGATTAGTTGACAAAACCTGTTCAAGTGGCAGTGTGTTGTGAGGATAGACTGTTGGCATGATAGATTGTTGTTTCTTCCTTTTAGCAGCTAAATAGAGTGTGACTGTTAATACAGAGAACTACATGACTGGTTCCTTGATTTGCAGGCAGGTCAGATAAATATTATTTGCTAATACTTAGTTTAGTATTGCTAATCAGTTATTCTCTGATACATTGTGCAAAAGGCAGGATTTTCTGCTGAAAACAGGTGAGACCTATCTGTGTCCTGTTTGTCACAACACAGTTTGTTCATCGGAACATGTACCTTCAGTTGCTTATTGAAGGATGTACTTGCTCCTATTTTAATAGCCAAAACGTTTTCATGCACTGTCACAACAGTTACTCCCATTAAGAGGCAGGGTTTGCTCTCTTCACATGTGCTGCATGGGGTGAGGGAGCACACATACAACCCTATTGATGGAGAGAAAAGGGATTGCGGTCCACTTGCATTGACTGGATTTTCCCAAGCTTGTGTGAGCAAAAGTTCCCAGGGACACATCCAAAATCTCCCCCCTTCATACTCTTCATATAACTTTCGGGGAGCAAAGGAAAGTGCAGTGAGGTGATGGCACTTCTCCAGAAAATCTACTGGACTCTAACATTACTGCTGGGAACATTAGCCAGTTGCACTTCCACCTCAAAACAATAAATCTGTCCCTTATCTGCTTTTCTACACAAATTTCCTTCACTTATGAAGGGACGGTAAGGCACCATTCAGCAGTTCAGAGTAGTTGTGCTGGTAACTTCAATCATTTGACATTTGTTCAAGGAAAGCAGAAATAGGACTAAGTAGGATGAAACCGTATGACTGCTAGTACATAGGAAACTGGGCTAGAGCTACAGTCCTTTTGGACACGCAGCCTGGAAGGCATTGCTGAAGTAATGGTGTGTTGATGATTGCAGACCAAAGCCATGCTGTGGAATTCAGCGGGGTTGCTTGCGAGAGGATAATGCTCTCCACATGAAATGAATGTCACAGCGAGATTCTTTTGTCAAGTAATGTATATCCCATTAAGTGCAACTTTTGCTTAAGGTAATAATACATTAGAGGTTAATGTGGTACTACTCTACATAAATCTGAAGAAAGTACGCTTAATCACTAAGCAAGTGCCTCACTTGGGTAGGGCATATAGACTCTTACAATACTCTTTTTCTTCCTTTAGATCCTTTTGAAAGTAGCCCTGGATTTAAGCTGATGTAGTCTGAGAGGATACAATTCAACTCTGACTTATTTCCATATAAAAAATAAAAACCCACATTACACACTGCATAAAGTGCACGAAGTTGACCACTAGACAACGTGTATTTTAGCCACCTTCTCTCAATATATGGACTTTTGTGTTTAAAAATGTCATTTGGCCTGATGATTAAACAAATCATCAAAACCCCCTAGATTTTAACACTACTCTGGTACTCCATGATATTCAATAAATTACTCTTATGATGGGGTGTGTACATAAGGTAAAGTCTTGATATGGAAAATAAGCAGTGAATGTCTGGCTACTTGAGATAATCCTCCATGTTTCAAACTAACGAATTTAGTAAGATGATAAGTATTGAGATGGAATGATCTACAGTGGAGGAGTTTGTGAATGAAAGTTTCGTAAGGGCTGCAATCAGGCTTTCAAATAATATTCTGTCTGTAGAGTGGTGGAAGTAATAACTTGGCAACTGTGTGTGCCAGATTATGACCAGAATACAAGGCTACCACAGCTGCTTAAAGCTGAAGGTTAAATTATTGCCATCATTGTTTAGCTCTGCCTTTGGGTCAAATGGCAAAAGCAGTGGTGTGTGATGTTATGCAGAAGACTATGGCAAAATGGGAGCGAATCTCACTTTAAGTAGTTGTGACGATCTGACATCCAGATAGTTCACACTGCTGAACAGGATTTACTTGTTGTCTTTTTGAGGTTTGGGGTTGGACTGAGAAATATTTTTGAAGTCTACAAGGACTATATTTTATTATTGAGTATAAACCGTGAGTAATCCTAGGATTACAATGTAAACACTTTCAATGTATTGGCTGGTTCAAGGCTTATTTCTTTATTTTTAAGGAAATCGAATGAGAATGGAATTGTACCATGTATTTATATGGTGGTAAGCAGGTTTTTTGGTAATACCAACAAGTTCTGGTGCTCTCTTAGGTCAAGCACAAAGTGCAAGATTCAGTTTAACAAGGGTTATGGTGCATCGCCTTTCTCCAGCTACTTACTGACCTTGCCTGGATTTCTCCTACACTCTTTAGCAAGGATTCTGAGTAGGAGAATTGATGTCTTTTGTTTGACTTTGTGTATAACAAGAAAGAGTTAAGATTATAACTGTTATTTTGTGTTACCTGTCACAAGTAATACGATCTGAAAGGCTGAAAGAGGTGGTGTTATGGAGGCAGGGAATTAATATGGCTAAGTTAGGAATAATAAAAATAGAATTATTTTATTTTCCTAGAAGCCTCACCCCCAAACTATATACAAAACTAGTTTAGATTTATTTACAGGCTCTAATTCGGGAATTCTTCAACAGGGTGACTTTAGAGATTTAGGAAGTCAGGAAATAGAAAAGGCTAAGCTACAAACACAGGTTTACCCCACTATCAATCAGGCTGAGCAGAGAATTAAGGGACCACCAGGCTTTACTCATGAAGGTATTGGGTAATGACAGCCTTGTTGGATCATTTGACTGGATCCCTTGGCTGCCTTCTGGTGCTGCAAGCAATATCCAATAGTTTGGATCCATGCAGCAGAAATTCAAGGCAGGTGGAAAAGCTACCAAAGTCAGGAATGTCTCAAAGCATGGCTGCCACAAGACAGGGATTTGTGGAAGTGACACTGCCTTGGTAGTGGCAGGGGAGAGTTAAACTGCTCAAGTATCCCCAGTTCAGAATAGCAGTCTTGAAGTTGGCTGTAGTATGGTTCAAGAGCAACTGGGTCTGGGCGCTGCCAGCAGCTCTCTCAAGTGAACCCCAGGACTTGCCAAGCTTGCAAATTTGCACAGAGCTGTGCAAAAGTGGGGAGAACCATCCAAAGGCAGGGACAGTGCAAAACCAAGAGCTGTGTAAAAAGGCAGGAGCCATCCAAAAGCAGAGACAGTCCAAAACAGTATCTCTGTCAGGGTGGGGGACTCTTTTTAAGGGGGGAACTCTTTTTAAGGCAGGAACCACACACCTTCTCCCTTGTTCTATTTGTGCTTTTCTAGACAAAGTGTCCATTTGCCAATTTATACTGGGTGCAAAAACCCAGGCAGCCACCAGCCCAATTCTGAACGCAGGCTGCCACATGGCTCAGCACAAGTGTGGAATGGTGCTTTTGGCTGCTCCCCCCCCTCAAGCCCACAGGTCAGCGTGGGGAAAGCAGTTTTCACACCTTCTTCTTCTCTCCATTCAAACCTGTGAGATGAGGTGGAGAAGGAAGGAATTTGGAGTGCTCCAAAACAGAAAGGCAGGTGAACAACCTATAGATCTTTGAGCTTTAAGGCTGTCTCTGCAGCATATGACCAATGTTACTTGCAAAACAAGATCAGAGGATGCAAAAAAAAATACGGAAACTTCTCTGTGAAACCTTAATTCCAAGTAGCACTCTGAATGTATTGGGAATACTTAACACATCCAGTCATGACTAGGAAATGGGCCTTATTGTTACCGACTTGATGAGTGTGGGTGGTATATAAGCTACTCACGCTACAAACAGTGTGAGATATTGCCATAGAGTCTTCATAATTTTCCTGGACATCCACGTAGAATTGATTAAAATAAAATATTATTATTGTGATTAAGTTCCTGACATGTTTTAAGTCATTACTAATTTATGTGATTCTAATAGCTAACAGCATTATCTAGTACACTGGCTAGTCCTCTTTCAGGGAGCTGGAGGCTCAGATGGGCACGTCTAGGAAGTAAATGGGAGGGTTCTGTTCCTTCTTTCTGTATGAATATTCACTGATGTGTTCTAAGACTTGGAAAGCTGACTTTTAACTCACTTTTTCACTGTTTGCTATCTAAACTATCAGGATTTTTTTTTTTTATCAGACATGAAGTTCTACTGAGAAACTTCACTTTTGTCATTGAGAAGAAGCCTTTGAGGAACATGAATCTTTAGCTCATTGAGGCCATCTGGAAAGGATTTCAAACCATCTGTCTTGAACTCTAAAACATGAAACCTACAGGTTGAAATAGCAAATGTATTTTATTTCCTCTGACTTTCTTCTAAATATATATATATAAAATGAATCCTTTTCAAATTTTTTCAAAATCTGAACTATTGTCTGCTTACTTATGGAAGCCACGTGTTTGCTGAAAGCAAAACAGAAATCCATTTGAAATAGAAAAAAAGAAAACATCACAAGCTTTTCATTTTGCCAACCTGAAAGAGAACACATTGTCCCAAAGCTTTTGCACATGGGCCTTGGCCAAGGGGAAATTACAGAAAAACTACAAACTGTTTTGAAAATGCTCTAGAGAACAGGAAACAGGAGATTGGTATTAATGGATCTCTTCAAGGTCTTTACAGTTAATTATTTGTCTTATTTATACTGCAAATACATATTTATACTGTAAATATAATAACATTTCCTGTGTGATAGAAATTTTAATATATTAGCAGACCACATTGAATTTGAGATCTATGACAGGAGCAAATGGATCACTAAAGTACAGTGAAAAAGTTTCTGTGCTGGTAGAAAACACATCAACTTTGACCTTTGGTTACCGGGAGAAGTGTAGATTTATAGGATGCAAACTTTTTATTCCTTGACTTCTTGCATAAAATGAGGAAACTGCTTTTTGGTGGGGTGGTAGTGGTGGAAGATAGTCTTCAGCGTGATGAGAGGAAATAAACAAGGTGAAATCTTCCCTTCATGTTTAAACCCTGTGAAGGGAGCACAGCACTTGTGGAAAAGTCACAGTACCACAGTGTCACAGTATCACCAAGGTTGCAAGAGACCTCAAAGATCATCAAGTCCAACCCATTACCACAGACCTCAAGACTAGACCTTGGCACCAAGTACCACGTCCAAAGCTGCCTTGAACGCCTCCATGGATGGTGACTCCACCACCTCCCTGGGCAGCCCATTCCAGTAGCCAATGACTCTCTCAGTGAAGAACTTTCTCCTCACCTCCAGCCTAAACTTCCCCTGGCGAAGCTTGAGGACAAGTCCTCTTGCCCTCTTGTTCTGCTTTTGTGCTCGAGGCCTCTCACCAGCCTTGTTGCCTTTCTCTGGACACATTCAAGTACCTCAATGTCCTTCTTAAATTGAGGGGCCCAGAACTGGACACAGTACTCAAGGTGTGGCCTAACTAGTGCAGAGTACAGGGGGAGAATGACCTCCCTGCTGCTGCTGGCCACACTATTCCTGATGCAGGCCAGGATGCCATTGGCCTTCTTGGCCACCTGGGCACACTGCTGGCTCATGTTTAGGAGGGTGTCAATCAGCACCCGCAGATCCCTTTCTGTTTGGCTACTCTCCAGCCACTCCCACCCCAGCCTGTAACCCAGATCCCAATATGACCTGGATGGATATTCTGTTCATAAAAGGTCCACTGTGCAACAATTGACTTCAGAAAACCCAGTTCTTGCCAATAAAAATGTCATGGTCAAATAGTTGCATACTGTAGAATTACTCATAGGAAACATTTGCTTAAGGAATTATCTTCCCTTTTGAAGACCATAACAAAATGAGAAGAAAGTAATTGAGCCAAGTACTCATGTTTTGGAACAATCATGCAATTATACTTAACACATCTTCTGGGTTGGCACTTGGGTTGTTACTCTCAGTCAATTTCTCTGCTCACTGTGAAAAATTAAAAGCTTTCTTTCCCTGGCCCTGATTGTAGATGTGTTCCTACAGTCACTACAGACAAGGAGGTTGGGCAACAGCTCCTGTATTCACATGCTCTTTCTCAGTGTATGAGAGTGCATCATATCGTGGGATATGTCTATTCTTAGTAGCCTTTTAATCACTGCTTTTAAGATTCATCTTTTTTTAGTGAGAGTGGGTTAACAGTCAGTTCTGCCTCACAGTTCTGTAAATTCCTAGAAACTTCTCACTTCCATTTGGACAACCACGAGACCCAGAAACACTTGCTGTTAAGTAACCAGGATAAATAAATGTCCTGACTAAAACAAATGTGATTTCAGAACAAGGATAAGTTAATGTGTTCATTTCTCAGCTATTTGATTACAGTCTAAGGAAGGAGAATATGTAAATAGAAGCTAAATGTACGTCAACAAAATAAAACGGTCTGTGGCAACTTATTGCCACTTGGGTAATTAATAGCAGTAGTAAAAATAAACCCTGTCTCTTGGGAAGCATCTGTAGAATCACCTACTCTGTGTTCCTGGGATTGATCTTCCTTTCTATTCTCATGCAAGAAGTTACATCATTAGTTGCCCACTTGAGTCAGTGACATGTCATCTACAAATTGGTGCATACATCCCATTTTCCCCTGCTGTGCAACTCTGTCACCACCACTGGATCTCTGTTCCATTATTATATGCAAATATAAATGGGTACATTATCCATTTTTTTCTGGGAGTTATGAAGAGGCTATATGTTGCTGGATGGAAGTAAACTTTCTCTGACAGCTTGTTCTGTTTTTTGCAACTTCTCTTTTATTTACATCCCTGTGTTGGGCTGAGCAAGCTGATCCAAAACCTTGTAAGAGGAAGAAAAGTGTCATGCAAGAGAGCAAGGAATTTTTGTCTCTGATACCAATCTATTGCAGGATGATGCATAGGCAAAGCCTTCAAACCTGAAGCCTTCAAAGCATGGATCAAGAAGAAAGGGTTCAGATCTCTGTGAAAACAAAGTTTTCAAATACTAGTGGACTTTAGCTAATGTAATAAATGTTATAGATGGTCAAACTATACTAAATTATTTTCACACTAGCTTTCTTTTGTTGGCACCATAGCTATCTGCTGTGTCTTAGGAAAGTTACTAGATAATAAAAGCACCAGTAACAGAAGGATGAACTGAACAAAAAGGTCTCAGTAGGTATTTAGGTTCCTGTATTCACTTAGCTTTTCTGCTTTTTCCCTCAACATTTTTATTGATGGATGTAGTGCTTCTGGGCATCACGCTCCCTTCCCTTCCTGCCCTCCTCCCCCCTCAGTGAATTCACACAGACAATACTTAACCAGCTGGAAGTTAAGGAATGGAGTTTTATATTCACAACTTAGCACAATATACAAGCAGATATTTACAATATATTACAAATATTTTACAGCTATATACAGAAATACACAAGTTAAAAGTAATACAGAAACACAATAACCCTCCCAGCAATCAGAGTGCCCAAGAGGGGCTCCCAACCACCCTTCCAACTCCTTTCCACCCCCGTCCATTATTCCAGAATCTACCTTACATGCAAGGTGTGTTGGAAGAACTGGCAAGGGGCGGTAGAAGGAAATGATGAGTTGGGTTATGCACGGAGTCAGGGAGAAGCAGTTAATACAGTGGAAGCCAGCGAGAGACTGTGTTATCTATGTTTATGTTCTGGTTTTAATACGTCTCAGCAAACCTGCAAGTGCAATAGACCTCATTTTGTTTTCTTTTCACAACCAATAACCTATTTTCTCTAGTTAAAATATTCCAATCAGCTTCAAACCAGCACAACGGAAAAATCAATTCTGCCACACAAAGCTTAGAGGTACTTTGCAGTTCTAAAGGAAAATATGATTTCTCCTGGCTCAAGATCTTAGAATCATAGAATTGTAAGGTTGGAAGGGACCTCAAGGATCATCTAGTTCCAAACCCCTGTCATAGGCAGGGACACCTCCCACTAGTACAGGTTACTCAAGGCCTCATCCAACCTGGCCTTGAACACCTCCAGGGAGGGAGCAGCCACAACCTTCCTGGGCAACCTGTACCAGTGCCTCACCACCCTCACTGGAAACAACTTCCTCCTAACATCCAGTCTAAATCTCCCCTCTGCCAGTTTAAATGCATTACCCCTTGTCCTGTCATTGCAAGACCTTTTAAATAGTCCCTCCCCAGCCTTCCTGTAGGCCCCCTTCAGATACCGGAAGGCTACTCTAAGGTCTCCTCGAAACCTTCTCTTCTCCAGGCTGAAGAGCCCCAACTCTTGTAGTCTGTCCTCATAGGAGAGCTGCTCCAGCCCTCTGATCCTCTTCATGGCCCTCCTCTGGACCCGCTCCAACACTTCCATGTTCATCTTGGAAGGACTGAAAATATGTTGAGTTGCTATAAAGTCTTAGCCTCATGTACTTTATGGGATTTTGGTGGGGTTTGTTTGTTTGTTTTTGAATGACTTGGCTTTTATTTTTTTTTAATTGTCAGCAGAATGTAATAAACAATAGTAATACCTACCCTGATCTCTGTTCTGCAGTCTACGTGAAAATATATCTGCACTAATTTAATATCTCTGCATTAATTTAATCTGCCTTTATTAACTTCAGGGTTAATCAGCTGGTTTTTTGTTTGGTTTTTTTTTTTACTTTATGATATTTTTTATGCTTAGCATCCATCTCTTCCTGTCTATGGGGCAAAGATTTGATGGAATTCTCATTTATACAATTTACCTTGCATTATTTTTTTTTTTTTTTAATTTGTAATAGGCTTTTTTTGTAAAATATGAAGCCTTACTTGATGGAACCAAACCATTAGGAGGGACCAGAGAGGATGTGACAAAGCAGGACCAGGGTGAACGCAGCAGAGTCACCAGATTAAGGGACATGAGTATCCTCTTTGTAATTGCAAAGTATTTGGAGTGTTGTCTCTCCAGTATGAGAAAGATACTAACAAGCTTGGAAGAGTTCAATGAACGGTCAGAAGTTGGTTAGGGGGACAGAAAGTATGATGATGATAAACTTGAAAAAATTAAACTGGACAAGGCCCTGAGCAATGTAATAGGATTAGATGATCTCTAGAGGTGACTTTAAACCTGATTCTTTAAACCTATAGTTCTATGATTTATGCAATCCAGATGAACAAGATAGTTTCTATTGGACTATGTTGTCCAAAATATTTGCAGTAAATGCTGAGGTAGAAAAAACAGGTTTAACATTTAATGGTTTTAAGGAAATAAGAAAAGAACTAGGTAAAAAGTCCTCAGTGGTGAAAAACAGAGATTTGGGATGGATACTGTGCAAAGAGAGAAGACAAAAACTCTTAAAGAGAACGGCTGTGTTTAGATCACAGTTTCAAAGTGTTTCATAGAGGCTCAGTGGTGGAGACACCAAGTGTCTTGGTCTGTAGACCAGGATCATTTGGGAATTACAGCCAAAGAAAGCAAGTGAAATCCTAGAATCTCTGGATGACATTCTTTCTTCTGATGTCTGACTAAATACCCTGTCCTATCATTTGACTTGTGAGTGTTAATTCTGTATAATGTACATATATGCATCACATATATCACTAGTATTGCTGGTCATATTGCTAATGATTTAATGTGGTACAATGTTGAATGTCTTGCCTTCTCTAGGTGCGTCTTTTATGCTGTTCCTATTTCTAGTTGTCACCTCCCTCCCTGGAGGTGTTCAAGGCCAGGCTGGACGAGGCCTTGAGTGACCTGTACTAGTGGGAGGTGTCCCTGCCTATGGTAAGGGGTTGGAACTAGATGATCCTTGAGGTCCCTTCCAACCTCACCATTCTATGATTCTATGATTCTATGATTTATATACACTAGGCCATGAAGACCTACCAACCTCACCATTCTATGATTCTATGATTTATATACACTAGGCCATGAAGATATTTTTTTGTGAACTGCAACATTAGGTTATGAGCAGGCACCTTCCACTGACAACATAACTAAGAAAGCAATGTCTAGCACCAATGAGAGCACTGCATAAATATCACCATTGTTTTTCTTCAACAAATGATTGGAAGTGCTCTGAAGCTTGGATTCTGTTTCCTGATTCACAGCAAGTCATCCTGGTGGCATGAAACAACCACTAGAGCAGTGTGTTCCCTCACATTTTGGAAATAGTTCCATTCACATCCAAATTCCAGTGCCCAGTTCTGACGTAAACGATGTTCTTTATTACTTTTCTTAAGGAAAGCTTGATATATGTCTTGCTAATATTATTGTCAGAATGTTCTTGATAAATAATGGATCTTGGCAAAGCTAAGTCTTATTACATTTTCTAGATGTTTTGTTTCATCATTTTTGTCCTTGTTTTGGCAAAAGAATGGGGATATTTCTAAACATTGGAAATCCCTCCATGACTTAGTTTTATTACACAGTCTAAAAACTAATGAGTAAGTCTGCTCCTGAGGCAGCATCAGCTTATGTTTCACTAACAAACTATCTGTAAGTTCAGAGGGGATTTTTTTTATTTGTTTCTTTCTTCACCAGACCTTATTTATTCTGTAAATCTTGTCGTTGCCTTTGAAAGGCATCAAATCCTATTTAGGAAATGAAACAAGTTAAAACAAACTCTAAAGCAGTGCAATGCAGTTATATTTCAAAAATTCGATGTCGTGCCCACATAGTTGCTCAACTACAAGTTAAAAGCAGTGAAGTTATCATGACCTATGTTATTGCTGTCTCATGCCTCTTGGCAGTCTGGGTTCAAGCACAGGGCATGGAGTGTGGGTGCTCTGCCTTGTACCACAAGCACAGACTACAAAGCCTCATGAGCCTCCAGCTCAGCAACCCCTGCCTCTATGCATGTGCACACACAAAGAGGCTGCCAGAGCTTCAAGGGTGTATGTACACACAGACATATATTCTTAACAAGGATTTGTAAGACCAACTTTGCAGTGTTCATAGCGCAGAGAAGAGCTTTAATGGAATTGGCTGACTTGTAGAAGTGATCCATCATGAATACCAGGAAGGAGAGTGCCAATATCTATAAAGTTCCACTGAATACAAACAATATAAATGTGTGCTTCAGAAGATCTTGATGTAGTATTTCTTCAGGCTGCTTTATAGTAATTGAAATGTTTGCATCTAGTTTTGGAGAGCTGTCCCCAAAAGGAAAAAAAAAAACAAACAAAAAACCCCCCAAAACCCCTGGATGATTAAAAACATTTTTTAACCATACAGATCTTAGTAGAATTTTGGGAGGTGCTGTTGTAAGTGTTTAGCCAGTTTTGTTCAAAGCAATTTAAATTGATGGATGTTCTGCTTCCACTTTGAATAATGTTGATGAGTCTGGAGGATTAGAAGACTTGAAGGACTAGGGAAGGAAAGCTGTGATAAAGTGAAGGAAGTGCACAGAAAGCAGTCTGTCCCCACTTGTCAAAGCATTCCTTAATCATACATGCCTTGGTGCTTGTGTATAGGAATGGCAGCTGCCTAATCTGGAGTCTTTTTGTTGCAGTCAAGATTATGTTTAGCTATGTGTTCCTTAGGATGGAAAGAGCAACGTCTGCAAATTTTTAACTCCTAAGTTGCTCATACTGGATACTGAAAAAGAACAGCTGCAGGATCTGTGTTAACCTTACTTATGTCTGGTGCAGCCACAGAGCAGGAGTTACTTTTGCTGTCTGTGAGTGTTAGAGGTTTGGATTAGCAAATCCTCTGCTCCATGACAAGTTTCTTGCTGATAACCATGTCAGCAATGGACAGTATCAGATAGCCTAACCTAAGATGTGTCCCTCTGAGAGAAGAATGGGTGTTTAATTGATATGAACCAAACCCCATCTTCTACTAGTAATACCTGATTTCTCTGTGATAATGGAGCTTGAAACCAGATTTACACACCATGTTCCTATGTGTCTGGAACTGGACATCAGTCAGACCAGAAAGTCCTGAATAGAGTGAACAGTGAGTTACAAGGTAATCCATCCACTTTAATTACCACTGAAGGCTCTCAAACTGGTTATGCTTTGCAGGTACCTGTCGATTACAGGGCAATCAACTTTGAGGGCTCAGCTTCCCAAGAAATTACAACCAGGCAATGTGGTGCCATTGCTACAAAGCAAATCAAAGTCCTTGTGGACTGTGATATCCCTTTTGTATTTTCTTCTTTTCTTTCTATACAGAAAAATGAAGAATGGTTTGTAAATACGCTGAAGATCTGGACCTGGGGAAAGAGTTTGTCCCTGCTGGTGGTTGCATTGTAAGGTCCTAGATGTGGGCACTGAAAGCAGTTGAGTGCCTGGTGTGAGAGCAGAACAAAGCTGAGGACTGCTGCTCAGTGTTTAATTAAGTGAATTTTCAGCCTTTTGGCTATTCCCTTTCTGCATCTGTCATTCCCGATGAGTGGTCTCTCTCCTGTAGAGAGCTTGTCTGTATTTGTCTGTTTTTAACTACTCCCACCGTGCTTGTATTAAAATGTAACTGTTTTTTGTACTGCAAGCGAAACATAAGGATTGCAGCAAGTGAGAAATAAACAGCAGGCACAGCCAAATGCTTCATCATAACTTGATGCAAATATTCAAGCAAAAACATTTCTCAATATCAAGGAAGGAAATAGCTTCATAGCAACAAAAAAGCCGAATCTAGAAATTGAGACAGGATGCGGAGGCATTTCTTATTTGGGTGTGCTTTGAGGGAGTGTTTGTATCCAAACATAAATGGATCTAATACAGTATAGAAATAATGACAAATGCTACATAATGTTTCAATTTGTATGTAGTTATTCACCTTCCACTCCAGGGAGCTATGTAAACACTTTTCATTTAACCTCCACACCTAGGTGTAAGGATGATTAAATACCATCTCTATCTCACACACGAAGAAATTACAATACAGGGTCAGATTTGAAGAAAGCAGGCTTTGAACACTTCCTGAAGCCTATTTTTCTGCACACTTTGGTGCCTAATGCTAACATCACATCTGATTTTTCTTCTGACTGACAGAAATAAGGCCACAAACTTCATCTGGAATCCAACTGTGCATTTGTGAGTACAGAGAAGGGCTGTGTGGAGGGATGCTTTCCTCCTGTAGGAGAACCTATTCAGTGGTATGCCAGACTTATGTGCAGTGCAGGTAGTATGACTCTAGCCCTAAGAGAAACATCACAGGTATTAGCAGCACCAGAGAAAAATGTAAACTACACTTCTGCAGTATGTCAAGTTATGCAGTGCTTCCCATACCAGATAGGGATTCTCCATTGCACTGAAGAAAGACTAGTAAGGAGTGAATTGAGTAGTCACCAAAGTGTTGTTTAATTGCTATTCCCAAAGACAATGTGTCTTGACACACCATAGTTCTGGGAGATAAAAGAGCAGACCACACTACAATTAATCTGGCATCAGTTCACTGTATACCAAAAGTAACGTATCTCACTTGTTTCTTGTTTTTTACATGTTTCTGGTGGATGGTACCAATAAGACTTTTACAATTTACTATTATAAGGCTCAGCAAAGCCTGACAACCATCTTGCCTGAAACCCTCCCTACAGCCAAACGTGTTGCATGCTGCCTCTTACCCTAATCTCCTAATTTTCCAGTGCTTCTCCATCTTTGGAAAAAATGGAAATGAAGTTGGAAAAAAAATCTTAAGCTTTGCCATACAGTAACTAGCAGAAAGATGAGACCCTCGCTTTTAGGGAGTGTGGGATAAAACAGTTGCTATCATTTCCTTCAATACCTTTTGTCACTCAAAAACTGTGGCAAAATATTCTTAGAAAGTCCCACTGCAGTGATGCTTTTTCATAACAATTTGCCAACCACTTCCAGCAAAAGAGAAGGCTCATGTGGGAAGACACATAGGGGATTCATTGATGATCCAACTGAGATAGTGATTTGTTGTAAGAAATCCTTGCTTGGAAAATGATTCACTAGCACTAGAGACAGTGGAAGCTAATCACCAGATACGGAAAGGGAGAGAGATGATATTTAGTGAGAAAGGACTGTAATTGCATATGCCAGTACAAACTGTTCCATGCTGATGAAATTTAAAGGTTGAGCATAAGTTATTATTTTAATAACAGATGACTGTAGCAAATCATCACTGAAGGTACATTTAAAATGCTCTGGGGAAAAAAAGCTTAAAGCTATCTAATATCTCTTCCATATTTGCAAATGCATTTTAAAAAGAGTAGATAAAAAAATTACCTCTGTCTTAATGCAGAATAAATTCAGGAAGAGGTTTTGATATCAAGCTGTCCTCTGTTTTTCCTCAAGAGGATGAAATTGGTAATACTCCTTTTTGTGATGCACGTGTTGTAGCAGGGAGAACAATGACCTTGAATAAACTTTTATGTTTCTGAGCATACACCTTCACCTCCAGTACAACTACACAGACATGTCAACCTGTAGCTTTTCAGTACCGTATCATAGCAGTCACAACAGATTTTAACAGGTTTTGTAGCTAAGAAGAATAAGGGCCAAATTTAATCCACATTTGCAGTAAAACTCCCATTAATGTTTATGGTATTATAGAACTATTCCAAACTCTGAATATCAAACCTCTGTACAATTAAGGTTGAAGAAGAAATATTATTAGCCCACTGTTGCAAGACAGCATGGAAAAAACAAGAAAACCTTGTCAAGAGGAAGTAAGAGACTGGTTTGAAATCAAGCATCACCACTAATATTTGACACCATACTACTGTCCCTGTGGGCCTGCTTATCCAACCACAATGAACAGAATCAGGTAGCTGCTACAACTCTGAGATTAGTTTGTACTGATCTCATTCTGTTGTGTGACACCTTGCTTAGCATTATTTTCTCTTCCTTGGGGACAACATAGATAAAGAATGTGTTGAGTTCATCTCATGTGAGGAACAGGTATGGGAGAGCGATGTTCTTCCGGCTAAGGACTCAGATTTGAGGAGAGTGCTGAGGGTAGGAGGGTCTTAGTAATAAATGTTGTCATACTCTGACTTTGCAATGGAATTTTTCAGGCTAAGTCTCCATTTTTTTTTCCGTATTCCTGAGAAGCAGGTGTGTGGAGGTACAGAGTGCTAATGGCGGTGAAGGAAGAGACAAACCTTTTCGATTTTTGAGAGCCCTGAATCCTTTGCATCCAGCAAAATAACCTTTTTCATAGTACTTGTATGTAGTAGTGTTATTGTAAGAATGACCTCAATATGCATGTTTCAGACAGTAACACTGGCTAAAATAAAGAATCCTATGCTTAGAAATGTTGTTCTACTAATCTGCTAGAATCTTGGTTTGCTTTTTTATCTCCCTTTTCAACACCATTTAAAAACCCAAGAGAAAATAATATTAGGTGGTTTTGTTTCTAATGACAAAACCAGCCAGTCTGTTTTCTACTTTATCATGCCTGAATCCCATAAAACATTGCAAGTGTTAAGCAGCTGCAATGACCATCAATCACTGCAGTAAAGAAACCTCTGCTAGTGTGGTAGGGTACTTACTCTAATCCCTTGCCAAATAAACATCAACTGTAACAACTCGAGGGGTTTTCAATGAATGTCATATGAGTAAAGGAAAGATGACACCTTGGGAATTTCAGTCTTCAAGAGCTGGTGAGGTGATGCTTCTGAAGGGATAAGGCTAAAAATGCAATGAAGCAGAAGGCTTCAGAATGCTTGTCAGCACTTACCAGTATAGTCCATTGGGGGAGGAATGAACAGAAAAAAAGAATCATAGCAGAGAGATTCAGTGAAAAACATAACAACTAGCCAGTTTATTTGTGTCTTCTGTTACATTTATTGATACTCAGAGCAAAAAATCAAGAGTGAAAAAATAGTGCATAGAAGTGTGTTAATACAAAGAGCTTGATCCTCTTCTTTTTCCTGTCAACCTTGATTTTCTTGTGCTGCACTCCATTTCCAATTTTTTCACATTCCATATCATAGAATCACAGAATGGTAAGATTGGGAGTGACCTCAAGGATCATCTAGTTCCAACCCCCTGTCATAGGCAGGGACACCTCCCACTAGTACAGGTTACTCAAGACCTCATCCAACCTGGCCTTGAACATCTCCAGGGAGGGACCATCCACAAGCTCCCTGGGCAACCTGTTCCAGTGCCTCACCACCCTCACTGGAAACAACTTCCTCCTAACATCCAGTCTAAATCTCCCCTCTGCCAGTTTAAACCCATTGCCCCTTGTCCTGTCATTGCAAGACCTTGTCAACAGTCCCTCCCCAGCCTTCCTGTAGGCCCCCTTCAGATACTGGAAGGCTACTCTAAGGTCTCCTCGAAACCTTCTCTTCTCTAAGCTGAAGAGCCCCAACTCTCTCAGCCTGTCCTCATAGGAGAGCTGCTACAGCCCTCTGATCCTCTTGGTGGCCCTCCTCTGGACCCAATCCAACACTTCCATGCCCTTCCTGTGCTGAGGGCTCCAGAACTGCACACGCTCCAGATGGCATCTGACGAGAGCAGACTTCTCTTCTCTTTCTCACCTCGCCTCTCGCAATACCTCTTGCTGCAGTAACTCCATTTCTTCTAGCTCCCACTCATCTTGCCTTTTGTCTCTTCTTCCATATCTCTTTTCGAATACACTGTTTTCTTTGTAGACACCAGTCCTGTTTTGACATTTTAAATAGCTGAGGTCTATAGTTGCTGGGTGACAGGAGCATGTATTCCAGCAATTGAAAGCATTTTAAATCTGACAGTTCAAAAAAATCATGTGCGACTTTCCTCACAGGGTCTCCCTGATGTCTTTAGTTCTTCTGCCAGTACGCAGTTATGGGAGCTGGCTATAAAAACTGTAGTAATAAAGATGTTTGGGAGCAGTATAGAGCAACTGAAGGGCGTTTCTGTTTTACTGAATCTAGAAACAAATACAAATGCCTTCTACTACCATGAATACAAGAGCCTCTTGTGCAATCCATAGTTCTCAAAATTTTAGGGTTTTGTTTTTGGGATGAAGAGAAGAGCTGGAAACTGCACTTCCATGTGCAAATTAACTGTGGAAACAGTGGGACAGTGTGGAAACAGCTTCCAGCTCTTTTGTCACAGCATTGTTCCTTGCTGTGTTCAGCATGGCTTTTGCCGCCTTTTCTGCTCTGAGAGAAAAAGATGAAAACTTCCCATGTGACTTGCGAAGAAGTTAAGGATTGTTAGTGCATTTTTGGGTTTGGTTTTAATAAAGGTCAGGTTACATTTGCAGTATTTATTGCTAAAGACAGGCCAGAGCCATCATTTCAAACTTGAATTCTGAGTGGAAAGAGCTGTACACTTCTGTTTGGATACATCTGTGCTGCAACTTGCTTAATTTTTGTCAGTGGATTACAAGGATGGAGCACTGATCACCTGTTCTCAAAATCTTGTCTAATAGTCACACTGTGCTTGTTTGGGCTGAAAATGGACTAGGGTTCCAAGATATGATGTGAAGATGGGATAACCCAGAATGTTTATACAACTGAAACAGTGAGCATAGAAGAAAAGTGTAGTTTTATCATCGATGGCCATAAAACTCAAAGATCCTTGGGTTTTAATGACAAAATATGGAGAATAAACAAACAAACAAACACCCCACACCAAAATCCAACCCAAAAAACCCCATCCCCCCAAACCTTTCATTTTATGGAAGAGATTATTTCAAAGCATTCTCTCTGTCTAGAGAACATAGGAAATAAAACTGTGCAGGGAAGTGCTCTTCTTTTACTTTCTACTAGCAACCTGCTAACAGTCGTGTCCGTCCATCCCCGCCCTTCACTTCTGTAACTGAATTGAACTGTAGCTCAGATTCTGTGCTACACCCAGATTTCTGGATTGTCACCTGTTTGTTCCCATCCTGTGGCAGTGACCTGGTGCAGTGTTGTCAAAGTGCTTTGGGGTGTCTGTGACACACGGCCCTGCCCCAGGGCACAATACAGGATCTACAGATGTAGGTACATTTAATAATATACTCTTCATTTTAATTTTTAAAATTCAGTATGCAGGATGAGATTTTGCAGTATAAAAATGCTTCTATAAAGTCTTCTCTAAGGGAGAAGTCTTAAGAGCATCAAAAAGTTGGAGGGTTGGAGTATCTTTCAAAAAGGAATCTGAGAAATTAATAAAAACTTCCTCAGTTTTAAGACAATTGTAAGGAAAAAAAAAAGAACTCTTTAAAGGAGGATATTGATATTTTTTATTGAATTTCTTTAAAGCTATTAAAGATGAAGTACTGTCTTAGCACACACAGTGTTAGTTTATATTAATTAATAATGATTTCTTTTCCATCACTGTAGTTTTGATCTATCAGAATTTCAACAGGTGTTTTTGAGCTGTTGACCATAATAGTGTATTTTGTTAACAACATCAGACTTAAAAGTAAAATTAAAATTAAAGGGAGCAGGGGGCAGCATTATTTATGTTCAAGAACTGCAGTTCAACAAGGATATCCTCAGAAAAATAACGGGAAAAGCATTTTTTTCCCCCCTAGATTTGGGCATCAATAAAAAAGTAAATACAAGACATTAAATGACTTCTTGTTTCCTTCTCATCCACACATACACACTTTCCTAAAGTAAGTTGTGTTCTCAAGGATGCTTATGACACTTGAGAATATCTCTCAGTTTGAGAATAATGGCTTTCAATTACAGCCGCTTGCATCTTTACTCCTCTTCGAAGAGTGCTTTATTATCTAAGATTAAAGCGGTTGCTAGCTGTTATCTGATGGGCTCCTGATTTTACCATGAGAAGGCTTAGAGCATTTCACTACACCTGTTATCCTCCCCACAAAATTTTTTAAGGTAAAGCAAATTTACGAGAAATAAAACCAAATCACGGTGTGTTCTTTGAGGAATTACTTGCTTTGAAAAAAAGAGCCTGAAGAAAATAAGGCTCCAAGGAGATCTCATAGTGGATTTACAAGAAAGCTGGGAAAGGATTTTTTACAAGGGCTTGTTATGAAAGAGGAAGTGGATTGAATCTTGAGGAGGGTAGATTTAGACTGGATGTTAGAAAGAAACTTCTTACAGTGAGGGTGGCAAGACACTGGAACATGTTGCCCTGGGAGGTGGTAGATGCCCCAAACCTGGAAGTGTTCAAGGCCTTGAGTAACCTGATCTAGCGGAAGATCTCCCTTCCAATGCCAGAGGTATTGGAACTAGATGATCTTCAAGGTCCTTTCCAACTGAAACCATTCTATGAATCTGTGAAATAGAAAATATTTTTTTCCCAAATACTAAAGTGTCCCATTTCAAATTACTACTTGCATTTAAAACAGTTTTGATTAAAATAAAACAAAACCAGAATTATCTAAAAAAATATATTGCCTCAGGGTAGCTGCAATTTGAGAATTTTGGTGGGGTTTTTTTGTTGTTGTTGTTGTTTGCTTTTTGTTGTTGTTTTTTTTAAACATTCCTATTACATAAGATGCAGTTTAATAATGTGGATATATGAAAACCCCAACATATAAATAGAAACTTGCTGTTTACATGTCCTGTCTGATCTGGATCGGCTACTTCAGTGCCAAAGCATTCACATACTTGTGTGTAATCTGTGAGTTTAGAAAATAGCTGAAATAATTACAGCTGAGAAATTGAAGTTACAGACATTTAATCCTTATGTCTTGTTAGCTCCTTACGCAAATCCCAAAGGCAATGCACTTTCCCCTGCCTTTTTCTCCAAACATTTTTCCTTGTTGGTTTACATTAAAAGAGATCTTGTCTTCAAACTGGCTTTGGTTAAACTTTTTTGTTTGCTGTGTTTCTTGGTGTCATCAAATAATTTTGCTCATAAACTGTCCCAGTGCTACTAGTCAGAGAAAAATATTTCTGTCCATAAACATAATTGCATGAAGTGAAATATACATGGTTTTAAAAAAAAAAAAAAAAAAAAGTACCACTCCATGTGAGGTTATTGCATAGCATGAACAAGGGATGAAGATGAGATGAAACGGTGTAGACAGTCTCATCCAAACCAGTGCAGTCCTCATTGCTTACGGTAACTCCAACACTTTCTATTAAAATAAAACTCTTAGAATAATTGTTCTGACTGCAAAGGTTCAGCATTAACTTGCAAATATGCAAGCCTTATGGCAGATTTTCAGGCATCTCCCATGTGAACAAAAGGAATGCTTTTGAGATGATTTATTGTCATATTTAGTGCTAAAGATTATTTTGTGCCTTGCACTGTGGAGTTCTTCAGCAGGGCATGGCTACTCATATCAGCAAACATTAGAAACATTCTCTACACATTATGTGTATTTCCAGTGCTTTTATCTTCATTAGATTCCAATCTCATTCATTGCATACAATCCCAAGCACAAATACAGGCTGGGTGGTGAATGGTTGGAGAGCAGCCCTGAGGAAAAGGACCTGGGGGTCTGGATTGGTGAAAAGCTCAACATGAGCCTGCAGTGTGCACATGCAGCCCAGACATCAACTGAGTCCCAGACTGCATCAAGAGCAGTGTGGTCAGCAGGGCAAGGGAGGGGATTCTGCCACTTTACTCTGCTCTCATCAGACCCCACCTGGAGTACTGTGTGCAGTTCTGGAGCCTTCAGCACAGGAAGGACATGGAAGTGTTGGAGTGGGTCCAGAGGAGGGCCACGAGGATGATCAGAGGGCTGTAGCAGCTCTCTTGTGAGGACAGACTGAGAGAGTTGGGGCTCTGCAGCCTGGAGAAGAGAAGGTTTTGAGGAAACCTTAAAGTAGCCTTCCAGTATCTGAAGGGGGCCTACAGGAAGGCTGGGGAGGGACTATTGACAAGGTCTTGCAATGACAGGACAAGGGGCAATGGATTTAAAATGGCAGAGGGGAGATTTAAACTGGATGTTAGGAGGAAGTTCTTTCCAGTGAGGGTAGTGAGGTACTGGACACAGGTTGCCCAGGAAGGTTGTGGCTGCTCCGTCCCTAGAGGTGTTCAAGGCCAGGTTGGACGAGGCCTTGAGTGACCTGTATTAGTGGGAGGTGTCCCTGCCTATGACAGGGGTTTGGAACTAGATGATCCTTGAGTTCCCTTCCAATCTTACCATTCTATGATTCTATGATTCTATATGTTGCTTCATTGTGTTTTCCTTAAATTCATATGATCACAGAAGCCTTTAGGCTGGAAAAGTTCTTTGAGATTACTAAGTCCAACCATTAAGCTAACATTTGTGCATGGTCCCTAAGCTCCACATTGACACATTCTTTAAATACTGCCAGAGATGATGATTCAACCACTTTCCTGAGCAGCCTGTTGCAGTGCTTGACAGCCCTTTCAGTGTAGAGATTTTTCTTAATATCCAATCTAAACCTCCATTAGCTCAACCCAAAGCCATTTCCTCTTGTCCTGTCACTTCCTGCATGGGAGAGCTGACCAACACCCACCTCACAGAGACTACAGGGCTGTGAGATGTCTTGCTCTGAATCTGTCTGGGGTAGGCACCCAAACGCTTCTCCATTTTTTTACAAAGCGAATCACCAGCATATGCTGCCACTTGAACTTCAAAAGCAATGCAAAAGATAATATACCATACCACCCCCTTGAGATGCTTGTCCTAAGAAGGGTAGGTACTGGCAGTTGGTCTGAAGATCACTTGAACAGATTTTCTCTTAATTTCTACCCTCATAAGCAATGAAAAGGATTGATGTCCAGGGTATAATTTACCTTCAAGTAAAATAAATTTGCATGTACCTAAGCAAAGGCTTGACACAGAATCCGTTTGAAATAACTTACCACTCTACATGTAAATGACAGCTATGAAATCTTTAATAATTTCTATTTCCACCAGAAACATGGGGAAAAACATTGAAGTTGTTAATAGTTTAAATACTAGTGCTGAGTTGAGCCTGAGGACAAGGAAGTTATCTCTGCATAGCCTAGCTGGTTGTTGGTTTTCTATTTTTCATTCTACATTTTAGCTTAAAACAGTGTTTTACAGAAACTTCAGTGTCAAATAAATGTGATACCTGAGGCTATTTCAGCTCTTTGAAAGGAGTTGTTTTCTTATATGTTTTCTGTATTTCAATCTGGTACATTTGGCCTGGACATGTGTACAGCTTTTTGTCACTATAGAATGCAAAATGAAGGACCTTGACATGCAATCTTCAGAATCCCTTATGTGCCTGCCTTGTGAAGCTTGTGACGTTGACCCCAACTCCAGCATATGACTAGCCAAGGCAATAGTTCTCTGCCCTTTGAGGTCCAATCAATATGCATCTAATCCTCAGAACAGGAATTGTCATGTGAATAAACAATGAGTTATCTTAAAAGTAAAAAAATTAAAACAAAGCTTTATGTATCACAGTTGCTAGAGAACTGTTTCTGCTCCCCTAAATAATGCTTTTTTGTATGGCCACAGTTTGAATATGTTTGTAACTATCAGTGCTAACACTTAAGATGTGTCTGGCTCTGATCTGTCTCAGTGTCATGGCTGCACTTAGCAGAACTATAAATCACACATTAAACTACAGATCTGGAAGTTCACCAAAGTTCAAAGTATTTTGTTTATAAATTTGCACCACTGGTGTGAGTTCATGAACTTTTGTCTCTTACTTACTCATATCTTTGGAGAAAAATCTGATTAAAAGCAAACTGTAAATGCTTTGCAGCTAAGGAGGATTCTATGTTGGGTCCACAATTGGTGCATCTGAGCTATCAATCCCTGTCACTGTGAAATTGCTTCATAGAAGCAAAAGAGTATTTGTCTAAATAAATTAAATTATTCTGGAAAAAAACACTTCTATTACAACAGCTGCATCTCCACTCGAACCTTATCCTACTATGTACCTCTAAATAAATCAGAACCATGCATATCTCTGATATAGACAGGGTGAATAATTATACCCAAGCCATGTTAATGTTTGGTTGGTTGGTTTGGGTTTTTAAAAAATAATTAATTATTTCTAAGTATTGTTTAGAGGATGTGGGGTTGGTTTTTCTTTTTTTTTTTTTTCTTTTAAAAATTTTTCTAAATATTTTATGTTCTATGTGGACAAATCTAAAACAATTCCACTTAAAGATTATCCTTTAATATTTATTGTCAATCAATGTGCTTTCGTGATGAGCATATTTTGATGTTGACAGTTGTTTGCTTGGGGTGGAATGTACCCTGAAATCACACTTCAGGGGCTTAGTTTCAGAATCCTGGTCACGTTGTTTGCCCTGTGCTGCACTGTGGTGGATTTTGGAAAATGAAGAGCTGTTTCCACCTCACATGTAGTCAGTCAGGGAAGAAAAGCCTGTAATAGAGAACAAGAGGCATGTAGGGTTACTGGGGACAGTCAGTGGGATGAAGCTCTAAGACAGTGTAATGGAAAGCATTCCTCAGTAATCAGAAGTCTCAAGTATGTTTTAAATTATAAAAGACTCTTGTGAAAGTGAGCAGCAGGCAAGAAGCTGCTGGAGGAGCATCTATCTAAACATCCCTGCTTAAATTTTCCATTTCAAATGAGAACAAGAAGCCATGTGCTGTGCGTGCCTGGATCCAAGCCTTTTTTTTTCTCTCTTGTTGTTTGCAGAACACTTAGCACATAACTGGCGCTAGGGACTTGTGATGAAGTCATGTATTACAGACCCCAGGGCAGGCTGCTAACCAGATCATATCCCAGCAGTCCACCGAATCATTATCTGAAGCTTCTCCTTTTGCCTTCCTGTGGTAGAACACAGAGTGTAAATCTGTCTAGTTGGAGATGACTCTGGTACAATGTGGGCAGGTATGCTCTCGATGGATATTGATGGTCTAGTAAAGCCTGGCCCAGGAAGTGGCACAGTTTGTATCCAGTCTCTCTGGAAAGCATTGTGGTTTGCACCTTGTCTTTCCAATGGACACTGACTGGGAAAGCACATACCTCCATGCAGCATATGATCTTGTAGGTTCCCATGACAACAATGATCATATTTAATAAATGCTGTGCTGTTGTACAGGATTGAGGGATATTACAGATAAGCTTTCAAAGAGTGTTTCTGGAATCAGTAGTGGTTTGTGCCTGATGTGAACCTGTAATATGTGGCACAGATGTGACTGGATGGTTTGGAGGTATCATGGTAACCTCTTTTCGAGAGACTGTTGAGATGAACTAGCCTCTAGTACTCTTTGTGACAGCTCTTGGGTATGTATAAACTGTGCTAGGATTAGTTTCTGACCTGTAAAATTACCCAGAAAATTGGATATTCTCACTGACACTGGACAGAAAGCTCTTTGCCTAGGAATTTCTCCTAGAAATTTCAGACAGTAACCAGCCCACCCTCCAATTTCCTCTTGCTTAGAAAACTGCAGTTATTTCCTTGTAAGTTCCTAGCCAAGAAAAATCCTTCACAGGACATTTTCTCTACAAAAGTAGAGGCAGGCATGCCTTGCAGCAACTACTGTAATATGGGACTAGATTCTTGGCCTAATATTCATACTCAGATTTCTGTTTCTATTCACAAAGCTCAAAATAAAGTTCAGAAGTATCAGAATCTGTGAGTTCCTCACATGTATTTCTGTCTACATATAGGGTTTCTACCAGAAAAGGTCCTTTCATGCTTCTGCTAAGTGCTCCAAGACAACTGGCCAAGCTTTTCCTGTGGCTTAGCTTACTGAACGTAAAAATATTTACATGAGAGTATTTCTGCTGGAATTGCTGGGAGTTTTGGAGTGATCCGAAGTGCCCAGACATGATCTGAGCTCTCTTCTGATTCCTAATTATCATTAAATGCTCTGGGTGCATCTTACTGCTATATTTGCCTTGATGAATTAACAGAGAAAAGATGATGATGAATTTTGCATTTTTGTAAAAAGAGGTGCCACTTTACACCTCTTCAGAAAGCACTGGCATGCAAGTACCACTATTTATTTCTTCCTTTATTTTCCTCTTTGAATTCAAACCAACTGGCATGAACCTCATAACTCCCTGTTTCCAGGGGGTGCATGGTGGTACCAGTAAACAGGACAAAGTAGATTAATTAGCTTGGAAAGCAGCAAAGGAGGAAATCCAGATGGACTGGCCAGCCTTCCCTACATCTAGCTGAGTATAAACAACATTCAGAGATGAGAGAGACAAATGCAGTGCTGTTGTTTATCGTCAGATTAAAAGCATTGGATAAATTCCAACTACTCTTGCAAACAGCTCAGTGGGGAGGGTGTTTCATCACATGGTGAACCAAGGAATGTACATTTGTGAGAGAGGTACATGTTTCCCTTCACCTTTTGCAGGACCTGAGGAACTTTGAGGTATTTATGGTAACTGCCATGAAGTGTACAAACCCTTGTTCCCCTAAAGTGGCCTTGTGTTTTAATGAGTTTTAATATTTCACCAACTCATATTTTGAAATATTCCAAACATTATTTATCACTGAAGTGAACACTCGAGGTTTCTTTTAGGACAACACAGTCAGAGCTCTCTGTGCTGACAGGAACTATCAGTGCTTGATTATAAGTGGTACCATGCAGGGAGCAGAAGAAAGCACAGACTCAACCTCCTGTTTCCCCATTCTGACAGTCTGACATGGCTCCAGGGCACTTCCTCTGGAAAAAGAGATATTGAGGTGGTAGAAGAGTGTTTGTCACTCTTTCTGACAAGCATAGGAATGAGATCTAAAGCAGGGGGATGATACCCTGCTGGTCAGTGAGGTGGGCCAGATGCAGAAGTGTAACTACCTCTAGCAGAGTTTGGACAGGACATCAAAACAGCAGGGAGGGAGAGGATGCCTTTCTCCTCACCTCCACAGGAAGGTGAGTTGTAGTCATTCTTTGTGCAAGAGAAAAAGACAGCACTAACCTAACAACCTCCTGTCTATAGTATTTGAAGGTATTCAATGTGCAGCCTCTTCAAGTAATTGTGAATGTGGCTGTGACATAGGATCATATTGCTATATACTTTCTCAGACCTGTGTTATCTGCAAAGAGAGAAGGATGATGCTGGAGAATGATTGGATTTACTCAGTTGACAATTTTCCACATCAAGAAGATCTTCTAGGTAATACTCAGTTGAAGCATCCAGCTCCTTTTCTTCCTTGCCAGAGTTTAGCATGGAGGACAAGACCAGGTTATGCTGTAACATGTGGCTGTTTATCAGCTATTTATAGACTGCAAACTTAGTCTTTAGATGTAAAGCAGTATTTGGCCAATTTAACCAACTAGTACTCTGGCAAAATCTCTTCTTTTGGCAAGCAGTTTATTAAGGAGGTAAATGATTACTCAGAAGAGTTAATGGATCCTATTAGCAACAGAATTTGCACTAGAAATAATGAGAAGGACAAGGACGCATTTGAATTTTGTAGCAAGCTCTATAGTTCTGAGATGAGAGTAGTAGGGATCCATGCGTGTTTGAAATATCATAGAATCATAGAATCATAGAATGGTAAGGTTGGAAGGGACCTCAAGGATCATCTAGTTCCAACCCCCTGCCATAGGCAGGGACACCTCCCACTAGTACAGGTTACTCAAGGCCTCATCCAATCTGGCCTTGAACACATCCAGGGAGGGAGCATCCACAACCTCCCTGGGCAACCTGTTCCAGTGCCTCACCACCCTTACTGTAAAGAACTTCCTCCTAACATCCAGTCTAAATCTCCCCTCTGCCAGTTTAAGCCCATTGCCCCTTGTCCTGTCATTGCAGGACCTTGTAAATAATCCTTCCCCAGCCTTCCTGTAGGCCCCCTTCATGTTCCTTAAGAAAATATATTTGCACTTCAACTTTCACAAATAAGCTAGGTTCTATGTGGGAAGGCCTAGAAATTTCTCCAAATAAGGTGAGGACCTTACATATAATTAGGCATGCTCAAAATTGCTTTGGTTGGAAACTTTCCCAGAATAATCATCTCATGTATGCTAATAAAATACTCTCTTAATCTGGACAGGCCCTTATTTGGTCTAAGGTCAGCTGTACCAGCATGGGGTACAAAGTAAAGACTTTCTGAGAAATTTGGTGATAAACCAAATGACAGTCTCTTAATGAAATTACAGAATTCATTATGTGTTATCGATGCATATAAGTGAAACTGGCAGATGTCCCATGTTCTTTGAGATATGTGATCTGTACCATCACCATAGAGTGGTCTCTTGGAGCTATTTATTACATCACTATGTCAAATTATGGTGATGGCATTCAAAAAAACTCTTCTGGTTGAGAGCATGATGAAAACCTTGATCATCTGTCCCTCCCAGACAGAAGTACTGTTTGGGAAGTACAGTATAAACATGGGGATTCAGTGTCTAGTTCAGAGTTCAGAATGAAACATGAGACACAGAGGCGGCCAAGGTCTCCCAGCACCCAGACTGTTGCTTTTCTGGCAGACCAAACTTCCTTTCAGTCTGCTTTCAGCCCTGACTTAAAGAACAATTGTCATCCCCCGCCCCTTCCCTCATATGTCTGGGTTCTTAAATACTACACCGCCATTGTATGATTCTCCAGCGTTTCCTCCATCCTATTGAATTCTATTTTCCGTTACAAAGTCAGGACTAGACTGAGTGTTTACTTTCAGAAATCCACCTCCAGAGGAAACAATTATGTCTTTCCTCTTCTTGGCCATCCATCTTGCTGATAATTTGTTGTGCTGTGGATACTATTTTTAGTTAACTCTGAGTTGTAGCATGTGGTTGTGTTGCCTGTTTCATGATCATTTACAAAGATGTTTCCACTTAGTCATGTTCATTACAGCCAACATCTATGTGAAGAAATTCAGCACCCATTCCACTTTTGTCACTTTTGGGAATATACAAAAAGTCTAACATTTCTTGCTGAGCATGGAAAGGGCAGTCTTCTGCTGAGGATCAATTTTCACAGTATCACAGTATCACCAGGGTTGGAAGAGACCTCAATTTAATTTTTTTTTTTTTTTAAAACATTCAACATAATTTCAGACTGCTTGAAATTCTGAAGGTACTGTTCACATAAACTAAAGCCCACCTCAACCCAATGAAGAATTGATTCAAAAGTATACTGTCTTCCTGCCCTTCTTAAAGTATTGAAATAGAATAGTTCAGCTGGAAATGACCTAAAAGGATCACCTCTCCTATGATGAAAAAATGAGAGAATTGTGGTTGAAAGGAAGGCTGGAGAGAGACCCTATTGTGACCTTTCAGTACTTAAGGAGCACTTACAATAAAGATAGAAACAATCTGGTTGAGATGAGTGTTGGAGCCTGACAGTTGAATTTGAGGGTTGCAGAGACAATGGCTGTGTTAGGTGTTGTGCTGGTTTGAGGCTAATTGGAATATTTCACTGAGATAAATCCTTAGTTGTGAGAAGAAAGAAAAACAATAACAGTAATCTCTATCACTCATTCTTCTGCTGAGAAGTGCAGTTAGTCAAAATATAGATAAGACACTCACTTCCCTCATGCTTTTGAGTTAGTTCTCAGTAGTTGCTGTTCTGCTTCTTCACTCTCTGATGGTCTGTGGCTGCTTTCTGCCTTAACTCTAATCCAATCAAACCCTTCATTTCCGCTAACCTCCTTGTGTTCTTTTTGACATCTCATTTCAGATCTCTCCAGATTTATCATGTGAGATATATGGAGATTGAGCTGGTTATTTCTGAGGGGAGGGAAAGGGGGGAAAGGGAGGGAGAGGTTTGGGTTGGGATCCTCCTGGCAATCTAATTGTTTTGGAGGGAATATAGTGTTTCTGTATTACTTCTAACTAGTATATAACTGATTATTGTACATATATCTGTACATATATCTGTATATTATTGTACATATATCTGTACATATATCTGTAAATTGTGCTAAGCTGTAAGTATAGCTTCATTCCTGAAATTCCAGCCAGCTGAGTCTAGTCTGGGTGATTTCACTGTGTGAGGGGGGGACGGGTAGCTCCCAAACCGTCACAGGTGTGAGCAGATCAGTGATCTGCTTAACCTAGTGGATGAACTGAGGGATGAAGTGGAAAGGCTAAGGGCTATGAGGGAATGTGTAAGAGGGTTAGATTTACGACACCAGGCTCTGCAGATCCTCTTAGCAGAGGGAGTTGACCCAAGAAACAAGGGAGAATGGACACAGGTGCTTGTCAGAAGGGGCAAGGGAAACCCCTTCCAGCCCCCCTCACCCCCTCAGTTGCCCTTGTACAACAGATATGGAGCACTAGAGGTTGAAGGCAAGGTGGTTTTGGAGGCAGAAGTGACATTATCTGGGGAGTTGACTAAAGTAAATCAGTCCCCTCCTCGCATCAGTACTGGTACCCAAAAAAAAAAAATAAAAAAAAAAATTGTTATTGGTAATTGTTATTGGTGGTTCCCTTCTGAAAGGAACAGAGGGCCCCATATGCTGGCCAGACCCCTCCAACAGGGAAGTCTGCTGCCTCTCTGAGGTCAAGTCAGGGATGTAACCATAATGCTGCCTACTGTAGTACAGCCCTCTGATTGCTATCCTTTGTTGGTTAGACAGGTGGGAAACAATGAGGTCGATACCAGAGGTCTAAAGGCAATCAAAAGGGATGTCAAGGCACTGGGAAAAGTAGTTGAGGGGTCAGGGGCACAGATAATCTTTTCATCAATACCCTTAGCTGCAGGTTAGAATACTGAGAGGAACAGGAAATCATGCCTGATTAACAAGAGGCTCAGAGGCTGGTGCCACCAGCAAAATTTTGGGTTCTTTGATCTTGGGGAACTTTATACGGCCATGGGTCTGCTAGCGACAGATGGGGTACTTCTCTGTCAGAGGGGGAGAAGGATCCTGGCTCATAAGCTGAGGGGGCTTGTTGAAAGGGTTTCACTATGGGTAAGAATTAGGGGGAAGGCCAACAAGGCTGACATCTTGGTTGAAGTCTGTTATAGACCACCCAACCAGGAAGAAGAGGTTGATTTATTATTCCTTAAGAAGCTGGAGGATGCCTCAAGATCACTTGCCCTTGTTCCTCTGGGTGACTTTAACCTGCTAACACTGCAGAGAAGAGGCAGTCTAGAGGGTTCCTAGAGTGTATGGAGAACAACTTCTTATCTCAGCTGTTACATGAGCCTCCCAGGGGTGCAGCCCTGCTCAATCTGCTGTTCACAAACTGAGAAGGGCTGGTCAGAGATGTGGTGGTCAGAGGCTGCCTGGGTCCAGTGACCATGAAATTACAGAGTTTTCAATATATGTTGAAACCAGGAAGGGCATCAACCAAATCTCCACACTGGAATTCTGAAGGGCAGACTTTGGCTTATTTAAGGAATTCACTCGGAAACTTCCTTGGTAAACAGCCCTTAAAATAAAGGGCTCCAGGCAGGCTAGACCTACTTCAAGAAAGAACTCTTGAAGGCATAGGAACAGGCTATGCCAAAGTGCTGGAAGATGGAAACAACCAGACTGGATGGGCAAGGAGATTCTAAAGGAATTAAGGGGAAAAAAAGAGGGTGTGTCACCTTTGGAAAAAGGGGGAGGTATCCCAGGGAGAATTTAAAGATGTTGCTAGGTCTTTTAGGAAAAAAATTAGAGAGGCAAAAGTCCATTTAGGATTTAGCCTGGCCACTGCTGTAAAGAAGAATAAAAAATGCTTCTATAAATATATGAATGGCAAAAGAAGGGGCAAGGACAACCCCCACTCCTTATTAGATGCAGAGGGGAATATAGTAACAAACGATGAGGAAAAGGCAGAGGTACTTAACACCTTCTTTGCCTCAATCTTCAATAGTGGGATAGGTTGTCTCCAGGACAAGTGGCTTCCTGAACTGGTAGATAGAGCCAGGGACCAGTCCCCCTATAATCTGGGAGGAAACAATAAGGAACCTGCTGAGCCACTTGGATCCTTACAAGTCCATGGGACCAGATGGTATCCATCCTAGGGTGCTGAGAGAGCTGGCAGATGAGCTGGCCAGGCTGCTCTCCATCATTTATCAACACTCCTGGCTCACTGGAGAGGTCCCTGAAGACTGGAAGCTACCAATGTGATGCCCATCCACAAGAAGGGCCAGAAGGAGGAACCAGGAAATTCCAGATCTGTCAGCCTGACCTCAGTGGCCAGGCAAGATTATAGAGCCATCTTGGGTGCCATCACAAAGCACCTACAGGATGGCCAAGGGATCAGGCCCAGCCAGCATGGGTTTACGAAGGGCAGGTCCTGTCTGACCAACCTGATCTCCTTTAATGCTCAGGTTACCCTTCTGGTGAATGCGAGGAAGGCTGTGAATGTAGTCTACCTGGACTTCAGCAAAGCCTTTGACATCATCTGCCACAAAAAAGCCCTGGTAAAGCTGGCAGCTTGTGGCTTGAACAGATTCACTCTGAAATGGGTCAAGAACTGGCTGGAGGGCCAGGCCCAGAGAGTGGTGGTGAATGGTGCCACATCCTGTTGGCAGGCAGTCACAAGTGGTGTGCCCCAGGGATCAGTGCTGGGCCCAACCCTGTTCAGTATCTTTATTGAAGATCTGGATGAGGGGATTGAGTCCATCATCACTAAGTTTGCAGACGACAAGAAGTTAGCAGCAGGTGTTGATCTGTTGCAGGGTAGGAGGGCCCTGCAGAGGGATCTTGACAGGCTGGATAGGTGGGCAGAGGCAAATGGGATAAGATTTAACAAGGCTAAGTGCAGGGTCCTACACTTTGGCCAAAACAACCCCAAGCAGTGCTACAGGCTGGGGACAGAGTGGCTGGAGAGTAGCCAGGCAGAAAGGGTCCTGAGTGTACTGGTAGGTAGTAGGCTGAACATGAGCCAGCATTGTGCCCAGGTGGCCAGGTGAGCCAATGGCATCCTGGCCTGCATCAGGTACAGTGTGGCCATTAGGACAAGGACATTAGGACATTAGGACAAGGGAGGTTATTCTTCCCCTGTACAGCACCGGTCAGGCCACACCTTGAGTACTGTGTCCAGTTCTGGGCCACTCAATTCAAGAGAGATGTTGAGGTACTGGAATGTGTCCAGAGAAGGGCGACAAAGCTGGTGAGGGGCCTGGAGCACAGCCCTGTGAGGAGAGGCTGAGGGAGCTGGGGGTGTGCAGCCTGCAAAAGAGGAGGCTCAGGGCAGACCTCATTGTTGTCTACAACTACCTGAAGGGAGGTTGTAGACAGGTGGGGTTGGTCTCTTCTCCCAGGCAACCAGCAACAGAACAAGGGGACACATTCTCAAGTTGTGCCAGGGGAGGTATAGGCTGGATAGTAGGAGGAAGTTCTTCACAGAGAGAGTGATTGGCATTGGAATGGGCTGCCCAGGGAGGTGGTGGAGGTGCTGTCCCTGGAGGTGTTCAAGAAAAGACTGGATGAGGCACTTAGTGCCATTGTCTTTTTGATTGGCTAGGGCTGGGTGATAGGTTGGACTGGATGATCTTGGAGGTCTCTTCCAACCTGGTTAATTCTATGAATCTTTTCAGTAGGGCCTTTTGTGGCAGGACAAAATGAAATGGCTTTAAACCAAAAGAGAGTAGTTTCAAACTAGATATAAGGAAGAATTTTTTTATAATGAGGGTGGTGAAACACAGGAACAGGTTTCCCAGAGAGGTGGTAGGAACCGAGTCTGAACCTTCCCTGGTGCAGCTTTGTACCATTTTAATGTGTCCTATCACTGGATGTGAAAGAGATCAGCACCTCACTCTCCACTTCCCATCCTCAGGAAAATGTAGAAAGAAATAAGGTTGCTCCTCAGTCTCCTTTTCTCCATACTAGATAAACTTACATTTCTCAGACATTCCTTACAGGACATACTTTCAAGTTCTTCCACCATCTTTGTTGTGTTCTGGATACACATGAGGTTGGGATTGGTTCTGGTAGCAACATTATTTGTCAGTGCCTGACAGTACAAGAATATGCTTTGGGGTCAGTGACGACTTGTAGCAAGCTGACTGAAATATGCGTGGTCATGTTATCTTTGGTACAATGAAAGGAGAGGGACATCCTTCCTGGATGACAGAGCTTCCTGAGAAAAGGATATGCTGACCCCAAGAGAACACTTTGTTAAGGTGACTTTACTGCTAACTGTAGATAGAAAAGCTTCTTAAGGTGTCTTAGCCTACGCTGCATTGCATCATGTAGACATATCACTGGGATCAGAGAAATGCTGTTGTTTTTTGGTGGAAGTTTGGTTGAATCTTGCTTATATCTTTTTTTTTTTTTTTCTCCAACCATTTATTTGTTTCTGTTGTTGTAGCAGTTCTTGTTTGTTGGTTTGGTTGGTTGTTTTTATTGTAGTTTTGTTTTTTTTAAAGCACAACACCAACAAAACCCTCAAACCAAACCAAAATCGCTTTTGGCACCTACAACAACCAGTATGTGATTCACTCAGTGCATATTTAAGATAAGAGCTCCCACTCATAAGTTCTCTTGAATCTTTATATGATGAATCTTTTTACGATGAACACTTATAACCATTTTTGCAGAAAAAGGAAGAGCTTTCTCTCCACTTTCTGAGATTTCTTGAATGGTGACTACCAAGATGTAAAATAAAACCTCACAGACAGAAAAGGACCAAAATTAAAAACAGACATCATGGAGGAAGATGACAAAAGAGGAAAAAAAAAAAAAAAAAGCCAGAAAAAGTACNNNNAAAAAAAAGAAAAAAAAAAAAAAAAAAGTCAGATATAGTAGCAATACAGAATGTGTGCTACACATGTAGTTTAGAAAGATTTTTTTAATTATTTTTTAAAAAAGAGGGGAAAAATTGGAAAGTGGTGTGCTGATTTGAGGCTAATGGAATATTTTAGTAGAGAAAATTACACTATAGGCTGTGAAAGGAAAAACATAGTGATGTCTACTTCACTCATAGGCTTGCTGAGATGTGTAAGAACATCTGTGAAGAAAGGAAATCAAAACATAGATAAGGCAGTCTGTCTGTAGGGGCACAGCGTCTCGGGCAGTCTAGCTTCTGGCTTCTCTCTGGTATATTAATCTCACTAACTACTTTCCTTCTAACCCCCCCTCCAGTCGATCCTCCAAGCTCACCTTGCACATAAGGCAAACCTTGGGGTAAGGTATAGGGGTGGGGAGAAGGTGGAAGAATGGTTGGGAGCCCCTCTTGGGGTCTCTGACTTCTGTTTCTGTAATACAGAAACAACTTCTGGCTGTTGTGTTTCTGTATTACATTTAACTTGTATATTTGTGTAACTATTCCTGTATATAGTGTATATATCTGCTTGTATATTGTGCTGAGCTGTAAATAGAGCTTCATTCCTTAACTTCCAGTCAGTTGAGTTCTAGTCTGGGTCATTTTACAAAGTGGGGGGGGGGGGGG